>OW121743.1:109799467-110292354 GCA_933228675.1 Stomorhina lunata
TATTTTTCACTCATGAACTCAAGTGATTATTAACAGGAGAGACAAAGTTGGGGAACAAAAAAAGGAAAATAATTTTTATTGTTTAAAAACATGAATTGAAGTACATATGTATTTGTTATTTAGTTTTATGTGTGGCAAGATAATGCTGAATGTGTTAGTGAAACCCAGTAGTGCCAAATAGAAAGAATTAATTTTTAAAATAGCCGAATGTTATAAAAATGCATATCTCGTTGGATATGGTTAAAAGCTGTCTGTCTGTTGCATCGTCGAATTAGTCTTCGGTTGCTAATTTTAGAAATCTTTTCTTCTTTTGAGTCAAAAATAAAATGTTCCTTTTTTGCAACTGCTGGGTAAAAATTTATGCTATTATTTGGTGTCGCTTAAAATTGTATTATCATTTATATAAAATCAAGTGGTATGATAATGAAGAATGTTTTAGATTATAAATACATTCATTGTACATTTTAACTGATAAAATCTAAATATTTCTTTCATTTCAGTTAAAGTTGAAGTGTAACATTTTAGCGACCAAGTTGCACGAAATTCATAACAATAGCTTCATATCCGAAACATGATATATATTCCCTTAAAAATCGCAGGCAAAAAAAATACTAAACATTCGAAAAAAAACATTTTACCACTATAATTGAAGACGTCCAGAACAAAATGTAACAACTCCGTTTTATAAGAAAATAAAACGAATTTTTTTCTTTTTCGCACAAAATAATATTTAGTAAGCACCCAAAATTCATATTTTTCCATTTCCTGTTTTCTGTTTTGAGAAGAATCAAACCATTTGCAAAATCAATTTGAATTTTTTGATTAAGAGGCTGTTAGTTCAAAAAGTAACAAATCCAAATCCGTAATCCTAAAATTGTTTTCAACGAAAAATTTTATGAAAAATATTCATTATTTGAAATGTTATTACAAATAAAAGACTTTTTTACTAAAAGGAACTATTTGAATATTAAGACCAATTATGCACTACTAGAGCACTTATTAAGCTTGTATCTCCTATATCTCGAAAACTGCAAAGCAGATTTCAAACAATGTGTATTGTTATGTGATAGATCGAGGCATACAGGTATGTGATGGACATTTTTCGTTTTCAAATCGATCGATTTCAGACATATTTTTTTTAGCTAATTTTCGGTTATTTCCCCCAAAAAAACTGAAAATTTTGGCTTTAATCCTTTTGACTTTTATTTTATCTTTAATTCGGTTTGAATTTTTTGGAAAAATAACCGAAAATTCTCTCAAAACAAGTAAGAAAGCGCTATAGTCGGTCAAGCCGACCATACGATACCCTTCACCACTAAGGTCAAAGGTGTTATTTTTCCTGTGTAAAGACAAATATTTGCTAAATTTTGCCATCATACAAACATTTTCTCAAAACTTATATATTCAACCTGTTTCCGTCATTTGGACTTATACGATCGTTTTCCATCACATACCTGATAGAAATGAAACGGTATCGTTTTCGAATGTTAGTAAACCCCCTTTATAGCACTTTTGTCTAAGTCGCCAACAAAGCAACAACAAAAGTGTGGGAAATAAAAAAATTCTAAAACTGAAAAATGTTTGTGTGTTTCTGTTCAGATGATAATCTTCGCTTTATGTTGATATTTGTTGGACACAATATTAATTTGTATTTATGCAGTCCCTCAAATTGTACAAAATGTGTGGTTTTCGCTCTGTCTAGAATTAGGGATAATCTTCCTGATGAGATGTCCTAACCAACCATCGAAACCCGTCGAGAAGAGTTTTCCCCACCAACATTTTTTGGTTTTATCAAAAAACTATTTATTTATAATAATAAAAAATTGTAATAAACTGGAATCTTAGTGCAATACACCACAGTAAACTTTTTAATGCAGTGAATCTTATTGAAACTAGAAAAATATAGTTTTGTGGTTTTTCTATTTATTGAAAATGGACCCAGGAGGCCTGGGGATCGAAAAACTGTTCTTTCAAATTGCATCAGTTTTTTTTTTATCTCAAAACGTTAAAATGCTGTGCGGATAAAGGTAATTTTTTAAATATTTGTAGTAATACAATTTAAGTTTTAACTGAAAGAAAAAAATTAACGCTCCCACTTTTTTTGAAATAACCAAAATCGAAAAACTGCAGCAGCAAATATTCAATAATATAAAGATTTGCCGTATGGTCTATTTGAAAAGTCCTATAAAAAAGAGAGTATAAAGATTTTACCCTATTTCGGAAATAACTAATTTGACGATTATTCAATGAGAGAAAGCTAAGGCATACACACGTGCTCATGAAATGTATGTTTGTTTAAGCGTTTATGTGTTTTTCGTTGTTGTTTATCCACTTTAATTTTACTTTGGCAGAAAAAAATGTATTCTTTTTATGTGACCTTCTCCGAGAAAAGGGACCTAGTGTTTAAAAAAAAACGGGTTTAGACTTAAAAGTGGATTCTGGTACCTAAAAGGGTATATAATAAGATGAAATGTGTTAGATTTCTGATAAAAATTTATTTACCCCATAAAAACGATCTTGGAAAAATCGATAAAAATGAGAAAAACATTAAAATATTTTTTATTTTCTTGTTTTTCTTAAAACCTAATTTTCACACACTTTTATAAATTTTATAAAGTCTTTGGCTGCAGAGATATTGGTAATATTTGACGATTCTTTGATATTGGTTTGGCGGTTGACTGACGATGGTTTGACAATTATTTGATGAGTTGTTTAACGATTGACTGACGTTTGTTTGATGACTGTTGAAGATCATTGGACGATTTTTTGTTTTTTTTTATTATTTGAAGATTGTTGACGACTATTCGATAATTGTTTTATCGGTATTTGATGATGATTTGATTTGGTGTCAGGTGATTGTTTTATGATTAATAGATGATTGTTTGACGACTGTTTGTTGATTATTTGGCGACTGATATTGAAGATCTCTTTTTTTATAATATCTATTGACTCCTAAGCCATCAGACTAAATTTCTTGAAAGTTTTACAATATGAAATGTTTGTTTCAACCATGAAGTGCATTGTATTTCAAACAGATTTTTCTTAGATGACACAATATACTGCAGAGATCGTCTCTTGCTCAAAATGCGCTTTTCAACTTTAATTCATATGGGATCCAATTTCCCTGAGTTTAAATCAATTAGGATTAATTAAAATGCTTTAAAACGTGTGGTTCGAAACAATCATTCAATTTCTTCTTGTGTTTGACAACAACCTTCGTCGAATAATGCTTCCTCGAGCCTAACCGAGACTCGGGTTGTAGTGTAAAAATATCCACTTTTGAATCGCTCAAATTATCGTTTACAAGTTTCTTGAGTCTATCAACAATCAATAACTTTCAGCAGCCGTTTTCTTGAAATGAAAAAATGTGATCAGACTTCCCTGAAAAATACATTTTTTGGGCACATCTATCGAATACTAAACAATAATAAAGGAAGGTTAAAATTGCAAAAACAAAATTCCTTGAAAATTTGAGCTCGTGCACCTATGACCAGTTCAAAAAAGATCCAAATTTTGACCTTTGACCCAGTAAAGAAAGGGTTAATCTTTCTCAAAATCAAAAACAAATTTCAGCATCAATTTTCTAAAGATTGACCAACAATATTCGTTATTATTTTTATTAAAATTGAATATAAGTAAAATTAACCGAACATCTACTCAATGATGATCGAAAATTTACATTTTCACGAAATTCTACGATTTTAAATCGCTGATACGGCAACAAGGTTCAAGTTATAGACCTAATTTTTTTAAGTTTTATTCTCGTATTCATTTGTTTCAAGGAAGTGGAAAGAAAATTTGCAACTTGTTATATTTGTTGAATAAAATATTGAAAAAATCAAAAAATGATTTTGAAACCGATCAGAGAAGAGGTAAAATTTTCTAATCTAAAAAAACTAAGTATAGTTAATAACATTATGATAAAATGGCCTGTAAGTACTAAATATTATAGGCCATAGAATTGTAAGTCATGTTTTACTTTGGAATTTCTATATTCTAAAGTATTAACGATGTTCTTGACAATCACCATCATCTCCTCTTATAAGATTGATCTCAAATTTTCAAGGGACTATTTTCTTTAGCAATTCGAACCAATCTGGGGGTTGGCGTCAAGCAAATTAAAACTTTAAAAAGTAGCTGGTACCAAATCGACACTATTATCAAATTTAAGCCAATGAACTTTTTAGCCTGGCTACAATATCATTTAATTTCGGGTATACAAATTTTCTCGGAAAGTATTTTCATACAAAATTTTTCAATATGGGCAAATCCGCAAAACATTAAACCAAGGTCAAAATTTAAAAACTGTCAATAACGCGTATTTGTGTTTATGGAAAAATTAACCATATATTGATCCTTTAGAATATATAATGGATACAATTTTTGATTACTCTCTTCGTGAATGGCAGGCCTTTATTTGCACCCATCTCGAATTTTTATACATTTTTTAAAATAATAGGTTTTGTAAAAGTTCATAAAAATCGCAAAAACATCCATTTAGGTATCAAGTTTCAGTAGGGACTCAAAGTCTGCTTAATTTTATATAATTAGATGTAAAAAACCCCATCGAAAGTAATTGGAGTGATATAATAACGTCAAGTAAAAAAGGGCTCACAGTGTGTAGCGTCCGTCACAGAAATAAAGTTTTTTTTTTTAATTTGACTAGTGCAATTTTTCTTTTTCTCCAATTTAACTTGGTTCCTAAAGAGAACTTATAGTTTGCTTAACATAATATGTATCGGAAAGTATGTAGCGTCCGTCACAGTATATATTTTTAACAAAATTATATTTATAAAATACAAAATTTACGAAGAAATGTCCGTCTTATTCATAAAGCAATAACACTGTCTATATCCACAGATTAAAGATATTAGGTGTTAGAAAAAATATACAGTGGGGCAATTTTGATGCTTTTGAAGTTTGATTTTTTTTTTTTTTTTTTTTGGGACACTCTAACAGCTAGCCGCAGCATTCTCGTTTTGTGAAATGTTAAATTGTGCCCAAAAATCGCATTTTAACCGCGAACATGAAAATTAAGCAGATGAAATTCGGGAACAAATTCAGATCATTATTTTCACTGATTTACGAATCTTTAAAAAAAATATGAAATGTGATTTTTTTCCTAGTAAAAAACATTCAAGTAAGAACTGTATCGTCCGTCACATAGCATCCGCAACAGTTCATTTATGGATTTTTGTTGAAACTGGAAACTTCAAAAAAAAAAAGAGTATTCGTATTTGATCCCAAACCTGTTACATTTATTTATTAATGTAACAGATCAATTTATTGATAAAAAGCCAAAAAATGTTTGCGGAGAAACCAAATTCCTCGACGCGTTTCGATGGTTGGTTAGGCCATCTCTTCAGGAGGATTATCCCCAATTTAGACAGTTTGAAAACCTCGCATTATTACTACGTTTACAAACAAAACTTATGTGAATTATGTTCATAAACCATAAGTAAAAGCGTAGATTATCGACTGAACAAAAACAAACATTTTTCAGTTTTCATCTGCCTTCACTTCCCACAGTCTTGCTTTAAAATATAACTTTAAAATATTTGATAAAATTTGTAATCCTCTGATTTTTCTCTATCTTTAATGTATTCACAATTTTTTTATTACTATGACCG
Organism: Stomorhina lunata; assembly: GCA_933228675.1. Lineage (NCBI taxonomy): Eukaryota > Metazoa > Arthropoda > Insecta > Diptera > Rhiniidae > Stomorhina > Stomorhina lunata. The sequence continues at coordinate 109,805,098 of OW121743.1, forward strand.
ATTTGATGGATATTACAGAAACACTTGTTCAAAAAAAAGCAGATTTAAATATCATTGCGGATGAAAATTTATTTTCATTTCGATGGATGAATAAAAAAGAGGGATTTATATTTGAAATATCAATATCCCTTATGATGAAAATTTTAAATATCTTTAACGATAAATATCCAAACAGAAAAATATTTTATTGTTTGTTTTATTTTTGAACTTCTGTTTTGTCTTTGAAAAAATAAAATATTTTTGAAATTTTGAAATTTTTAACAATGAATGTATGAAGATGATTCCAATTAATTGCAATTTTTTAGGACATCAAAGTTAAACCTAATAGCAATAATGGACTATTAACCGTTTTAATATAAAATTTGCAACAGTAATTAAATTTATTGTTATTTAAACGACCTAAAGACTTTTTATACCATGACAAATTTTCTTCTTCTGCCATCCTTGACTCCCAGTGGAGCATAGGGCTTGGGAGGATGCAGCAGTTGCCTGGCGTCTCCAGCTACCAGGTAAGAACTGTATCCAATTACCACTCTAACCTTCTCGTGGTACATCCTGGAAATCTGAGCAACCTAGTTTTTGATGCGGTAAACAAACCGTATGGGATTCTACATCAGGCCTAATACAAGAAGGAGTTATCCTAGAGCCATTCCAACGTATATGGTCTAAGGGTCTAAGATAATTGTATTTGTTTAAATACGAAAATGCAGCTTCTGTTCAACATGTAAGTTGCGGCTGCAAGCAGGCGTCAGTCTCGGACCGAACGGCTCGCTATAAAAACGTGGCTTGTGTCTTTGTACCCATAACCCATCGACTTAGCACTCACGATGTTTGAAGTATGGAAAGAAACAACATTACAGAATATCATACTCCAAGGGGTAATCATGCGAGAAATCCCCCTGCTACGGCAGCTGGCGCAAGGATTTTGGTGTTGCCTAATCTATGCAAGAACATTATGATGAATGAAACCAGGACATATAGAGAAATGAAATTTGAATATTTTATATCAACATTTTTTTTTTCATCGGATGAAAAGAGATTAAAATTATTTTGAACTGATAAATATCCCAAACGATTTTTTTATTTTCATCGGATTGAAAAACAATACAAAAATTTTCGAACAATTGAAAATCTTTAGGGATTTTTATTATTTTTTAAACTTCAATGATTGTTTTAGTATGGATTAAAATATAAAAATATTGTTTAAAAAGTATTAATATTCGGTCTCTGAAAAAAAGTCACTTCCTTTTTTTGTAGCGTCCGTCACAGGACTTTAAAAGCGAATATCTTTTTCATCCAAAAGAAGTATGTAAATTAAAAAATGCAATTCGATACCACAATCGATGGGCTAATATTATCTGAAATCTGTGCAAAGATATCTAGGGTAGAACGACGATGGGATACATTTAAGTACAACAAATGTATCGTCCGTCATGAAGGATTTGCCCATATCTAAATTTTTGCGATATCGACAAAAAATATTTTATAGATTTTTTTATGAAGAAATTCTGAATACTGAAACATTTTCTATACCAATAATATAAAAAGCGGTTTTTATACCCTTCACCACCATATTTAGGTGGAAAGGGTATTATAAGTTTGTGCTGATGTTTGTAACGCATAGAAATATTTGTCTTAGACCCACTTTTTAGTATACCAATAGACTTAGAATCACTTTCTGAGTCGATTTAGCGATGTCCGTCCGTCCGTCTGGCTGGCTGGACGGCTGGCTGGACCCCCATGTAAACCTTGTAATCAAACTACAGATCGCAATTCTAAAGATAATTTGATGAAATTTGGCACAGATCATTTTTTTGATAATGGGACCATGGCTATTGAAATTGGTCAAAATCGGTCCATTATTTATGGTACCTCTCATAGGTCCCACTTCCCGGAATTGCTATATTGGCCACAAATATCAATATTTTTTCATGAAATTTAAAACAAATACTGCTTATGTAAACATAAATCACTGTACCAAATTTGAAATCGGTCCACATTTGACCATAGCTCCCATACAAACTCTTCTTTAAAAACCCACTAAATGAGACAAAAAATCACTAAAACGCTCGTAAATCTAAAGATAATGAAAATTTTGAGCTTATTTGTTGCATATATAATTTTTGTAACAACTGTAATCCATTTGCCAAATTTCAAGATAATCGGTCCAGATTTGACCCTAGCTCTCATATAAGTCCAAATGACGGAAACAGGTTGAATATATAAGTTTTGAGAAAATGTTTGTATGATGGCAAAAATTAGCAAATATTTGTCTTTATACAGGAAAAATAACACCTTTGACCTTAGTGGTGAAGGGTATCGTATGGTCGGCTTGACCGACTATAGCGCTTTCTTACTTGTTTTAATTTGTTGTATTATATTAAAGAGAAGGATAAAGGCTCCATGCTGCTTCTAACATTGATTGCAATATGTCTCGAATTTCTGTTTGAAAATTATTTTTTGTTTATCTAATAATAATTTAATACTCAAAAACAACATAAATTTTCATTCAAAAAGACATTTAGAATTTCCAAAAAGAAAAAACCTATAAAACCAACCATATTGATATTTCATAAAACTTTATGTAAATACATATTAAAATATTTTTTTCTGCCATTTTATGCATAAATTACAAGATTTTGATGTTTTAAAAGTATAAATTTGGTTCTCAAAAAATAAAACTTTTTTCAGCTTTCAAAATGAATTAATGCAGACACTCATACATAATTTTTCTAAAAATAAACTTTTGTAAATAATTATTCAAATTTATATTAAAACGTAAAAAGAAGAAAATTAAAAGACGCAAAAAACCAAAGTAGACGTTTTTAAGTAAAAAGTTGAGAAAAAAAAACAGAAGAAAATGTTGAATCAAAAACCAGCTACAAAAACTCTTATTAGACTTATGTAAAAGGCGATGGGAAATGAAGATGCTGGGAAAAAAGGCTAAACAACGAATTTACAACATCTGCAATTTGCCAGGCGTCTGGCAATTTGACAAGAACTTCACCGCATTTTGTGTTGCTTTCTTTTGCGTTTCTGCTTTTCTTTTTACTTTTTTTTTTGCAATTGTGATTAAGCAATTTTAGAGTTTTTATATTTTTTCGGTGTTTGTGTTCAATTTTCCGTTGGTGTTGTCTGCCTGAATTTTTGCTGTTTGTTGCAGTTGTTTTGCGTTTTTCACTTGTTCCAGTGTTTGCAAGTGTTTTAAATGAATGAAAGTGACATTTTAATTTTTTTTTGCGTGTTTTTTTTTAATAAATTGGAAACGTATAAAAAAGTTTTCAAAATTATAACATCTGTATTATACGAAGCGTGCAGTTTCTTTTAAAATTTTTAAAAATAAATTTTTATCGTTTAAATCTGGCCGTTACTGCAATTCGTATTTATTTGATTACGAGTACATTTCTGTATTGGAGGGCTTAATTAAAATTGCTACAAATTTAACAAAGTGACATTTAACAATTTATTTTGTTTTCAAGAATTGTGTAGAACTGAACTGAACTAAATTGAATTGCATGTAATGCAAAATTAATTAAACTTCAACTATGAAGAAAAGAACAAACTACAAAACATTTTTGAGTTCAATTAATATGACGTGACTGGTTGTTAATGTTTTCCTCTGATGGATTTTGTAGTGTAAAAAATTGATGTTTCATCAAATATTTCTCTATAACAAAATTTTTTATTGAAAATTTATCTACAGAATAATATTTTTATCGAAAATTTTTTATAGAAAAATATTTTTTTTCCCCGAGATTTTTCCTTAGAAATATTTTTATCGAAGATTTTTCTATGGGAATATTTTTATCTAAAAATTTTTTATAGGCAAATATTTCTATCGAAAATTGTTTTTATAGAAAAATGTTTTTAATGAAAATTTTTTTATAGAAAGATATTTTTAACGAAAATTTTTCTATAGAAAAATATTTTTAAGGAAAATCTTTCTATAGAAAAATATTTTTAACAAAAATTTTTCTATAGAAAAATATTTCTAACGAAAATTTTTCTATAGAAAAATATTTCTAACGAAAATTTTTCTATAGAAAAATATTTCTAACGAAAATTTTTCTATAGAAAAATATTTCTAACGAAAATTTTTCTATAGAAAAATATTTCTAACGAAAATTTTTCTATAGAAAAATATTTCTAACGAAAATTTTTCTATAGAAAAATATTTCTAACGAAAATTTTTCTATAGAAAAATATTTCTAACGAAAATTTTTCTATAGAAAAATATTTCTAACGAAAATTTTTCTATAGAAAAATATTTCTAACGAAAATTTTTCTATAGAAAAATATTTTTTTATCGAAAATTTTTCTATGGAAAAATATTTTTATGGAAATATTTTTTATAGAAAAATATTTTTATCAAAAATTTTTTTATAGAAAAATATTTTTATCAAAAATTTTTTTATAGAAAAATATTTTGATCAAAAATTTTTCTATAGAAAAATATTTTTATCGAAAATTTTTCTATAGAAAAATATTTTTATTGAATATTTTTCTATAGAAAAATATTTTTGTCGAAAATGTTTCTATAAAAAAACATGTTTATCAAAAATTTTTCTATAGAAAAAAATTTTTATCGAAAATTTTTCTATAGAAAAATTTTTATCGAATATTTTTCTATAAAAAAATATTTTTATAGAAAATTTTTTTATAGTAAAATATTTTTCTCAAAAATTTTTCTAAAGAAAAATATTTTTCTCAAAATTGTTTCTATAAAAAAATATTTTTATTGAAATTTTTTTATAGAAACATATTTTTTTCAAAAATTTTCTATGGAAAAATATTTTTTGGAAAATTTTTCTATAGAAAAGTATTTTGATCGAAATTTTTTTTTATAGAAACATTTTTTTCGAAAAATTTTCTAGAAAAAGTATGTGTCGAAAAATTTAATATAGAAAATAATATTTTTTCGAAAATTTTTCTATAGAAAAATGTTTTTATCGAAATTTTTTATTTATAGAAACATATTTTTTTCGAAAAATTTTCTAGAAAAAGTTTGTGTCGAAAAATTTAATATACAAAATAATTTTTAGCGAAAAATTTTCTATAGAAAAATATTTTTATAAATTTTTTTATAAAAAAATATTTTTATCGAAAATTCTGCTGTAGAAAAATAATTTTATCTAAAATATATATTCAGATAAATATAAAATCGTTTAAAATAAGTATTTTTCTTTCGAAAAATATTCCCAATATACATATTTGTTTCAAAAAATGTTTGCGAAAATAATAGTATCGTGGCAACAATGTTCTAGATTATATTTCTCTCGAACTGTATATTTTGTTGCTATAAATTGGGTTTTGATTTTTTTCTTGTATATTTTGTCGTTGCTTTAACAAAGCGGCACCAACCGATTTTGTTAACATCCAAATCTCAGCTGAATGCTTTTCATACTCATTTCCATGAGTTTCATTAATGATCGTGATATTTACGAAAGTTACAAAAAGTTTTCGTCTTCTGGCAGTATCGGCAGTTTGTTTGTTGCTCTTTAGTTTTCAAATGAAAACATGTAACAAAACTATTAAAGTAAAACTGAATCTGTCCTTACATTCTTCAAATGTTTAGCGAAAGGTTTAATTTCTTTTCATACTCCAATTTCTAATACATCTTATTTATTTATTTATTAAAATTTTTATTGAAACAAGTTTTCGAACCTTCTTTTAAAAATAAAAATATTTTAAAATTATCCAATGATCATTCGAGGGTTACTAAACTATAAATGGAAGACATCAATTAATATTGATCCGCTTTTTGCTCATGTAATAAATCTTGAGAAAATCAAAAAACAATCATGAATATCTAAAATGTATAAGGAGACATTAGCAAATATTTGTCTGCAATCTTTTCAGACCTCCAAACTATTTACTTATCAAAACTCCCCTAAAATCTTTAGTATAGATGTTGTTTTCCATGTCATTTGCTCCCTATAATAAATAATATAAATTGGAAGAGATCATAATTTGTGTCTGTCGTCATGTCGTTACATGCCTAAAATATAATTATGACTTAAACATGTAATGATCTATAAAATAATTATAGAATTAAATGTTAAATATGTTAAAATGTGTATTTTCCGCCTTTAACTTGTCTGCATTAAATAAATATAAAAGGGTTGTTAATCACATTCAGGGGGATAAATGGGAATAATATGTAGCAGGTAAATACATAAATATTTGTACATGTCTGGTCTGCAATATAAAGTTGCTTTAAGTAAAACTTTTCAAAATTTTAATTTTTGTGGTGTCGCTGTAAATAACAGCGATCTATATAAAATATATATAAAATATGGGATCAAATGCAAATACACTTCTTTTTGAATAATATTTACATCCCGACTAATTTGTTATTTTTTGATAAAACTGCATGCATTCAGCATATTTTTAAAATAAACTTGTTTATTTTAAAACATCTTACCCCCCCCCCCCCCCCCCCTTCTTCACAGCATTCTGAGTATAGTAGCCGACGGCTACAGCAAGAATGTGGGAAGTGAAGGTAGATGAAAACTGAAAAATGTTTGTTTTTGTTCAGTCGATAATCTACGCTTTTACTTTTGGTTTATGAACATAATTCTTAATAGTTATTCTTAATAGTTATTAGTTGTAAATTTAGTAGTAATGCGAGGTTTTCGATCTGTCTAAATTGGGGATAATCCTCCTGAAGAGATGGCTTAACCAACCATCGAAACGCGTCGAGGAATTTGGTTTCTCCGCAAACATTTTTTGGCTTTTTATCAATAAATTGATCTGTTACATTAATAAACAAATGTAACAGGTTTGGGATCAAATGCAAATACACTTCTTTTGGAATATATATAAAATATATATAAAATATATACAATATATATCTCTGAAATTTTCTACAAAAAATATGAAATCAGACAAAAATTTGTTTATAAAAAATTTTCATAAAAAAAGTAAGAATTGTTAGAAAAGATTCCTTTAAAATAAGAAATGTTTTCAAAATTCTCTATAAAAAAGAAATTTCGAAAAATTTCCTATAAAAATTAGAAAATTTTGAAAAGTTTCCTGAAAAATTAAGAAATTTTTGAAAAATATCCTACAAAAATAAGAAATTTTTGAAAATTTTCCTATAAAAATTAGAAATTTTTGAAAAATTTCCTATAAAAATTAGAAATTTTTGAAAAATTTCCTAAAAAAATAAGAAATTTTTGAAAAATTTCCTATAAAAATAAGAAATTTTTGAAAAATTTCCTATAAAAATAAGAAATTTTTGAAAAAATTTCCTATAAAAATAAGAAATTTTTGAAAAATTTCCTATAAAAATAAGAAATTTTTGAAAAATTTTCTATGAAAATAAGAAATTTTTGAAAAATTTCCTATAAAAATAAGAAAATTTTTGAAAAATTTCCTATAAAATAAAAAATTTTTTTAAAAATTTCCTATAAAAATAAGAAACTTTTGAAAAATTTCTTATAAAATAAAAAATTTTAAAAATTTCTTATAAAAAAGAAATTTTTGAAAAATTTCCTATAAAGATAAGAAATTTTTGAAAAATTTCCTATAAAAATAAGACATTTTTGAAAAATTTCCTATAAAAATAAGAAATTTTTAAAAATTTCCTATAAAAATAGGAAATTTTTGAAAAATTTCCTGTAAAAATAGGAAATTTTTGAAAAAATTCCTATAAAAATAGGAAATTTTTTAAAAATTTCCTATAAAAATAGGAAATTTTTGAAAAATTTCCTATAAAAATAGGAAATTTTTGAAAAAGTTCCTATAAAAATAAGAAATTTTTAAAAAAATTTCTGTAAAAATAAGAAAATTTTTGAAAAATTTCCTATAAAAATAAGAAATTTTTGAAAAATTTCTTATAGAAATAAGAAATTTTTGAAAAATTTCCTATAAAAATAAGAAATTTTTGAAAAATTTCCTATAAAAATAAGAAATTTTTGAAAAATTTCCTATAAAAATAAGAAATTTTTGAAAAATTTCTTATAAAGTTAAGAAATTTTTGAAAAATTTCCTATAAAAATAAGAAATTTTTGAAAAATTTACTATAAAGTTAAGAAATTTGTGAAAATTTTCCTATAAAAATAAAAAATTTTTGAAAAATTTCCTATAAAAATAAGAAATTTTTGAAAAATTTCCTATAAAAATAAGAAATTTTTGAAAATTTTCCTATAAAAATAAGAAATTTTTGAAAAATTTCCTATAAAAATAAGAAATTTTTGAAAAATTTCCTATAAAAATATGAATTTTTTGAAAAATTTCCTATAAAAATAAGAAATTTTTGAAAAATTTCCTATAAAAATAAGAAATTTTTGAAAAATTTCCTATAAAAATAAGAAACTTTTGAAAAATTTCCTATAAAAATAAGAAATTTTTGAAAAATTTCCTATAAAAATTAGAAATTTTGGACAAATTTCCTATAAAAATAAGAAATTTTTTAAAAATTTCCTATAAAAATAAGAAATTTTTGAAAAATTTCCTATAGAAATAAGAAATTTTTGAAAAATTTCCTATAAAAATAAGAAATTTTTGAAAAATTTCCTATAAAAACAAGGAATTTCTCCTATAAAAATAAGAAATTTTTCCCATAAAAAAAAGATATTTTTCCTATAAAAATAAGAAATTTTTCCTATAAAAATAAGAAAATTTTCCGATTAAATTACAAATTTTTCCTATAAAAATAAGAAATTTTTCCTATAAAAATAAGAAATTTCTCCTATAAAAATAAGAAATTTTTCCTATAAAAATAAGAAATTTTTCCTATAAAAATAAGAAATTTTTCCTATGAAAATAAGAAATTTTTTCTATAAAAATAAGAAATTTTTCCGATAAAAATAAGAAAATTTTCCTATAAAAAAAAAATATTTTTCCTATAAAAGTATATAATTTTTCCTATAAAAATATGAAATTTTTCCCATAAAAATAAGAAATTTTTCCTATAAAAAGAAGAAATTTTTTCTATAAAAATAAGAAATTTTTACTATAAAAATAAGAAGTGTTTCCTATAAAAATAAGAAATTTTTCCTATAACAATAAGAAATTTTGCCTAAAAAAATTAGAAATTTTTCCCATAAAAATAAGAAATTATTTTTTTCATATAAAAAAAGATATTTTTCATATTTTTGAAAATGTTTATTATAATTTAGATTTTGACTCAATCTCAGCGCTATTTAAAGAAATATTAACTGTATTATGTTTTTTTATATTTTTCCACCCAAAATTAGATTTCGGCTCAAAGTTAGGTGTGATCTCAAAAGGAGTTTATTTTCTCAATCTAAACCCAATTTAAAAAATATCAACAATTTTAGTTTTTTAATTTGTCCAGCAAAAAATCGATTTTGATCAGAAATAGGTTTGATCCAAAATAAAGCTCCTTTTATAAATCTCAGCCCTATTTAAAGAAATGCGAAAGATTTTATGTTTTATATGTATTTTATGTATTTTTAGTAAAAATTCGATTTTGTCTTTGAATAAAGTGTGATTACAACTGAAGCTCCTTTTCTCAATCTAACGTGTTATCGTAATGTTTAATTTATTTACAGATCATCGGCAACGCTATATGCGATTTTGACTATGGCTCTGACACAAGTGTAGACTCAAGAGGCTTGTGCAGATATAATTAAATACGACGGCTATGCAGCCGATGATCGGTAAGTTCATCAGCAACGCTGCATAATGTACTAATTTATACAACGTTGTTTTCTCTTCAATCGTTCGTTCATTGAATTATTTGATCATATAAAGTTGTTTACAGTTGTCTTCAAAGTTTACAATTTTTTTATTTGGTGTTCCCTGATATTGACAAAAAAAACATAAAATTTGCTTAAAAAAACTAAGATTTCAGTAAATTATTTTATTCTAAAATACAATTTTCATCTCCTGCAGACTTTCATATATTACTTTAAACTCTTTAAACTTTTTAAATTATACTTTTATTAAAGTGCAATCCATTTTACCTCCTCCACATCTCAATCAAAGTCTGTGAAAATATTAAAAAAAAATAAAATCGTAAAAACACACCTTTAACGCTACTCATACATGAGAACAAATTTACTAACACATACACGATTGTACTATTTCAATTTGAAATTTGTAATCACATCACAAGATTTTAGTCAAATATTTACTTAAATGTTGAATGTTTAGTGTTTAACTTGAATAATTTAACTCATTTCAAATACGAAATGAGTTTAAATGAATTTTTGAATATAGTACTATTATGCTGAAAGCTCGTACCTTTAACAAGGAGATGAGAAGTACGAGTAAAAATTTATAAACTTTTATATAGATATGTACTCGTACATAAGTATACCCGGTGTACAATGGCAACATGTTGAAAATTAACTTTTACTGTTGGAGATATACGGAAAAGTGGTCATGAGCAAATTTATCTGCTTGAGTGTGAACACTACGGTACTTTTCGTCATTATTATCATCATCATAGTCATCATTATCGTCGTTAGGATGAAGAACATGGTGTTATTTGCTAAAAATTTCTATTTGCATTTGATGGACGTGCAACTCGTCAGCAGCAACAGGAACCAGCAACAAACAGCTAACAATCAACCAAGCAACCAACACCTACGCAAATGCACAATTTTAAATTATATATTGTAAAGATATACTAAAAAGTTCCACAGATATTTAAACGCTGCAACAATACAATATAGTATGTATATCTAAATAAAATTTGGGGATTAGGGTGAGTTAATTTTTTACATCTTGCTCTAATAGACTTCTAAAGGCTAAATTAAGTTACACTAATGTCAATTCGAGGAATTCTATTTCTTAACTATAATTGACTTTTTTTAAACTTGAGTGACTAGTTCGTACTATAGACCCACCCTAATGCAGATACTACTACATTAAGCATTTTTGTTGCTCTTGCAATTGCTGCATATTTGTTTTTTCACTTCGAATTTTCTAATACTTTATAAAAAATTTAAATAAAAAACTTTTACTATTACGAATTTCATTATTTTTAATTTTTTATTGCAGCCTAAAATGAGTAAAAAGTAGGCTATGGCTAAATCGTTTAAGCTCCTTCTATGTGTTAAATGGAGTTTTTTTGTTCATTTGTTAAATAAAATTTTTCTATCTTTTCGTATATCGAGTAGAAAAACTATTTGCTCCAATTTTTTAAAATTAATTAAATTTGTTCTCCCTGTAAATTGTTTGATGGTTAAGGAATTTATATTAAAGAAAACTATTTTTAAGTTTTAAAAGATATTTATTTTTTAATAAAACAGAAATAGGAAAAAGTTGTTCAGTTCTAAAAGATACTTTTGAGGAAGAATTTTATTTCAAAAAATATGTAATTTTAAGTTAAGGGCTGAATATTCTAGTGTTTGAGTTAGATATACAAATTTTTCAATATGCAAATTTTCGCTATCATTTTTAGATATAAGACTTTTTTTCATAATTTTTCCATATTAGCAATTTTTAAATAACATTTTTAAACACACATCTATTTTTTATAATTTTTTTTTCGACTTTTATAAAAACTTTTCGAAAAAAAAGTTTTTTATAGAAAATTTTTAGATATAATTTTTTTTGGTATTTAAATTTTTTTATATAAAGATTTTCAATGTTAAAATTTTTTTATAGAAATTTTTTTAATAAAAAAAATTTTTTAAATAAAAATTTTTCTATAGAGAATTTTTGGATATAAAAATTTTTTCGATATACAAATTTTTCTATAGAAAATTTTTCAATTTTTTCGAAATAAAAAAATCTTAAAAATTTTTCGACATAAAAATTTTTCTATACAAAATTTTCTGATATTAAAATTTTCCAAGGGAAATTTTTTCGACATAGAAATTTTTTTATCGAAAATTTATAGATATAAAAATTTTTCTAAGGAAATTTTTAGATATAAAAATTTTTCTATAGAAAATTTTTCAATATAAAAATTTTTCTATAGAAAATTTTTCTGTAGAAAATTTTTCGTTATAAAAATGTTTCTATAGAAAATTTTTCGTTATAAAAATTTTTCTATGGAAAATTTTTCGATATAAATATTTTTCTAAAGAAAATTTTTCGATATAAAAATTTTTCTATAGAAAATTTTTGTATAGAAAATTTTTTCTATAGAAAATTTTTCGATAAAAAAATTTTTGTATAAAAAATTTTCCAACATAAAAATGTTTCTATAGAGAATTTTTCGATACAAAATTCTTTTATAGAAATTTTTTCGATACAAACATATTTTTATAGAAAATTTTTCGATATAAAAATTTTTTTGTAGAAAATTTTTCGATATAAAAATTTTTCTATAGAAAATTTTTCAATATAAAAATTTTTCTATACAAAATTTTTCGATATAAAAGTTTTTCTATAGAAAATTTTTCGATATAAAAATTTTTCTATAGAAAATTTTTCGTTATAAAAATTTTTCGTTATAAAAATTTTTCTATAGAAAATTTTCCGATTTAAAAATTTTTCTATAAAAAAATTTCCAATATAAAAATTTTTCTATAGAAAATTTTTCGATATAAAAATTTATTTATAGAAAATTTTTCGATATAAAAATTTTTTTATAGAAAATTTTTCGATATAAAAATTTTTCTATAGAAAATTTTTCGATATAAAAATTTTTCTATAGAAAATTTTTCGATACAAAAATTTTTCTATAGAAAATTTTTCGATATAAAAATTTTTCTATAGAAAATTTTTCTATAGAAAATTTTTCTATAGAAAATTTTTCGATATAAAAATTTTTCTATAGAAAAATTTTCGATATAAAAATTTTTATATAGAAAATTTTTCGATATAAAAATTTTTCTATAGACAATTTTTCGATATAAAAATTTTTCTATAGAAAATTTTTCGATATAAAAATTTTTCTATAGAAAATTTTTCGATATAAAAGGTTTTCTATAGAAAATTTTTCGATATAAAAATTTTTCTATAGAAAATTTTTCGATATAAAAATTTTTCTATAGAAAATTTTTCGATATGTGAAAATTTTTCGATATAAAAATTTTTTAATAGAAAATTTTTCGATATGTGAAAATTTTTCTATAGAAAATTTTCCGATGTAAAAATATTTCTGTAGAAAATTTTTCGATATTAAAATTTTTCTATATACAATTTTCGATATAAAAATTTTTGAATAGAAAATTTTTCGATATAAAATTTTTTCTACAGAAAATTTTTCGATATAAGAATTTTTCTATAGAAAATTTTTATATAAAAAATTGTTTCTATAGAAAATTTTTCGATAAAAAAATTTTTGTATAAAAAATTTTTCGATACAAAATTTTCTATAGAATATTTTTCAAAATAAAAAGTTTTCCATAGAAAATTTTTCGATAAAAAAATTTTTGTATAGAAAATTTTTCGATATAAAAATTTTTGTATAGAAAATTTTTCGATATAAAAATTTTTCTATAGAAAATTTTTCGATATAAAAATTTTTCTATAGAAAATTTTTCGATATAAAAATTTTTCTATAGAAAATTTTTCGATATAAAAATTTTTCTATAGAAAATTTTTCGATATAAAAACTTTTCTAGAGAAAATTTTTCGATGTTAAAATTTTTCTATATACAATTTTCGATATAAAAATTTTTCAATACAAAATTTTTCGATAAAAAAATTTTTGTATAAAAAATTTTTCGATACAAAAATTTTCTATAGAATATTTTCTAAATAAAAAGTTTTCTATAGAAAATTTTTCGATATAAAAATTGTTCGATATGAAAATTTTTCTATAAAAAAATTTTCGTTATAAAAAATGTTTCTATACAAAATTTTCCATATAAAAATTTTTCTATAGAAAATTTTTCTGTATAAAAATTTTGGTAAAGAAAATTTTTCTATATAAAAATTTTTCTTTAGAATATTTTTCGATACAAAAATTTGTTTATAGAAAATTTTTCTATATAAAAATTTTTCTATAGAAAATTTTTCGATATACAAATTTTTCTATGGAAAATTTTTCGATATAAAAATTTTTCTATTGAAAAGTTTTCGATATAAAAATTTTTCTATGGAAAAGTTTTGATATAAACATTTTTTATTGAAAATTTTTTGATATAAAATTTAGTTTTCGATATAAAAATTTTTCTATACAAAATTTTTCGTTATACAAATTTTTCTAAAGAAAATTTTTCTATATTAACATTTTTCTTTAGAATATTTTCCCGATATTAAAAATTTTTCTATTGACAATTTTTTGATATAAACATTTTTCGTTATAAAAATTATTCTATAGAAAAGGATAAATACTCAACTTTAAATTTCGACCTTATGTTTTAAATATATCAACAAATTGTGGCTATAAATTATTTAAAAACTTTCTCTTTTCCATAGAAAATTTCCCTGATAGGCATGAAACTTGTGATTTAAAGTTAAATAAACTTATGATTTTGTTTTAATTTCCGCTTTTAAGTTAACTTTTGTAAAAAAAAGAAAAATCATCAGCAGTTCCCTGAAGAAATAAAAAAAGGTTTAATAAACAACAATGAACTTCCTCTAATTGTCTCTAAAGTCGCACATACATTGAAACATATTACCCCCACATATCCTCGAACAACAAAAACACTCACCCAAACACTCATACATATGATAAGGTGACATTTGTGACAAATTAAAAATAAAGTGTCAAACCTATTGTGTGTAGTAGTAGCAGTGGCATTACAACTTACAGGATTCACAGAACACACACACACACATTTATACTTGAAAATATAGACACACATAGAGATAATGAAAATAAACAAGTGAAAATGAAAATATAAATGGAAAATAATATAGAAAAAAATGTACACCAGGGACTAAGAGGTCTTGTATATCTTTCCTACTCTCGGTCTCTACATTAAAACTCGGAGTATTTATACTCGTAACTATAAAATACAAAAGGATTTTTCCTGATTGTGCGTATATCTGGCAGTTGGGAGAAATAACAGAAAAGAAACATTTTTTTTCCAGCAAACAAAAACATTTTGTTTTATTTATTACTTGTAATAAAAATTCCTTTTATAAATAATAAAAAAAAGCCTATAGGACGGAGAATTGAATGCAGGGGTATATGGGGAAGTTTAACACAAAACTATCACCACTGCCATTAAAATGAAGCAGAAAGTTTTCCGATTTAATTTTTGCTAAAGTATATTTTACTGAATATCCTTTTTATAGGCTTTCACTGTATAACAATTTAATACGCATTGCACATGATTGAAACACTAAAAAAAACTTTAGACTTTTAAAGTATTTTGCTACATATTCATTAGGGAGGATCGGCTTTTCACTCGAGTGGGTGGATCCGAATATCTTCTGTATTGTTATGAAAATTGATATATTTAAAAATGTTGACGCATGACTTTGACTAAAGTATTAATTTCTAAACAAATAGTGATATTTAAACACTATAATTCGTATTTATTTTGTCTTGAAAATTGCATATAATGCTGGTTTTCGATCTGTCTAGAATTTTATGATGATAGCCTTATAAACCATCGAAACTCTTTGAGATAAGGTTCTCCCAGTCAACAATTTTTGGATTTATCAAAAAACTATTTTTACAAAAATAAAATTAAAATAAATTTGAGATATACAATTTTTTAATAAAAATTTAATTTTTTGCGAAATTTCAAGGTTTCAAATCACAGGTAAGTCTTAACTATATAAAATATAAAATTTTTTTGAGTTGTATTCACCCATTTGTCTTCTTAGTTTACAAATTGTTGAGAAATTTTTAAGTTTGGAATAAATTTTCAAAACGCGACCCACCCTAATATTCCTGGTTGTCTGTTTGATGCCAATGCGTACGTATTTATTTATTTATATTTGTTTGTATTAAAAAATACAAGTGGATGTTTGTATTTATTTATTCTTTTTAGTAATTTAAAACCTTAAAGTGTCGTTCATTTTGATATTAACAGGCACGCAATTGCTATACAACATGTTGTAGATGTGTGACACTCAGGAAAAGCTATCTGTGACATAATAGAGGTGGTTGGAGAAGAAATTGTGCAAAAAGTGTTATCAAAATATTCCTCGGATTTCATATCAACCAAAAGATGGTTGATATGGATATTTTCAAAGCCAGGATTGACTGTCTATGGCTAAGCTCCTAACTAGACCGTATTCTGTCAATAACACTACTCGGCAAAATGAAATTTTTTGCGTTAAAATTGAGCTCCAAAAAAAAAATTGTTTACATTTTGATGTGAAAAACTCCACAACCATATGAAAAAATTGTCTTATCAAGGTTCAAAGGAAATTTAATGGTGAATTCGCCTGTGTTTCTTTCAACGAATTTAGATAAGCCATTCCCAAGATATGATGAAATTAATGGAACGACCACTGTAAAAATCCGTAATTTCAGAAAAAAATAAAAAAAAAAAACAAGTCTGTCAAGCCCGACCATACGATACCCTTAAACACTAAAGCCAAAGTTGTTCTTTTTCCTGTAAAGACAAATATTTGTAAATTTGGCCATCATGCAAACATTTTTTCAAAACTTATATATTTAAGCTGTTTTCGACATTTGAACTTAGGGTCAAATGTGGACCGATTATCTCGAAATTTTTTAATTTCAATTTTTATAAAAATTATGTATGCAAAAAAATTAACTCAAAATTCTCATTATCTTCAGATTTATGAGCGTTTTAGAGATTTTTGTCTCATTTAGTGCGTTTTGACAAAAGAGATTGTATTGGAGCTATGGTCAAATGTGGACCGATTTCAAAGAAATTTGATGCAGTGATTTAAGTTTACAAAATAAGCTGTATTTGTTTTTAATTTCATGAAAAAATATTAATATTTGTGGCCCAAATATCAATTCCCGGAAGTGGGACCTATGGGAGGTACCATAAATAATGGACCGATATTGACGAATTTCACTTCAAAAAATTGATCTGTGCCAAATTTCATCATATTATCTTTAGAATTGCGAACTGTACTTTGATTACATGGTTTTCATGTGGACCCCATGTAAACCAGCCGTCCAGACGGACATAGCTAAATCGACTCAGAAAGTGATTCTAAGCCTCCTGAAATACTAACAGATGGGTCTAAGACAAATCTTTCTATGCATTACATATATCAGCACAAACTTATAATACCCTTTCCACTTATGGTGGTGAAGGGTATAAAAATCACATCATATTTGAGTGTTTTTATACTTAGGGGGCCGTAATACATCGAAATTTAATAGTTAGACTTCAAAGTAATTTCACTTGTTGGCCAGTGTATTTAGATTGTCTGAATAAAGCTAACAATTAGAAGCGGCCATCTTTGTTTAATATCAGAATAATGCCAGACCATAAACGTCTTACTTGTTCCTCTAGATAATATTTGAATATTTAAAGGGATTAGCGACATACAGAAAATAAGAGACAAACGATTTTCAACCAAAAAAAATTTTTAATTTGTATAAAAATTGTCACTATAAGTAATTACAAAACTTAACTATGAAACATCTACTGGCTTTAAATTTAAGTTGTTATTTTTAATCTTAATTTTTTTCATGGAAAAGGTTAAATTTTTTTGTTGTGACAATATGTAAATGCATTTTATGCACGACTTTTTCATATAAAGTTAGGAGGGTTCACAGAAACGAGTATTATTAAGTGCTTTGAATATATGTCTTTAATCTCAATTCAATGGTTTAAGAACAGTAGTTTTGAGCCATCTATTGCCATTGAAAAACATTATAAGAAGGTTTTTTTTTAAATAGCCAACATTTACATCGGCGGCGTGTTAGGTGTATGCATCGGAGTATTTCAAAATTAATTTTACTTTGTAATTAGAAACCTAAAGCGAAATTTTATCGATTTCATCAAAGTTATGGCTTATTAAGTTTGAAAAAGTATATTTATTTCAAGAATATTTATTTATGCAAGAACATATGTATAAAATCTTAGTAAAATTTTTTTAATTTTTGACAAGTGAGATCTCCCCCTAATGTGGTTATATTACACATTTGTTTGTCTCTGACCTTACGAAAACTCTCCGAGTCCTGACTAAGAATTAAATGATATTTAGTGGTATTTGTTGGATGGTTTTTATATGTCGGTGTAGTTTAAAAGTAATGCGCGTCTGTGTTTAAAATTAAAATTGACTCGATTTTTTGGAATTGTGTTGGAAAGCTGGAACAACCATCAATTAAAAAACACAAAGGACACTAAAAAGTTAATGAAAATTCTTGGAATAAACATAAAATTTTAGTTAAGCTTTTAGCTTTTCCTAGAAAAATAACTAAACGAAATTTTAAAATGTAAAATAATTAAAAACTTCTATTAAAACACAAACAAAGTAGAAAGTAGATTTTTTAATAAAACCGTAGATGGAAAGAGTATATGGCTCGAAAGTGCCAGCACAATAAACGGGCTGGTCAAATTTGATTTCGTCGACTATAGCTAAAATGTATTTTTTTTGTCATTATTTGAGCAATTTTAAATTCAATTTTTACTTCTGTTTAAATTTGATCTGTTTTTCTTTTTGTCTGAAAATTTTTTCTATAGAATTTTCGTTTTAAAATTTTTTTCTATAGAAAAATTTTCGTTATGAAAATTTTTTCTATAGAAAAATTTTCGTTATGAAAATTTTTTCTATAGAAAAATTTTCGTTATGAAAATTTTTTCTATAGAAAAATTTTCGTTATGAAAATTTTTTCTATAGAAAAATTTTCGTTATGAAAATTTTTTCTATAGAAAAATTTTCGTTATGAAAATTTTTTCTATAGAAAAATTTTCGTTATGAAAATTTTTTCTATAGAAAAATTTTCGTTATGAAAATTTTTTCTATAGAAAAATTTTCGTTATGAAAATTTTTTCTATAGAAAAATTTTCGTTATGAAAATTTTTTCTATAGAAAAATTTTCGTTATGAAAATTTTTTCTATAGAAAAATTTTCGTTATGAAAATTTTTTCTATAGAAAAATTTTCGTTATGAAAATTTTTTCTATAGAAAAATTTTCGTTATGAAAATTTTTTCTATAGAAAAATTTTCGTTATGAAAATTTTTTCTATAGAAAAATTTTCGTTATGAAAATTTTTTCTATAAAAAAATTTTCGTTATGAAAATTTTTTCTATAGAAAAATTTTCGTTATGAAAATTTTTTCTATAGAAAAATTTTCGTTATGAAAATTTTTTCTATAGAAAAATTTTCGTTATGAAAATTTTTTCTATAGAAAAATTTTCGTTATGAAAATTTTTTCTATAGAAAAATTTTCGTTATGAAAATTTTTTCTATAGAAAAATTTTCGTTATGAAAATTTTTTCTATAGAAAAATTTTCGTTATAAAAATTTTTTCTGTAAAAAAAAATTTCGTTATGAAAATTTTTTCTATAGAAAAATTTTCGTTATTAAAATTTTTTCTATAGAAAAATTTTCGTTATGAAAATTTTTTCTATAGAAAAATTTTCGTTATGAAAATTTTTTCTATAGAAAAATTTTCGTTATGAAAATTTTTTCTATAGAAAAATTTTTCTATAGAAAAATTTTCGTTATGATAATATAGAAAAATTTTTGTTATCAAAATTTTTTCTATAGAAAAATTGTTTTTAACCAAAATTTTTCTCGAGAAAAATTTTCGTTAGGAAAAAGATTTTTTTCTATGGAAAAATCTTCGTTATGAAAATTTTTTCATTTGTCATTGTTTGAGCAGTTTTAAATTTAATTTTTACATCTGTTTATCTTTTGTCTGTCTGTCTGTGTAAGTGTGTGTGTCTGTCTATCTGTCTGTCATCATACAAACATTTTCTCAAGACTTATATAAAAGCTATTTCCGTCATTTGGACTTACATATATGAGAGTTAGGGTCAAATATATGAACGATTATCTTGAAATTAAGCAAATTGATTACAGTTGTTACAAAAATTATGTAGGCAAAAAATAAGCTTAAAATCATCATTACTTCAGATTTTTGTCTCATTTAGTGCATTTTGATAGAGGAGTTTGTATGGGCTCCATGGTCAGATGTGGACCGGTTCCAACGAAATTTGGTACAGTGATGTTGGTTTGTATAAGCAATATTTGTTTTAATTTTCATACAAAATAAAATATACTTGTGGCCAAAATATCAATTCCGGGAAATGGGACCTATGTAAGATACCATAAATAATTTACCGATTTTGACGAGTTGCAATAGCCATGGTCCCACTATTATTTGTTCCAAATTTGATCAAATTATCTTTAGAATTGCAACCTTCACTTTTATAACAAGGTAAACATGGGGTCCAGCCAGCCAGCCGGACGGACGGACTGACATCCTTAAATCGGCTCAGGAAGTCTTTCTAAGTCTATTGGTGCACTTTAAGGTGGGTCTAAGACCAATATTTTTATGCGTTACATACAGCAGTACAAACTTATAATATCCTTTCTACCTATGGTATTGAAGGGTTTAATGAGAAAATTCTACAAATAGACATCTCGGAAGATCATCAGAAGTTGGTTTCAAGAAAAATCCCTTTGGAAAGTAATTATTCATTATTAAAGGCATAAGAAGAACATGCCTCTAATTATAACCTGCAATGTTTATTTATGATCTTTTATAGATACATCCTTTCAAGGTGTGGGAGTGTGTTAATAAGCAGCCGTAACTACAACAAATACAAAACAAACTGTAGCAACAATGATTATTTATTTAAAGCAAGCGATTAAATAATGTTTACTCTCGCATGCGACATTTTCAATTAGATTTTCAATTATGTACTTTTCTTTGCCGTTAAGTATGCATTAGTTATCGTCAATTCAATGTTTGTTTGTTTGTCTTCGAGCGGTAAAGTAAAAGAGTACCCAGCAGTTCAAGTAATAATGTTTACAACTGCTTCAAGTCATTGGCAAGAAATTTAGCAAAGTTATCGTCACTTAAAATGGATACAAGCTAATTTTGGAACTTTTAGCATTTCTAACACACATCTCAAAAATTGATAAGCTTAAATGTGCAACATTCTTACCAAACTGAGTCAGTGAACTTTAAGCAACTGTCATTTACTTTTAAACTACCGGATGGTGACAGACTGTGAGTAAACGCCACTTAGTTAAAGTATTTATGCTTGTGGTTAAGTTCGATGTATTCTGCCACGCAACTTGAAGTTTTTAAGTTTTTCTTTCTATTTGCGCTTAAATAAATATAGATTTCACATTAATTTGAATTATATAATAAACAAAGTTCGCAAAACTTTTAATTAAGTACTACTTAGCAAATCGATAGAGCAAATAAAATATATATAAATTTAAATAAAAGGAAGTCATTTTATAGAATATATGCGAAATTTAAATCAAAACGAGCATGAAATTATTAGCAACATTAAATTTTTCGGTATCAAAATTTTATCATAGAAAATGTTTGAAAAAAAATGTTTCTATAGAAAACTTTTCGTTTTCGAAAATTTTTTCTATACAAAAATTTTCGTTCGGTATGAAAATTGTTTCTATAGGAAAATTCTCGGTATTAAAATTTTCCTATAGAAACATTTTCGTAATGAAATTTTTTTCTAAAGAAAAATTTTCGCTATGAAAATTTTTTCTATAGAAAAATTTTCGTTATGAAAATTTTTTCTATAGAAAAATTTTCCTTATGAAAATTTTTTCTGTAGAAAAATTTTATGAAAATAAATAAATTTAGATTTATTTATGGAAATTATGAAAATTTTTTCTATAGAAAAATTTTCGTTATGAAAATTTTTTCTATAAAAAATTTTCGTTGTGAAAATTTTTCTATAGAAAAATTTTGGTTATGAAAACTTTTTCTATAGTAAAATTTTCGCTATGAAAATTTTTTCTATAGAAAAATTTTCGTTATGAAAATTTTTTCTATAGAAAAATTTTCGTTATGAAAATTTTTTCTTTAGAAAAATTTTCGTTATGAAAATTTTTTCTTTAGGAAAATTTTCGTTATGAAAATTATTTCTTTAGAAAAATTTTCGTTATGAAAATTTTTTCTTTAGAAAAATTTTCGTTATGAATATTTTTTCTTTAGAAAAATTTTCGTTATGAAAATTTTTTCTTTACAAAAATTTTCGTTATGAAAATTTTTTCTTTACAAAAATTTTCGTTATGAAAATTTTTTCTTTAGAAAAATTTTCGTTATGAAAATTTTTTCTTTAGAAAAATTTTTGTTATGAAAATTTTTTCTTTAGAAAAATTTTCGTTATGAAAATTTTTTCTTTAGAAAAATTTTTGTTATGAAAATTTTTCCTTTAGAAAAATTTTCGTTATGAAAATTTTTTCTATAGAAAATTTTTCGTTATGAAAATTTTGTCTATAGAAAAATTTTCTTTATTAAAATTTTAAAACTTTGGATATAGATATTTTTCATATTTTTTTTTTTTTTGCAGAGAAGAATTTCATTTAATTTTAATTTTTATTGTCATAAATTTCTACTTTTCATTATTGTAACATCTAAATTTGTAATTAAAAATTTTCCAACGTTTATTTACCTTTTGCAAAACCATGAACTAAAGTGAAAATTTGTATATTACCTCAAGGCATCAGAGTGTGGCAATACATGAACATTTACATACATGCCTATAAAGATAGAACTTAATGTTTAAACAATTAATTTTTTGTTTAACTTTTATGAGAAAACAAAAGTTTAAATAATCATACAATGACAACATCGAAAAATTCGCAATAAATAATGATGGTAACGATGATTATGATAACGATGATGCGGCTGATGATGATGATGATGACGATGATGGGGTGGACGTTGATGTATTTAAACCAATAAAACCACAGAAAACATTATAAAAGTGACTCGAAATTGTAATTATTGCATGAATAACAACGTGTTTTATAATTACACATTTCTCTCATTTTGGCTTCAACTCTTATCGTTGCTATTTTTCATTATTTTGTATTTTGTCTATGGTATAGACAGACATAAAAAAATTTAATGCAACAGCAATTATAGGAACAGCAACATTTAGTACATAAGTAGATATAGGACATACTTCATGGGAAATGTAAAGGCATCAATGCCGCTGCTTCATTTCTAGACAACCATTTGGAGGCAACCGACCAGAGTTAGTCAGCCCAACCAACCAACCAACTCATTTGCATTGTTATACATTTATTGACAACAGACTTTGAAACACGTAGTTTAGATATCAGTACTTAGCCAGAAATAGATAATCATCATCCTGAGCTGCTCTTTCCCCCAACTACACACATTAAGTCTAACAGCCTTTAATAAAAGTATCTAAAATATTGGTATGCATCGTTAGTGTTTGGGTGGTCTGAGTATGTATTTGTCTGTGCGAGTTTGCAAGGATTTTCATAGTCCTGATTATGGAAAATGTTGCTTCACTTAGCGTAAACCATCAGACATTAGAATCATAGAAATTTATTTTAAAAACACGCATTGGATGAATTTTATCATCAATGTCATTATATTAGTAAACCACTACAACATGTTCATGTTCATCAGCGCAAATGAAACCGCACAATTTAAAAACGTTAATTTGAAAATTAGAAAACGAAGGAGTTGGATTTCAAGAACTTGTTCAAAATTGAACCTGAATACAGGTTAAAATTTATAGATAAAGTTTAATTTAGAAAAAATTATCATATTGAGAATTTTTAAAAACTATAAATAGCAAATTTTGAAAATTTTCTTATAGTAAATTTTCGAAAAATTTCCTTTAAATAGTCAATTTTCGAAAAATTTCCAATAAATAGTTAATTTCCGAAAAGTTTCCTTTAAATAGTCAATTTTCGAAAAATTTCATATAAAAAGTCAATTTTCGAAAAATTTCTTATGAATAGTCAATTTTTAAAAAATTTCCTATAAATAGTAAATTTTCAAAAAATTTCCTATAAATAGTAAATTTTCGAAAAATTTCCTATAAACAATCAATTTTCGAAAAATTTTCTATAAATAG
The DNA here is from genome assembly GCA_933228675.1 of Stomorhina lunata. Taxonomy (NCBI): domain Eukaryota; kingdom Metazoa; phylum Arthropoda; class Insecta; order Diptera; family Rhiniidae; genus Stomorhina; species Stomorhina lunata. The sequence continues at coordinate 109,828,918 of OW121743.1, forward strand.
TCATTTTTCGAAAAATTTCCTATAAATAGTCAATTTTCGAAAAATTTCCTGTAATAAGTAAATTTTCGAAAAATTTCCTATAAATAGTCAATTTTCAAAAAATTTCCTATAGTTAGTTATCGAAAAATTTCCTATAAATAGTCAATTTCAGAAAAATTTCCTATAAATAGTCAATTTCAGAAAAATTTCCTATAAATAGTCAATTTTCGAAAAATTTCCTATAAATAGTCAATTTTCGAAAAATTTCCTATAAATAGTCAATTTTCGAAAAATTTTCTATAAATAGTATATTCTTAAAAAATTCCCTATAAATATCAATTTTCGAAAAATTTTCTATAAATAGTATATTCTTAAAAAATTCCCTATAAATATCAATTTTCGAAAAATTTTCTATAAATAGTATATTCTTAAAAAATTCCCTATAAATATAAATTTTTGAAAAATTTCCTATAAATAGTCAATTTCCGAAAAATTTCCTATAAATAGTCAATTTTCGAAAAAATTCCTGTAAATAGTCAATTTTCGAAAAATTTCCTATAAATAGTCAATTTTCGAAAAATTTCCTGTAATAAGTAAATTTTCGAAAAATTTCCTATAAATAGTCAATTTTCAAAAAATTTCCTATAGTTAGTTATCGAAAAATTTCCTATAAATAGTCAATTTCAGAAAAATTTCCTATAAATAGTCAATTTCAGAAAAATTTCCTATAAATAGTCAATTTTCGAAACATTTCCTATAAATAGTCAATTTTCGAAAAATTTCCTATAAATAGTCAATTTTCGAAAAATTTTCTATAAATAGTATATTCTTAAAAAATTCCCTATAAATATCAATTTTCGAAAAATTTTCTATAAATAGTATATTCTTAAAAAATTCCCTATAAATATCAATTTTCGAAAAATTTTCTATAAATAGTATATTCTTAAAAAATTCCCTATAAATATAAATTTTTGAAAAATTTCCTATAAATAGTCAATTTCCGAAAAATTTCCTATAAATAGTCAATTTTCGAAAAAATTCCTGTAAATAGTCAATTTTCGAAAAATTTCCTATAAATAGTCAATTTTCGAAAAATTTCCTATAAATAGTCAATTTTCGAAAAATTTCCTACAAATAGTCAATTTTCGAAAAATTTCCTATAAATAGTCAACTTTCGAAAAATTTCCTATAAATAGTAAATTTTCCAAAAATTTGCTATAAATATTAATTGTCGAAAAATTTCCTATAAATAGTCAATTTTCGAAAAATTTCCTATCAATAGTCAATTTTCGAAAAATTTCCTATCAATAGTCAATTTTCGAAAAATTTCCTATAAATAGTCAATTTTCGAAAAATTTCCTATAAATAGTAAATTTTCGAAAAATTTCCTATAAATAGTCAATTTTCGAAAAATTTCCTATAAATAAAAAATTTTCGAAAAATTTCCTATAAATTTCCTCTAAATAGTCAATTTTCGAAAAATTTCTTATATATAGTCAATTTTCGAAAAATTTCCTATAAATAGTCAATTTTCGAAAAATTTCCTATAAATAATCAATTTTCGAAAAATTTCCGATATATAGTAAATTTTCGAAAAATTTCCTATAAATAGTCAATTTTCGAAAAATTTCCTACAAATAGTAAATTTTCAAAAAATTTCCGATAAATAGGAAATTTTCAAAAAAATTTCCTATAAATAGTCAATTTTCGAAAATTTTTTTGCAAAATCCCCCAAATTCTCTATTACATGATCGAACTTCCACTAAACGTTTATTTTTTCTTTAAACCATTTGGGACCCTTTAGCTTCTTACATAACCCCAACAAATTGTTCCCACAAATTGTCTCACCTATTTAACACAAAACCTGTCAATAAATAAATGATAGACAATACAAGAAAAAACCAAACCAAACTATTCTATTCTAAAAAAACTCATCATTAAACATGATGAACTTCAAAAAGCTGTTAAACTTAAATCCTTGGACTCTTGTAACAAATTTGTACAAGAAACTGCAGCAAAAAGCTCAAAAATAAAAAAAAGGCCTTAGTAGTATTTGGTAATAGCAGATATTTTTTGCTTTCATATTTAATAAAGATGTAATTTAATGATAATAATATTTTTTAGCACTAAATGACTGAAGATGTAACCAGCAATTTTTTTGCTAAAAGCACAATAAAACTAACAAACTCCTTATATTTATTTCTTTTCACACTCTGAGACAGAAAAAAAAATAAACTTTTCAGATATTTTTAGAGAAGTAAAATGTACAAATGAAAGCATGAAAAGTAATTTTTTCCTTTTTAAAGTTTTAACACAATTTAAGGAAAAGATAACAACACTTTAAACGTTTCTTAAGACTACGAAAAGTTCTTGTCGTTGTTTAAGGTTGGAAAAAGTATTTCTCGTTGGTAGTGTCCAATTAAATAGTTTTCCGTTTTTTTTTTTTTTGCTGTTTGTGAAAATCTTTAAAATGAAGGCTTTAAGAAGCTGTTAAACAATAAGTTAAGCATTACTTAGCAATTATTGCAGTTAGACATAGATGAAAATGGAACCAAACTCTGAAAACGAAGAAGATTTTTTTGAAGCTGAAGATGATGCTGCTTTGGGATGTATTGGGTGTAAAACTAGTATAAAACATTAGCTAGGAGGGAACGCGTGCTCTTTGCTCGCTGAAGCATTTGGAATGGCATGGAATTGTAGTGTTCAATAGACCACAAGATAAGAATGGAATCGAGCGGGAAGAAAAAAACATAAGAAGTGTTAATAGTCACACAGCATTCGCTTCTTTCGTCGATGCTTTCATACATATAAGGTGTAACAAACATAGTCAAAATCACACTTACAACACGTTTAAAAACTACAATTGTAAACTTTCAATGCAACAATTGCTACAAAAAAAAAAACAATGTTGCACAAGATTTTCTAACATAAGCGTGGATTTTTCGTTTAATTCTTTTTCTATTTTTTTGTTTATACAATAAAATGAAGAAGGCGACTGCCTCTCCTTTTGGTTAATATCTTAAGCTACAAGACAAAATTGGATAATTGCAGTTTAAGATTTTGTTTGTAACACTTATCACATGCCCATGCCTTTTCTAAATGTATTTTCTTTAAAATTTTTATAATGAACAATTTTTTAAGAAAATTGTTAAAATGACAAATTTTTAGGAAAATTTTTAAATGACAATTTTCTTTAGAAATTTTTATAATGAATAATTTTCTAAAGAAATTTTTATAATGAAAAATTTTCTATAAACATTTTTGTAATGAAAAAATTTGTATAGAGAAACTTTTATAATGAAAAATTTTCTAAAGAAATTTTTAAAATATAAAATTTTCTATAAAAATTTTTGCAATGAAAAATTTTCTATTAAAATTTTTGCAACAAAAATTTTTCTATAAAAATTTTTGCAACAAAAATTTTTCTATAAAAATTTTTGTAATGAAAAATTTTTATAGAAATTTTTATAACAACAAATTTTCTATAGAAATTTTATAAGAATTTTTTTTTTTTTAGAAAAAAGAATTCTATAGAAATTTTTTAAATGAATATTTCTATATAGAAATTTTAATAATGAAAAATTTTCTATAAGAATTTTATAAAAAAAATTTCTTTAGAAAATAAACATTTTTATAATGAAAAATTTTCTATAGAAATTTTTATAATGAAAAATTTTCTATAGAAATTTTTATAACGAAAAATTTTCTATAAAAATTTTTATAACGCAAATTTTCTATAGAAATTTTTGCAATCAAAATTTTTATAAGGAAAAATTTTTTCTTAGAAATTTTTATCGTGAAAAATTTTCTATTAAAATTTTTGTAATGAAAAATTTTCTACAGAAGTTTTTATAAAGAAAACTTTTCTTTGAAAATTTTTAAAATGAAAATTTTCTATAAAAATTTTTATAATAAAAAATTCTCTATAGAATTTTTTTAAATAAAAAATCTTCTATATACATTTTTATAATAAAAAATTTATTATAGAAGTTTTAAAAAAAAAAAACTTTTGTAATGAAAAATTTTTTATAGAAATTTTTATAACAAAAAATTTTGTATCAAAATTTTTGTAATGAAAATTTCTTTAGAAATTTTTATAATGAAAAATTTTTTACGTTAATTTGTGTAAAAAAGTTTTTTTTTTTAAATGAACAATTTTTTATAGAAATTTTTTGTAATAAAAAATTTTCTAAAGAAATTTTAATAATAAAAATTTTCTATAGAAATTTTTATAATAAAAAATTTCTATAGAAATTTTTTAAATCAAAAATTTTCTAAAAAAATTTTTGTAATGAAAAACTTTTTTTTATAAAGAAAAATTTTCTATAGAAATTTTTATAATGAAAAATTTTCTATAAAAACTTTTATAATAAAAAAATGTTTTATAGAAATTTTTATAATGAAAAATTTTCTATAGAAATTTTTATAACAAAAAATTTTGTATTAAAATTTTTATAATGAAAATTTCTCTAGAAATTTTTATAATGAAAATTTCTCTAGAAATTTTTATAATGAAAATTTCTCTAGAAATTTTTGTAATGAAAAATTTTCTACGTAAATTTGTATAATAAAAACTTTTCTATAGAAATTTTTAAAATGAAAAATTTTGTATTAAAATTTTTATAATAAAAAATTTTCTTAAGAAATTTTTATAACAAAAATTTTCTATAAAAATTTTTAAAATAAAAAATATAAATCAAAAGTTTTCTAAAAAATTTTTGTAATAAAAAACTTTTTTTTATAAAGAAACATTTTCTATAGAAATTTTTATAATGAAATAACTTCTCTATAAATTTTATAATGAAAATTTCTCTAGAAATTTTTATAATGAAAATTTCTGTAGAAATTTTTATAATGAAAAATTTTCTACGTAAATTTGTATATTAAAAACTTTTCTATAGAAATTTTTAAAATGAAAAATTTTTTAAGAAATTTTTATAACAAAAATTGTCTATAAAAATTTTTATAATAAAAAATTTCTATAGAAAAATTTTTATGTCGAAAAATTTTCTAAAAAAAAAATTTTTATATCGAAAAATTTTCTATTGAAAAATTTTTATATTGAAAATTTGTATATAGAAAAAATTAAGTTTTTTCTATATACAAATTTTCGATATATCGAAAATTTGTCAATAGAAAAATTTTTATATATTTTATTATATTTTTCTATCGAATAACTTTAAAATCGAAAATTTTTAAGTGAAAAATTTTAATTTCGAAAAATTTTCTACAGAAAAATGTTTATATCGAAAAATTTTCTTTAGCTAAATTTGTTTTCGAATATTTTTAACAGAAAAATTTTATATCGAAATTTTTTCTGTAGAAAAATTATTATATCGATAAATTTTCTCTAGAAAATAGTTTATATCGAAAAATTGTCTATAGCAAATATTTCATATCAAAAATTTTCTATAGAATCATAGAATCAAAAAATTTTCTATAGAAAAATTTGTATATCAAAAAATTTTCTACAAAAAAAATTTTATATCGAAAAATTTTCTACAAAAAAAATGTTTGTATCGAAAAATTTTGTACAAAAAACATTTTTGTATTGGAAATTTGTCTATAGAAAAATTTTCTATTGAGAAATTTTTATATCGAAAATTTGTATATAGGAAAAATTTAATATCGAAAATTTGTCTAAAAAAAATGTTTATATCGAAAATTTTTCTATAGAAAAACTTTAAAATAGAAAATTTTAAATTGAAAAATTTTTATATCAAAAAATTTTCTACAGAAAAATTTTTATATCGAAAAAATTAAATATCGAAAATTTGTCTATAGAAAAATTTTTAATCAGAAAATGTAATATATTGATACATTTTCTATAGAAAAGTTTTTATATAGAAAAATTTTCTACAAAAAAATCTTTATATCGAAAAATTTTCTATAAAAAAATTTTTTTATAGAAAATTTGTATACAGAAAAAATTTAATATCGAAAATTTTTTTATAAAAAAATTTTATGCCGAAAATTTTTCTATAGAAAAATTTTTTTATCTAAAATTTTTGTATCAAAAATTTTTTTATCGAAAATTTTTTTATGGAAAAATTTTGATATCGGAAATGTTTCTATAGAAAAATTTTTATATCGAAAATGTTTCTATAGAAAAATTTTTATATAGAAAATGTTTCTATTGAAAAATTTTTATATCAAAAAATATAAAGAAAAATTTTTATATCTAAAATTTTTCTATAGAAAAATTTTTATATTGTAAAAATTTTTTGTCTAAAAATTTTCTATAGAAAAATTTTTATATCGAAAATTTTTCTATAGAAAAGTTTTTATATCGAAAATTTTTCTGTAGAAAAATTTTTATATCTTAATGTAAGGTATTACATTCGTCGACTTATTCCTTTTTACATACTCCTAAAGATCTTTAGAAATTAAAACAATAAGAAAAATCTACTTAGAAATATTTGAAATAAAAAAAGGTTTTACGAACTTCATACACGACTTTCATGAACTTCATCATAGAACAGAGAACGTCCAACAAAATCCAAATAGTAACGCTAATGCTATAAAAAAGCTAAACAAAATAAGAACTGTTGCTTAAGCTATACACCCTGCTCTTCTTCCTGCTTCTAGTTAACACCAGGAAAAAGGAAAACACCTAAAGAAAGCAAGAAAAAAATAACACAAAAACGAACAAGAAAAAAGTTAAAGCAACACATTTTGTCACTATCACCGCAATGGAATCTTAAATTTTGGTTTGAAGGAAATAGTTACAGCTAAAGCTATAGCGAATACTTACTTTACAGTGTTACGACTATAAAAGATGAACAATATAAGGAAAGACCAAGAAAATAGAAAAAAGTCATAGTTTTGTTGAAGTTCACATGGCAGCCGATAATGGATGTGTCCCTTGGGTGCACTATTGAATGCCACATAAGATGGTGTCGTCTAGTCAAGTCAATGCTGCAAACATATGTAGTAACAACCATGTACCGCTTGCATTTCTTCTTTTAAACAGCAACAACAATTTTAATAACGCAAAAGCTTCTTACTCCCAGCTCAAGTAGGAAGTAAGTATCTATCTAAGAGTAAGCTAAAGATGGAAAGCAAACTTCCAAAATCGAAAACCTTTCAAAAAACAAACATTCTTAGCTATTTTTTTTTCCTTTATTCCTATTTTAGTTTAAGTTTTTGACAATGACTCTGAAGCTATAGTAGTACAAAGTATCCTTTAATCCAGGTGTAGTGTCTATGAAAAGTGGACATAATAAAGCCAAGTACCTCTACCTACTGTTCCTTATGAAAAAATATTATATATAAACTTATAGATATATTTATGACTTTTCATGAGTATACCAAAAAAAATATATAGTCATACTTCCTGCTATTATAGCTTTATACGAGAGGCGGTCCTAAAAAATTTACTTTTTATGGAAAATTTTATATTTTTTATAATTTTCTATAAATATAAAAATTTTTCTAAAGAAAAAATTTTACAACGAAAAATTTTCTAATGAATATTTTTCTATAGAAAATATTTTATGAAGAAAATTTTTCCTTAAAAAAATTGTATGACAAATTTTTCTATAGAAAAAATTTTATTACAAAAATTTTTCTAAAGAGAAAATTTTGAAACAAAAATTTTTCTCAAAAAAAAAAGCAAAATTGTCGAAAATGTTTTTATAGAAATAAATTTCCATTAATGCAAATTTTTTTATAAAAAATATTTAAAACTAAATTTTTTTTTTATCAACGAAAATTGTTCTTTAGAAAACATTTTAATAACGAAATTTTTTCTACAGAAAAATTTTAATTACGAAAATTTTTCTATAGAGAAAATTTTAATAACGAATTTTTTTCTATAGAAAAAATTTTGATAATGAAAATTTTTCCATAGAAATCGTTTTGATAAGGAAATTTTTTCTATAGAAAAAATTTGAATAACGAAAATTTTTCTATAGAAAAAATTTGAATAACGAAAATTTTTCTAGAGAAAAAATTTTATAACGAAAATTTTTCTATAGAAAAAATTTTATAACGAAATTTTTTCTATAGAAAAAATTTTATAACGAAATTTTTCTATAGAAAAAATTTTATAACGAATTTTTTTGTATAGAAAAAAATTTTAATAACAAAATTTTTTTTTATAGAAAAAATATTCACAACAAGACTTTTTCTATAGAAAAAAATTTAATAATGAAATTTTTTCTATAGAAAAAATTTTAATAATAAGTTTTTCTATAGAAAAAATTTCTATAACGAAATTTTTTTTCGCATAACGAAATTTTTCTATGGAAGAAATTTTAATAATGAAATTTTTTCTATGGAAAAAATTTTAATAACGAAATATTTTCTATGGAAAAAATTTTAATAACGAAATTTTTTCTATAGAAAAAACTTTGATAACGAAAATTTTTGTATAGACAAAATTTTAATAACGACAATTTTTCTATAGAAAAAATTTTGATAACGAAAATTTTCTTATAGAAAAAATTTTAATAACGGAAATTTTTCTATAGAAAAAATTTCAATAACGAAAATCTTTCTATAAAAAAAATTTTGAAAATGAACGATAAGAGAGAACGATAATTTTTCTATAAAAAAATGTTTAATCACGAAAATTTTTCTTTTGAAAAAATTATAATAACAAACATTTTTCGATAGAAAAAATTTTAATAACAAAAATATTTCTGTAAAAAAAAATTTTAATATCGAAAATTTTTCTATAGAAAAAATTCTAATAACGAAAATTTTTCTATAGAGAAAATTTTAATAAGGAAGATTTTTCTATAGAAAAAATTATAATAACAAAAATTTTTCTGTAAAAAAAAAATTAATAAGGAAAACTTGTCTATAGAAAAAATTTTAATAACGAAAATTTTTCTATAGAAAAAATTTTAATAACGAAAATTTTTCTATAGAAAAAATTTTAATAACGAAAATTTTTCTATAGAAAAAATTTTAATAACGAAAATTTTTCTATAGAAAAAATTTTAATAACGAAAATTTTTCTATAGAAAAAATTTTAATAACGAAAATTTTTCTATAGAAAAAATTTTAATAACGAAAATTTTTCTATAGAAAAAATTTTAATAACGAAAATTTTTCTATAGAAAAAATTTTTATAACGAAAATTTTTCTATAGAAAAAATTTTAATAACGAAAATTTTTCTATAGAAAAAATTTTAATAACGAAAATTTTTCTATAGAAAAAATTTTAATAACGAAAATTTTTCTATAGAAAAAATTTTAATAACGAAAATTTTTCAATAGAAAAAATTTTAATAACGAAAATTTTTCTATAGAAAAAATTTTAATAACGAAAATTTTTCTATAGAAAAAATTTTAATAACGAAAATTTTTCTATAGAAAAAATTTTAATAACGAAAATTTTTCTATAGAAAAAATTTTAATAACGAAAATTTTTCTATAGAAAAAATTTTAATAACGAACATTTTTCTAAAGAAAAAATTTTAATAACGAACATTTTTCTAAAGAAAAAATTTTAATAACGAACATTTTTCTAAAGAAAAAATTTTAATAACGAAAATTTTTCTATAGAAAAAATTTTAATAACGAAAATTTTTCTATAGAAAAAATTTTAATAACAAAAATTTTTCTATAGAAAAAATTTTAATAACGAAAATTTTTCTATAGAAAAAATTTTAATAACGAAAATTTTTCTATAGAAAAAATTTTAATAACGAAAATTTTTCTATAGAAAAAATTTTAATAACGAAAATTTTTCTATAGAAAAAATTTTAATAACGAAAATTTTTCTATAGAAAAAATTTTAATAACGAAAATTTTTCTATAGAAAAAATTTTAATAACGAAAATTTTTCTATAGAAAAAATTTTAATAACGAAAATTTTTTATAGACAAATTTTTCTGTAGAAAAAAAATTGATGACAAAATTTTTTTTTTTTTTTTGGAAAAAAATTTGATAAAGAAATAACTTTGATTTTTTATTGAGAAAAATTCAGATTTTTCCATAATAAAAATAAAATAAGATTTTTCTATAGAAAAAATTCTTTTTTTTTACAGAACAAATTACGGGTTTTCTATAAAAAAAAACTCTTAATTTTTTTAAGAAAATATTCTGATTTTTTTTAGAAAAATTTGTGTTTTTTTTTTAGAAAAGATTCTGATTTTTCTATAGAAAAAATTTTAGGTTTTAAAAAATAGGCTATCAAAAATTTTTTTGTAGGAAAAATTTTTAGGTAACTTAATATTTTTTTCGTATAGAAAATTTTTTGCTTCATAATTTTTCTCTACCGAATAATTTTAGTCATATGTTAAAAATTTTCTTCGTTTCTTTTTGTAGAAAATTTTTAAACAAACCTCGTTCCCAAAATCTACTTTTAATACTCTATGACAATATAGCAATTGTCGTTGTTATCGTTGCAGCAGTTGTTGTAGCTGTAGTTCTTGCTGTTTTGGTTGTAACACCATTGTCATCGACGACATCATAACTGATAGTTATCGCCACCTCTAAACAAAAAACCAAAGATAACTTTTAAACCAAAAACATACACAGACACTTAAACACATACATACGTATATATGCTGTAACAGAATTGACTTCACTATGGGGCAACATAAACATACACATCATAAACTATAAAGAATTATATTGCAAAATATCAACAAAAAATTAAAAAAAAAGATATTTATTAAAAACATGTTTATGTTTAAACAATAGTTTACCATTTTTTTTGATAGAATTTTGTTTTAAAATCTCGTAAATTTTTTCTTCAACGAAAAAATCGTGTATCTTTATTTTAAAATCTTTTTTTGAAGGCTTTAAGTTTTAGCCAAGAATAAGAAATCCTTATCATATTTTGAACATCATTAGAAAAGAAAACAAAGCCAAACATATTTGGTAAGGAGATGGCAAAAAAAAACGGCCATGATTAAATTCTACAACATGACAGTTGTCAACTTCTCCTGCTCTTCCGGTGTGGAGTCAAATGGAGGCCAGTGCTTCTCTTCAGTGTGAAATTACAATGTTTTAAGCAATTTAAACACCAGCAGTAGCTTAATCACCTGTACATAACCGTTACCATCTCGAATCTAGTTACTAGATATTCAGTTTCAGAGATTTATTATTTGCTAGTAAATATCAATGATTTATAATGAGAAATAATAATTTATTAAATGCCAATTTTTTCATTCCAATTCATTATTCACTAAAAAAAATGGTATGATGTTGCTGCAGTTGCTCATTACTAGTACCATGCATTTGCTTGCCCCTCCTTTTAGCCAGCAACTTCTTGTTGTATATAACAACATGATGTTGTATGTTGTTTCTGACAATTGCTTGTTTTACGTCCATGAGTGTATATGTGTGTGGTCTTATTAAGATTTTTTGTGATGTATTTCTTGGCTGACGTTTTACATCATTTAACTCACATTTAGCTTTTTATGAATTGGCCATTAAAGAGTTTGTCTATTCATTAAAATCAAATTGGTTGTTTTTTTTTCTGGCTTATAACTATTTGTGGTAATTCAAATTTGTGTTTATTTTTTGGAAAATTGATTGGTAGCCATGAGCTATACAATAGTAATTGTTTTGCTAATGACATTTAAGAAAAAGTGTTGATTTGCAAATTTATGAGAAAAATCTTGTAATAATTTAAAAATAATTGGTTACCTACTTAAAAGTTTTTTAGAAACATATTCCAAGCAAATCAAAGTTTTATGTTTTTATATAAAATTTTCAAGAAATAAAAGTTTCATTACGAATTTTTCGATTTTTTTAGTGATCACAGATTTGTCCGTTTGTCGGGGTTTGCCTTAATGTTCAGCCTGTTTCGAATATGTTGGCGATCACCTTAATTTCTATAGCAAAGTTGGCGATCGCCATAATTTTCTATAGAAAAGTTGGCGATCGCAATAATTTTCTATAGAAAAGTTCGCGATCGCCATAATTTTCTATAGAAAAGTTGGCAATCGCCTTAATTTTCTATACAAAACTTAGCGATCGCCATAATTTTCTATAGAAAAGTTGGCGATCGCCTTAGTTTTCTATAGAAAAGTTGGCTATCGCCTTAGTTTTCTATAGAAAAGTTGGCGATCACCTTTGTTTTCTATAGAAAAGTTGGCGATCGCCTTAGTTTTCTATAGAAAAGTTGTTGATCGCCCTAATTTTTTTTAATTCCCTATAGAAAAATTGGCGACCGCCAATATTCTCTATAGAAAAGTAGGCGATTGCCTTAGTTTTCTATAGAAAAGTTGGCGATCGCCTTAATTTTCTTTAGAAAAGTTGGCGATCGTCTTAGTTTTCTATAGAAAAGTTGGCGATCGCTTTAGTTTTCTATAGAAAAGTTGGCGATCGCTTTAGTTTTCTATAGAAAAGTTGGCGATAGCCTTAGTTTTCTATAGAAAAGTTGGCGATCGCCATAATTTTCTATAGAAAAGTTCGCGATCGCCATAATTTTCTATAGAAAAGTTGGCAATCGCCTTAATTTTCTATACAAAACTTAGCGATCGCCATAATTTTCTATAGAAAAGTTGGCGATCGCCTTAGTTTTCTATAGAAAAGTTGGCGATCGCCTTAGTTTTCTATAGAAAAGTTGGCGATCGCCTTAGTTTTCTATAGAAAAGTTGGCGATCGCCTTAGTTTTCTATAGAAAAGTTGGCGATCACCTTTGTTTTCTATAGAAAAGTTGGCGATCGCCTTAGTTTTCTATAGAAAAGTTGGCGATCGCCTTAGTTTTCTATAGAAAAGTTGTTGATCGCCCTAATTTTCTTTAGAAAAGTTGTCGATCGAATAAATTTTCTATAGAAAAGTTGGCGATCGCCTTAATTTTTCGAAAAATCGGATTTTAGTACGAATTTTGTAGTTGTTTTTTAATGATCACAGATTTTTGCTTAAATGGCTCTATCTTCTTTGATTTCCAAGAAAATCAAAGTTTTATGTTCTCATATAAAATTTTCAAAAAATCAGGTTTTAGTACTGATTTTAGAAAATTTTTTAGTGATCACAGAATTTTGCTTAAATGGACTTAGAACTTATAATAAAATAATGGTAGCGTAGGGTATTCAAATTTTAATCAAAATGAAAAAAAAATGTTTATAGGTTGAACTGTTATCAGCAAATTAACATCACAAACTGAAGAATGGAGCAAAAAAATACAAAAAAGAATCCAACAATAAAATAAGTGCATACGTTTGTTGATCAGTTATCACAACATGTCATACGCCAAGACACACCTTAAAAATTATATGAACCCATTTTTAAATGAGTACGAACGAGTATATAGTACAAATATTAATAATATATTAAAAAATATGTATATTAATAATATAAACATGACAACTGAAGGTCTTATGGTAATAAAAGAGGGAACTCTAGAAATAGTTACAAATTGTTACAAGAAAGACAGAAAAATCTATTAAAACTTGAGCAGCTGAAAATAAGTCAACTCTCAATCAAGATTAAGGTGCAAAAATTCACTATGTTATGGTGATCTATGTTGTGGTTATCTACATTTTGGATAATATAAATGAAATAAAACAAAATGCAACAATGACAAATGATGGATGTAAATGCGTTGGTGTTGTTAGTCGATGGCTTGCTATGTTGATGTAGTTTCCCGTATTGGTGAAGCTGCATATGGTGATGGTTTACAAAAGAGGAAAATTAAACAAAAAAATCGATTATAAATTTTAGATTAAGCCAAACCCTTTACTATTTATATTGGAGGTAAATAATTCATACATACTCGTACATTCTTTACAATACAAAGTTGCTATAGATATGTTGTGGTTTGATGTTGGGAAACAGAAAAAGTGATTGGTAACAGAAAAAGGCCGCCATATGAACTTATTTCGAATGCGAAAAGGTCACATAACGGTTTCTTGCCAAAAGATTCAATGGGACCAAAAGAAGTTTTCATGTTAATAGAGATTTTAGAAACACCTACGCTTTTGATTGTTGACTGTTGCTTTTTGTTTAAAAGAAAAATTACATTAAAACGTTAAAATGTTGTTAAAATAAAACAAACGAAAAACTAAAATCGAAATACTTTTACAAAGCAAACAAACATTTCTTATTTGAACATTTTGTACAATATTGTCTCTTTCTAAATACTTATGTATATGTTCGAATGTCCGTCCGTCCCTCCATCCGTTTTTTTTTCATTTGTTTGTTTTCATTTTATTGTTTGTTGAAAGTAGTATGTTGCAACATTACAATGTCTTAATTAGATTGCCTTGAATGTAACTCAGTTTGTGGAAATCATTTGTTACTCTTTCTGTGTCTGTCCGTTTGTCGGTGTTTGTCTTAATGTTTTGGCTCCTTCGTATATGTCTATATCTGTGCAATTGTTTATAACTTTTTTTGGTCATCTACTTGGAGTATGAGCCTCTTTTGTGTGCTAAAATTGGTATGGAAGTAACTCCAATTTTCATTTATTTTCTATAAAGATATCAAAAGTTTTACATAGCGGTTCCTTGTGTTTTTTGCTTTTTTATACCCTACACCATCATGGGTGGTAAGAATATTATCCGAGTCCGAGCAAACATTTGTAATTAACCCACCTAAAACCTCAGTTTTCTACAGAAAAGTTCGCGATCATCTTTGTTTTCCGTAGAAAAGTTAGCGACATCCTTAATATTCTATCAAAAAGTTGAAGATCGCCTTAATATTCTATAGAAAAGTTGGCGATCGCCTTAATTTTCTATAGAAAAGTTGGCTATCGCCTTAGCTTTCTATAGAAAAGTTGGCGTTCGCCTTAGTTTTCTATAGAAAAGTTGGCGTTCGCCTTAGTTTTCTATAGAAAAGTTGGCGATCGCCTTAGTTTTCTATAGAAAAGTTGGCGATCGCCTTAATTTTCTATAGAAAAGTTGGCGATCGCCTTTATTTTCTATACAAAAGTTGGCGATCGTCTTAATTTTCTATAGAAAAGTTGGCGATCGCCTTAACTTTCTATAGAAAACTTTGAGAAAATGTTTGTGTGATGGCAAAATTCAGAAAATATTTGTCTTTATACAGATAAAAGAACACCTTTGACTTTAGTGGTAAAGGGTATCGTATGGTCGGGATTGACCGACTATAGCACTTTCTTACTTGTTGTCTATATGAAAGTTGGTGAACGCCTTAATTTTCTATAGAAAAAATGGCGATCGCCTTAATTTTCTATAGAAAAGTTGGCGATCGCCTTAATTTTCTATAGAAAAGTTAGCGATCGCCTTAATTTTCTATAGAAAAGTTGACGAGCACCTTAATTTTCTATAGAAAAGTTGACGAACACCTTAATTATTTACTGAAAAGTTGGCGAACGTCTTATTTTTCTATTGAGAATTATTGATTCCTTGGATTTCTATAGAAAAATTTAAGATCGCCATTCTTAGTGGTGTAGGGTATCTTATGGTGGTACTTGAACGACTATAATAATTCCTTATTTAGTTTGTTTTTTTTTTTTTTTTGTAATATTTCGTTGCTTTCTTCCTTTCAAATGGAGATCACAAAACAAAGCTTATGTTGTCCGCCTTTGGCGAAAAGACTGTGTGTGGAAAACAAACCCAACCGTCAGTACTTAATCTTTTACTGGATGATTGTCCACCACAATTGGATGTGTACATAAACAATCATGATCGTAAATAAACATGCATGGCGCATGCTTTCTAACGTCTATTCTCCTGCCTTTAGCAAACGGAAGAACAATACAAACGCATAACTACGAATAATGTTTGAAACAATTGTTTGCTTTTTAAGTCTTAGATGTACATTTCTAATATCAAATTCGAAATAAGTTTTTTCTTAGCTGCGTAGGGCAATTGAGAATGAATCAAAAGTTTGACAAAGCTATTTTCTATAAGAAACTTAGGCGATTTCCCAGTTTTTTATAGGAGACAATGCCAAGCGACAACTTTACTATAGAAAACTAAGGCGATCGCCACATTTTTAGAACACTTATGTCACCGCCAACTTTTCTAGAGTAAACGAAGACGCCATCCTTAACTTTTCTAGTTTTTAGAACAAATGCGGTTAACAATAAAAGACAATCAAAAATGTTTACACAATTTTCAATTCACTGACTTCATAAAACTGCACTTCCTTAAAGAAACACAAACACTACCGTTTCACTATTATTTCTTATGCTTCTTTATTATTTCTATTGTATAAATTATTCCACTTTAGACGGTTTCATTGTAATTCTTATGTAAAATATTCTCAATCCAGGGTCTTAGTTCCGATACTCGAGCATAAACTCCCGGCTTGTTAGGTTGAGCACAGCTTACACCCCAAGAAACAATGCCGATTAGTTTATTATTGGCCACCAAGGGTCCACCCGAATCCATTTGACAAGCATCTACACCACCGCGCTTAAAGCCAGCACATAACATCCGCTTAGTTATAAGGCCACCCATTTGACGATTGCAAGTAAGTTGACGTACAATTGGCACATGAGCCACCATTAATTGCTCAGCTGATGATTGCTGTTTCACATCTGTGAAACCCCAACCCAAAACCGTAGCATAACTGCCGTCTTTTATCTTATCTTTAGTGGTAGCTAATTTGATGGGCTGCACTAGAGGTCCAAACTTAAATGAGCCCTTTATTCTCACCAAACCCACATCAAAATCTTGAGTAAGCGAAGTCCATTTTTCATGATGATAAATAGCCTCCACATCGTACAGCTCTCCTTCCACTACCGAACGCGATTTTTCACCCACATGGACTTTAATTCTTGAAGCCGTTGTATAGAACAAGCAATGGGCTGCAGTGACAATGGTTCGCTCATTTATAATGGAACCACCACAGGTGTGATAGAGTCCAAAGACGGTATCCGACATTATGGAGGCTATAAAGGGATAATTATCTACCGCCACTTGGCCTCCAATAATACGAGGTGTCCATTCGTTTCCTTTTAATTTCGTGGAAGCAGAATTAGCTGACACGCAAAAAGCCGCGATAATAAAAAGGCAAACATTCTTTAACAGCGAAACGTCCATATTGAGTTACCGACTATTGAATGTCAAGCTCAAAATTCTATTTTAACCTCAAACTTTGTAGAGTTTTCTGTCGTTGGCAATAAAAAATTGTCTCTTAAATATAAAGTTAAACTGATAAGAGTTTATTGTTGTAACGAGTGATTTATTAATATTTAATTGTTTTTAAATGAGTTTGGAAAAAATCGGTTTCCTTTACAAAAATTTTCAGAGATACACTCAAAAAATTTTTACAGTTACAAATGTAAAAATTAGTTAGACGAAAATCGTCTCTAGATATTTAATTGTCATTCACATTCGATTTAATTTTAAAATTAATTTCTATGAAGTAAAAATTGCAGTCTGTTTCTACATTGTACATATTTATAACCTTCAGTCCAAATTGACTCTAGTTATCATATTATAACGAATGTCGGAAATTTCAAGAAAAAGTAGTATGATCAGAAAATTTATCACTATAGGAAGAATGGTGTCGATCTACTATTATGCAAAAAGTTTTTTCTACTACTCAGTTTCTCATATTTATATATCAAACTTCCAGTCCTATATACCATTTTGTTGTGGAACTAACTCCCTGCAGAGTTCTGTCCTTCAAATTATGATGTCAAAAGATTTAAATCGAATACCCACAAATACCAAAATTCCAATAGTCAAACGTTTAACCATGTATCTTCATCGTGGTTTCTTTAAATGATCAAACTTTATATAATAGGTGTCCATATGGTCAACTAAGGTCTCCATTTGGTCAAATTTTCAGTTGCAGAAATTTATACATAGTAAATCTTTTTTTCGTGGGTTAAGATATGGAAAAAATTTTCTTCGCAGTCTATTTAAATGTTAAAACTTTCTACAGTAAACCTATAGATGGTCAAATCTTCAATCATGATGATATTTCTAGTTAAATAAAATTTAGTTGTATTTACTAGCATTAAATGTTCTGAAACTAATGACAATGAAATTGGGGGGAAGTGGGTTTTTAATTATATTCAGTAGAATTTACCAACACAATATTTTAAGTGTAACAAATAGAGTTGAATATACAATTTTAAAGTTTCATTTTCAAGGTTCTTTTTTGTTTGATTCGCTTATCAGTTTGAGGAGATAAGTTGGAAGTTTGTGGTGTTTTGAACTGGGAGAGACAATTTTTTTGTGATTTTTTCAATATTTGTTAGAATAGATAAAATAATTTTAATTTTCTTAATGCTCTTTTCAGACAAAATTAAATTTAGATAAATTATATTAACGACTAAATTACAAAATTAGTTGAAGTTATATAAAATTCTTAACTAATCCTCCTAATCTGAACCAAAACCTTTATAATACAAAGATATTGAACTCTATATATATATTGATACTATATATATATATTGATACTATATTTTTACATGAAAAATTTTCTATTAACATTTTTAAATAAAAAAATTTCTGTAAAAAATTTTATATGAAAAATTTTCTAAAAAAAAATTTATATGAAAAATTTTCTAAAAAAAAATTTTATATGAAAAATTTTCTAAAAAAAAATTTATATGAAAAATTTTCTATAAAAAATTTTATATGAGAAATTTTCTATAAAAAATTTTATATGAAAAATTTTCCATAAAAAATTTTATATGAAAAATTTTCCATAAAAAATTTTATATGAAAAATTTTCTATAAAAATTTTTATATAAAAAATTTTCTACAAAAATTTTTCTATGAAAAATTTTCTCAAAAAATAACAAAATAGTCGGGATGTAAATATTTTTTCTATGAAAAATTTTCTATAAAAATTTTTCTATGAAAAATTTTCTATAAAAATTTTTCTATGAAAAATTTTCTATAAAAATTTTTCTATGAAAAATTTTCTATAAAAATTTTTCTATGAAAAATTTTCTATAAAAATTTTTCTATGAAAAATTTTCTATAAAAATTTTTCTATGAAAAATTTTCTATAAAAATTTTTCTATGAAAAATTTTCTATAAAAATTTTTCTATGAAAAATTTTCTATAAAAATTTTTCTATGAAAAATTTTCTATAAAAATTTTTCTATGAAAAATTTTCTATAAAAATTTTTCTATGAAAAATTTTCTATAAAAATTTTTCTATGAAAAATTTTCTATAAAAATTTTTCTATGAAAAATTTTCTATAAAAATTTTTTTATGAAAAATTTTCTATAAAAATTTTTCTATGAAAAATTTTCTATAAAATTTTTTCTATGAAAAATTTTCTATAAAAATTTTTCTATGAAAAATTTTCTATAAAAATTTTTCTATGAAAAATTTTCTATAAAAATTTTTCTATGAAAAATTTTTTATAAAAATTTTTCTATGAAAACTTTTCTATAAAAATTTTTCTATGAAAAATTTTCTATAAAAATTTTTCTATGAAAAATTTTCTATAAAAATTTTTCTATGAAAAATTTTCTATAAAAATTTTTCTATGAAAAATTTTCTATAAAAATTTTTCTATGAAAAATTTTCTACAAAAATTTTTCTATGAAAACTTTTCTATAAAAATTTTTCTATGAAAAATTTTCTATAAAAATTTTTCTATGAAAAATTTTCTATAAAAATTTCTCTATGAAAAATTTTCTATAAAAATTTCTCTATAAAAATTTTCTATAAAAATTTCTCTATGAAAAATTTTCTATAAAAATTTCTCTATGAAAAATTTTCTATAAAAATTTCTCTATGAAAAATTTTCTATAAAAATTTCTCTATGAAAAATTTTCTATAAAAATTTTTCTATGAAAAATTTTCTATAAAAATTTTTCTATGAAAAATTTTCTATAAAAATTTTTTTATGAAAAATTTTCTATAAAAATTTTTTTATGAAAAATTTTCTATAAAAATTTTTTTATGAAAAATTTTCTATAAAAATTTTTTTATGAAAAATTTTCTATAAAAATTTTGTTATAAAAAATTTTCTTTAAAAATTTTTTTATGAAAAATTTTCTATAAAAAATTTTTTATGAAAAATTTTCTATAAAAATTTTTTTATGAAAAATTTTCTATAAAAATTTTTTTATGAAAAATTTTCTATAAAAATTTTTTTATGAAAAATTTTCTATAAAAATTTTTTTATGAAAAATTTTCTATAAAAATTTTTTTATGAAAAATTTTCTATAAAAATTTTTTTATGAAAAATTTTCTATAAAAATTTTTTTATGAAAAATTTTCTATAAAAATTTTTTTATGAAAAATTTTCTATAAAAATTTTTTTATGAAAAATTTTCTATAAAAATTTTTTTATGAAAAATTTTCTATAAAAATTTTTTTATAAAAAATTTTCTATAAAAACTTTTGTATGAAAAATTTTCTATAAAAATTTTTATTTGAAAAATTTTCTTTGAAAATTTTTATATGAAAAATTTTCTATAAAAATTTTTATATGAAAAATTTTCTATAAAAATTTTTATATGAAAAATTTTCTTTTAAAATTTTTTTATGAAAAATTTTCTATAAAAATTTTTATATGAAAAATTTTATATAAAAATTTTTATATGAAAAATTTTCTATAAAAATTTGTATATGAAAAATTTTCTTTGAAAATTTTTATATGAAAAATTTTCTATAAAAATTTTTATATGAAAAATTTTCTATAAAAATTTTTATATGAAAAATTTTCTATAAAAATTTTTTTATGAAAAATTTTCTATAAAAATTTTTATATGAAAAATTTTATATAAAAATTTTTATATGAAAAATTTTCTATAAAAATTTTTATATGAAAAATTTTTATATGAAAAATTTTCTATAAAACTTTTTGTATGAAAAATTTTCTATAAAAATTTTTATTTGAAAAATTTTCTATAAAAATTTTTATTTGAAAAATTTTCTATAAAAAATTTTGTATGAAAAATTTTCTAAAAAAATTTTCATATGAAAAATTTTCTATAAAAATTTTTATATGAAAAATTTTCTATAAAAATTTTTATATGAAAAATTTTCTATAAAAATTTTTATATGAAAAATTTTCTATAAAAATTTTTATATGAAAAATTTTCTATAAAAATTTTTATATGAAAAATTTTCTATTAAAATTTTTATTTGAAACATTTTCTATAAAAATTTTCATATGAAAAATTTTCTATAAAAATTGTTATATGAAAAATTTCTATAAAAATTTTTATATGAAAAATTTTCTTAAAAAAATTTTTATATGAAAAATTTTCTATAAAAACTTTTAGGATCAGTCTTTGTCTGATCCTAGCTTTTTCGATATACTAGTAGTATTCTGTTATTAAAGTTATGGCACTTATTAAAGCTTTGAACGTTATTATTGGTTGGACGTTTCATCTAAAAATCTAAGTTAAATAGTTTTTCAAAAATCCTTCTTATCTTAACCTAGCTTTTGTAATATATGAGTATTATTCTGTTACCTTAAAAAATATGATTAAATAAATTGTGTCAAATAATTTTATGCAATAATTTTTCAAACTAGTAAATTCCAAACAAATTTTTACAAATACAATTGTATTTTATATATTTTACACTAACAAAGCTTCATGTCAATCAGCCATCACACATGAATTGTATATCAACAAATTTTTATAGGACGATTGAGATATTACTTCAATGATGAAAATTAAAAAAAAAAAAAAAAAAAAAGTAAGAAAGTTCTATAGTAGGTCAAGCCCGACTATACGATACCCTACTCCACTAATGTCGAAGATGCCGTCTTTCCTGTATAAAGACAAATATTTGCTAAATTTGGCCTTCATACAAACATTTTCTCAAAACTTATATATTTAAGCTGTTTCCGTCATTTGGACTTATATGAGAGCTAAAGTCAAATGTGGAGCAATTATATCAAAATTTGGCAAATTGATTACATTTTTTACAAAATTATGTATGCAAAAACTAAACTCAAAATTATCATTATCTTTAGATTTACGTGCGTTTTACTGATTTTTTTTTTCATTTAGTGCGTTTTGACAGAAGAGTTTGTATGGGAGCTATGAACAAATGTGGACCGATTTCAACGAAATTTGGTACAGTTATTTCGGTTTACATAAGCAGAATTTGTTTCAAATTTTATACTAGTGATATGTGTTGCCAAAATATCAATTCCGGGAAGTGGGACCTATTGTAGGTACCACAAATAAGAACCAACTTAGACGAATTTTAATAGTCATGGTCCCACTATCAAAAAATATCTGTGCAAAATTTTATCAAATTATCTTAAGAATTGCGACCTGTACTTTGATTACATGGTTTACATGGGGTCCAACCAGCCACGAACGGACGGACTGACATAGCTAAATCGACTCTTCTAAGTCTATTGGTATACTAAAAGGTGTGTTTAAGACAAATATTTCTATGCGATACATACATCAGCACAAACTTATGAAGGGGTATTCATCTATGGTGGTGAAGGGTATAAAAATCGTTATTAACATCAGTCGGAGGAAAACAAAGAAACAATTTCAAGACATTTTGATACAAGAAGTGACCACTAGAAGGCCTAGCAGTAGTTTTTAAAACCTTTGTTAAAATTTATATCTGCAATTGTTATTTTTTTTTTATTGTGATTTATTTGGAAGCTTTAACATATCTAAACTGCTGGTGCTTATCTCATATACATTTACTTACATATCACTAAAAAATTATATAACAAACATTTTTTATTGACATTAAACTTTATGTCACATGAAAATGTATAAATCAGCTAAATGTAAAGTATTGCTATTTCAAACGAGAGGCTACACACAAAAAATCGTAAAATTTAGAACAAAAATTTCCAAACAGAAAAACTCTGATGCAGTAACAATGTTAAACAGACAAGATATTTTCTAAATTGTAGCTACAAGATATTCCAGTTGGCATTAAATTCTCAATTCAAGCTTAAAAACATCTCATCTCCAAAAAAAGGAAATAATTTTAGCTGATGTTTTAGCAAAAGACAAAAAAAAAGGAATTTAGTCGAAAAACTATATAGTATAACAAAACAATATTGTCGCTATACTTTTTACATCTACACAGTGTAACATGTAGAGTAAAAATAAAAAACATGACATACAATGACAAGCAATTCAAATCTAAGGGGTCATATAAAAAATATATAACATAATGAAAAATACAAAAAAAAGGAAACGAAATCGTAAGTCATGCCTAATAAAATTGTTACCAATATTAGAGTGAATGTGTTTGTGTGTGTGAGTAAATGTTTGTGTGTTTGTAGCAAGTTTATGAGCGAGCGATTTCTTTATGTGAAAATATTTGTTGGCAATTTTTTGTCATCATCTTTTTGTTGTAGCTGTTGTTGTATCTTTTTTATGACATGAATGTGAAGATGAAAGCAAATTGTCGACATATTTTCTAATTTTTACAACACACCGTCACAAACATACGAGTATACGAATAACAATTACACAAGCACATACATAAATTGACAGTTTTCTCGTTTTGTTTTTTTCTTTTTGCAGATGATAACACCAACTGTTGTTACATCAAAAATTCGAGGGAAAAAAAATTAAATTTTTATATACATTTTGGGAAATGCCTCATATGAAATGTATTTTCTACACTTAAAGGAAATAAGTAAAATATTAAGAAAAGTTTACAACTTCGATATATTCGATTTGTTGGTCTTTCCAACCGGATTTTTTATCACAACCTTAACGAGGTCTCAAAAACTACAGCTAACCAAAAAAACGGTTAGTACCATAGAATTATCTTTACCCACTAGGTCTCCCTTTTGTCGGTTTTTTAAACTAGCACCGTGTATTTGTTTATCTATTCATCAATAGAGATATTGTACAATTTATAACCAATATTTTTTTTTTCAAAATTTTTTGGCAAAAATAGAAAGTAAAACAAATTTGGCTTTCTTTTACTATTGCTGTGTAGTATGCTGGGGCCATTTTGGTGGGCGCATTTTGATCGATATCGAAAACACAAAAATTTTTTTAAAATTTCTATAAATATCTTTATATGAAAAATTTTCTGTAAAATTTTTTATTTGAAAATTTTCCATAAAAATTTTTATATGAAAAATTTTCTATAAACATTTTTAAATGAAAAATTTTTCATAAAAATTTTTATAAAAAAAAACTTCTATAAAAATTTTTAAAAGAAAAATCTTCTTGTATATAAAAATGTTTTTTATAAAAAAATTTTCTATCAAAATTTTAGTATGAAACATTTTCTAATTAATATGAAAAACTTTTTACAAAAATTTCTATATGAAAAATTTTCTATAAAAAATTTTTATACGAAAAATTTTCTATAAAAATTTTTTTATGAAAAATTTTCTATAAAAATGTTTCTATTAAAAATTTTCTATAAAAATTTTTCTATGAAAAATTTTCTATAAAAATTTTTCTATGAAAAATTTTCTATAAAAATTTTTCTATGAAAAATTTTCAATGAAAATTTTTCTATGAAAAATTTTCTATAAAAATTTTTCTATAAAAATTTTTCAATGAAAAATTTTCTATAAAAATTTCTCTATGAAAAATTTTTCTATAAAAATTTTTCAATGAAAAATTTTCTATAAAAATTTCTCTATGAAAAATTTTCTATAAAAATTTTTCTATGAAAAATTTTTTATAAAAATTTTTCTATGAAAAATTTTCAATAAAAATTTTTCTATGAAAAATTTTCTATGAAACATTTTCTATAAAAATTTTCTATAAAAATTTTTCTATGAAAAATTTTCTATAAAAATTTTTCTATGAAAAATTTTCTATAAAAATTTTTCTATGAAAAATTTTCTATAAAAATTTTTCTATGAAAAATTTTCTATAAAAATTTTTCTATGAAAAATTTTCTATAAAAATTTTTCTATGAAAAATTTTCTATAAAAATTTTTCTATGAAAAATTTTCTATAAAAATTTTTCTATGAAAAATTTTCTATAAAAATTTTTCTATGAAAAATTTTCTATAAAAATTTTTCTATGAAAAATTTTCTATAAAAATTTTTCTATGAAAAATTTTCTATAAAAATTTTTCTATGAAAAATTTTCTATAAAAATTTTTCTATGAAAAATTTTCTATAAAAATTTTTCTATGAAAAATTTTCTATAAAAATTTTTCTATGAAAAATTTTCTATAAAAATTTTTCTATGAAAAATTTTCTATAAAAATTTTTCTATGAAAAATTTTCTATAAAAATTTTTCTATGAAAAATTTTCTATAAAAATTTTTCTATGAAAAATTTTCTATAAAAATTTTTCTATGAAAAATTTTCTTTAAAAATTTTTCTATAAAAAATTTTCTATAAAAATTTTTCTATGAAAAATTTTCTATAAAAATTTTTCTATGAAAAATTTTCTATAAAAATTTTTCTATGAAAAATTTTCTATAAAAATTTTTCTATGAAAAATTTTCTATAAAAATGTTTCTATGAAAAATTTTCTATAAAAATGTTTCTATGAAAAATTTTCTATAAAAATGTTTCTATGAAAAATTTTCTATAAAAATGTTTCTATGAAAAATTTTCTATAAAAATGTTTCTATGAAAAATTTTCTATAAAAATGTTTCTATGAAAAATTTTCTATAAAAATTTTTCTATGAAAAATTTTCTATAAAAATTTTTCTATGAAAAATTTTTATAGAAAATTTTTCATAGAAAAATTTTTATAGAAAATTTTTCATAGAAACATTTTTATAGAAAATTTTTCATAGAAACATTTTTATAGAAAATTTTTCATAGAAACATTTTTATAGAAAATTTTTCATAGAAACATTTTTATAGAAAATTTTTCATAGAAACATTTTTATAGAAAATTTTTCATAGAAACATTTTTATAGAAAATTTTTCATAGAAAAATTTTTATAGAAAATTTTTCATAGAAAAATTTTTATAGAAAATTTTTCATAGAAAAATTTTTATAGAAAATTTTTCATAGAAAAATTTTTATAGAAAATTTTTTATAGAAAAATTTTTAAAGAAAATTTTTCATAGAAAAATTTTTATAGAAAATTTTTCATAGAAAAATTTTTATAGAAAATTTTTCATAGAAAAATTTTTATAGAAAATTTTTCATAGAAAAATTTTTATAGAAAATTTTTCATAGAAAAATTTTTATAGAAAATTTTTCATAGAAAAATTTTTATAGAAAATTTTTCATAGAAAAATTTTTATAGAAAATTTTTCATAGAAAAATTTTTATAGAAAATTTTTCATAGAAAAATTTTTATAGAAAATTTTTCATAGAAAAATTTTTATAGAAAATTTTTCATAGAAAAATTTTTATAGAAAATTTTTCATAGAAAAATTTTTATAGAAAATTTTTCATAGAAAAATTTTTATAGAAAATTTTTCATAGAAAAATTTTTATAGAAAATTTTTCATAGAAAAATTTTTATAGAAAATTTTTCATAGAAAAATTTTTATAGAAAATTTTTCATAGAAAAATTTTTATAGAAAATTTTTATAGAAAATGTTTCATAGAAAATTTTTCATAGAAAAATTTTTTTTTTTAATTTATCTATAAAAATTTTTCTATGAAAAATTTTCTATAAAAATTTTTCTATGAAAAATTTTCTATAAAAATTTTTCTATGAAAAATTTTCTATAAAAATGTTTCTATGAAAAATTTTCTATAAAAATGTTTCTATGAAAAATTTTCTATAAAAATGTTTCTATGAAAAATTTTCTATAAAAATGTTTCTATGAAAAATTTTCTATAAAAATGTTTCTATGAAAAATTTTCTATAAAAATGTTTCTATGAAAAATTTTCTATAAAAATTTTTCTATGAAAAATTTTCTATAAAAATTTTTCTATGAAAAATTTTCTATAAAAATTTTTCTATGAAAAATTTTCTATAAAAATTTTTCTATGAAAAATTTTCTATAAAAATTTTTCTATGAAAAATTTTCTATAAAAATTTTTCTATGAAAAATTTTCTATAAAAATTTTTCTATGAAAAATTTTCTATAAAAATTTTTCTATGAAAAATTTTCTATAAAATTTTTTCAATAAAAAATTTTGTGTAAAATTTTTTCTATAAAAAATTTTCTGTAAAAATTTTCTATAAAAAATTTTCTGTAAAAATTTTCTATAAAAAATTTTCTGTAAAAATTTTCTATAAAAAATTTTCTGTAAAAATTTTCTATAAAAAATTTTCTGTAAAAATTTTCTATAAAAAATTTTCTGTACAAATTTTCTATAAAAAATTTTCTGTAAAAATTTTCTATAAAAAATTTTCTGTAAAAATTTTCTATAAAAAATTTTCTGTAAAAATTTTCTATAAAAAATTTTCTGTAAAAATTTTCTATAAAAAATTTTCTGTAAAAATTTTCTATAAAAAATTTTCTGTAAAAATTTTCTATAAAAAATTTTCTGTAAAAATTTTCTATAAAAAATTTTCTGTAAAAATTTTCTATAAAGAATTTTCTGTAAAAATTTTCTATAAAAAATTTTCTGTGAAAAATTTTCTATAAAAATTTTTCTATGAAAAATTTTCTATAAAAATTTTTCTATGAAAAATTTTCTATAAAAATTTTTCTATGAAAAATTTTCTATAAAAATTTTTCTATGAAAAATTTTCTATAAAAATTTTTCTATGAAAAATTTTCTATAAAAATTTTTCTATGAAAAATTTTCTATAAAAATTTTTCTATGAAAAATTTTCTATAAAAATTTTTCTATGAAAAATTTTCTATAAAAATTTTTCTATGAAAAATTTTTTATAAAAATTTTTTTATGAAAAATTTTCTATAAAAATTTTTCTATGAAAAATTTTCTATAAAAATTTTTCTATGAAAAATTTTCTATAAAAATTTTTCTATGAAAAATTTTCTATAAAAATTTTTCTATGAAAAATTTTCTATAAAAATTTTTCTATGAAAAATTTTCTATAAAAATTTTTCTATGAAAAATTCTCTATAAAAATTTTTCTATGAAAAATTTTCTATAAAAATTTTTCTATGAAAAATTTTCTATAAAAATTTTTCTATGAAAAATTTTCTATAAAAATTTTTCTATGAAAAATTTTCTATAAAAATTTTTCTATGAAAAATTTTCTGTAAAAATTTTTCTATGAAAAATTTTCGATAAAAATTTTTCTATGAAAAATTTTCTATAAAAATTTTTCTTTGAAAAATTTTCCATAAAAATTTTTTATATACAAATTTTTATAGCCAATTTTTCATAGAAAAATTTTTATAGCCAATTTTAATATGAAAAATTTTTTTTAAAAACTTTTATATGAAAAATTTTTTTTAAAAATTTTTATATGAAAAATTTTCTATAAAAAATTTTTATAGAACAATTTTCTTAAAAAAATTTTGTATGAAAAATTTTCTAAAAAAAATTTTGTATGAAAAATTTTCTATCAAAATTTTTATATGAAACATTTTCTATCAAAACTTTTATAAGAAAAATTTTCTATCAAAATTTTTATTCCAAAAATTTTCTAAAAAAAATTTTTATATGGAAAATTTTCTATCAAAATGTTCATAAGAAAAATTTTTATCAAAATTTTTAATTGAAAAATTTTCTTAAAAAAAATTTTTTCTATGAAAAATTTTCTATAAACATAAGTTGGAAAGTACTATACTCCGTCAAACCCGGCTATTAGATACCCTTCACTTTAAGGTCAAGTGTAGATAAATTTTAAACAAACTTCAATATTTTTCTTGTCTTTTAGACCCACATCTTAAAGATATTTTAGTACTTTTATATTTATGTAATTTCAGCAGTGGATCTGATATAGAATCTAGGAGATTTAAGTGGCTTTTAAGAATAATACGAATTTCGCAGTTACCACAACATCTTTGGAATTTATTTTTCTATGTGTACCCCGCACTAACAGTTGACAATTTTGAACAATATATTGTTTCATACATTTTTATTATAGACATCCTAACTCGTAAAAATATATTCATGTGCACATATAAAATTCAACATATAAATTTAAACAGATACAGATATACTTTTCAAGAAATAGCCCAGCAAATATTTTCAATATGATTTTAAGTTGATATATAATTTCATACCCCCAATTCGATGAAGCGTAAACAGTATCTTATTGTAATTTCTATTTTTTTGATTATTAACCCTTTCGCAACAATTGTTGCTTAAAAGCAACATTGATGTTTGGCCTCGTTTTTTGCAAAAATAACGGAACTGAATAATTCAAAAATACATGTTTTGATAGTTACATCTCCCTAGATTTAAAAGCAGTAAAAAATAAACTGATCGATATTTTACCAAAAAAGTTATAGCTCATTAGTTAGATTGAAGTCGGCTAAATTTTCCGACTTATTAAATTAAGCAACTCTGGTCTACATTTTAAGCAAACCATTTTAATGATAGAAGCAAGTAAAAGAAATTGTGAAGTTGATATACAAGCCGCTCAGGAGTATAAATGGAACTGGACTTCTGATGAAGAATGGGATGAAAAAGAGGATGAGTTTTTAGAAAAAAAAAAAACTTCAAAAGAGATTTCGATATTGGGGAACTTATTAATGAACAACTAGATCCTTAGAACTTTAATTTTGAAAAAATAGACATTACTATGGGCGATAGAATCTTTTGATATAACAGATTAACATTTCGGTCATTGGGTAAAATGGGGAGAAAATTTTTGAAATACCTCTTTCGAAATGCTCAAGTGCGGTATCCATTTGTGCAGTAGTACCAGTAAAAATTGTTTATTAACTTATAATTTCTTACTAAATAGTAACCTAAAATAAGATCAATGCTAATGTTTTATTTATTTTTCTAATAACATAAGGTTTTATCACAATGGTCCAAAGTTGCTTATAAGCAACTTTCTATATCTCAATAACTAAAGGATCAAAAAGTCTGAAAATTTGAAAAAATCTTTAGTTGGGACCTAATAAACAAGATGGTTATTAAAATCATTTTTTTACCAGCGGTTCGAGAGCGTAGGTGAAAGGGTTAAGACATATTTGAATCTACTGACAATCAGTATGTAACATAATTAGCCATTTTTTAATGTGAAAAAATAAATATAAGAAACAAATTGCGGTGCCAATTAAAAAAAATCGGCTTATGAAGCTGTGAACATATCCAACATTTTATTGCCATTTGTTGCTTATAAGCAACATTGTAAATTTTTGGTGATAATCCCTTATGTTTTTGTATTCAAAATTTTCTTTAGAAATTATAGTATTTGAATATGACATTTATATAAATTTATTATACAAAACAATATTAATACCAGATTCTTACACCAATTTTTGTGTTCGCTTGGTAGTCTTATATTTCTATATGTAATAGCAAAAGTACATTTAGTTCTTGATATATTTTTTTGCTGTTTCTGCTCATTTTGGCACCATTCAAAATGAACGACAAGGTCCTGACTTGCTGTAGCTGATGCTTCGTTAGTAAGTAATGGTACGAGTAACAAATTCAATGGTGGGGGAGTAAGGCATTCCAAAAGTAAGGGATCCTGCCTATAGCTAAAGTTAAAGAAATTTTCTTTTGCCTTAAATAAATAAACTAACTAAGGGGATAATGTTTTGCAAAATGTGACTAAACAGCCGACGAACTTGTAAATTTGATTATCATCTTTTCGATGTCGATTTTCTATGTTAGTTATAATATTTTAATAGTCGACATACGTTTGACTACATTTTTCTTTATCATCATTAAGACAAATGTAAGAAGATGGAAATTTTTTAAAAATACTTGTTCTTAAGATTTTTGTTTTATTTTTAGATTTTATATTTCGATGAAGATTTCTAGCTTCAAGTTATAAAATTTGAGAATTATTAGAAAGTTTTATTTCGTTTTTATTTTTCAGTAAATTAGCAAAATATTTAACTATAAATTTGACTATTATATCCTGAACTAGAACGTTTCAAAAAAGCGTAAGCAAAAAATCTTATGCGGACGTTATATTTAGTTTTTTATTTAAAAAAATTCACTAAAACAAAAAAGTCTGCTTTCTTTACACTCAAAAAACTTTGTAGTTAAATTGAAATAAATATTGGGATAATCACACTAGAAATGGATTAATTTCTGTTAGGAAATGTACAAAAAAACTTCAATGGAAAAATAATGACTTAATTTTAATCACTTTGATATAACAGAAATTTTATTCATTGCATTCAATTTTACACAAATCCTCGGACATAAATATAAAATAGTAATCTTCTGACGATAAATACATATACACACAAAAAGAACTTAAATGTCCCAAAATCAGCTAAATTAACTAATTTTATGCCCAGCACACTTTCCCCTCCTTCCCAAGTAATAAAATCCCTAGCAATACCAAAACTTAAGACCATCATGATATTGTGGTAGTTGACAATGACAGACAACCAGCCAACAAGTAAGTTAGGCAAAAAAAAATTAAAAAAACAAGATATAAAAAATATGCTATAACATCTGAAATGACAATGTAGAGAATTACGAGCTAAAATCACGTTCGCTCATAAAGTTGTTAATTACAAGAAGTTAAACCAAAAATTACAACTACTTGTTTAATAATGAACCAAAAATCTGGGGGGTAGCGGAAGCTAATGGCCAAAATGAAAAGATACATAAAAGATTAAATATTTTAATGGAAGGGACATAATTAGAAAGAAAAAGTTTTAGGCATAATTTTAAGGAAGTGGAAATCAATATTTAAGGGAAGGGGGGAATAAAATCATAAGATAAAAGGAAATACTAATTTCCATCAAAAAAGTCAACACACACAAAATTTTTACTTTATATTTTATTATCACTATATTATTATTATATAAAAATTTGTCTATGAAATATTTTCTATAAAAATTTTTGTATGAAAAATTTTCTATAAAAAAATTTTTCTATGAAAAATTTTCTATAAAAAAATTTTTCTATGAAAAATTTTCTATAAAAAAATTTTCTATGAAAAATTTTCTATACAAAAATTTGTAAACAAAAATTTTTCTATGAAAAATTTTCTATAAAAATTTTTCTATGAAAAATTTTCTATAAAAATTTTTTTATGAAAAATTTTCTATAAAAATTTTTTTATGAAAAATTTTCTATAAAAATTTTTCTATGAAAAATATTTTATAAAAATTTTTCTATGAAAAATTTTCTATAAAACTTTTCCTACGAAAAATTTTCGATAAAAATTTTTCTATGAAAAATTTTCGATAAAAATTTTTCTATGAAAAATTTTCGATAAAAATTTTTCTATGAAAAATTTTCGATAAAAATGTTTCTAAGAAAAATTTTCGATAAAATTGTTTCTTATGAAAAATTTTCGATAAAAATTTTTCTATGAAAAATTTTCGATAAAAATTTTTCTATGAAAAATTTTCGATAAAAATTTTTTTATGAAAAATTTTCTATAAAAAGTTTTCCATGAAAAATTTTCTATAAAAATTTTTCCATGAAAAATTTTCTATAAAAATTTTTCCATGAAAAATTTTCTATAAAAATTTTTCCATGAAAAATTTTCTATAAAAATTTTTCCATGAAAAATTTTCTATAAAAATTTTTCCATGAAAAATTTTCTATAAAAATTTTTCAATGAAAAATTTTCTATAAAAATTTTCTATAAAAATTTTTCCATGAAAAATTTTCTATAAAAATTTTTCCATGAAAAATTTTCTATAAAAATTTTTCCATGAAAAATTTTCTATAAAAATTTTTCTATGAAAAATTTTCTATAAAAATTTTTCTATGAAAAATTTTCTATAAAAATTTTTCTATGAAAAATTTTCTATAAAAATTTTTCTATGAAAAATTTTCTATAAAAATTTTTCTATGAAAAATTTTCTATAAAAATTTTTCTATGAAAAATTTTCTATAAAAATTTTTCTATGAAAAATTTTCTATAAAAATTTTTCTATGAAAAATTTTCTATAAAAATTTTTCTATGAAAAATTTTCTATAAAAATTTTTCTATGAAAAATTTTCTATAAAAATTTTTCTATGAAAAATTTTCTATAAAAATTTTTCTATGAAAAATTTTCTATAAAAATTTTTCTATGAAAAATTTTCTATAAAAAATTTCTATGAAAAATTTTCTATAAAAATTTTTCAAAAAAAATTTTCCAAAAAAAAAATTTTCTATGAAAAATTTTCTATAAAAAAATTTTTCAATGAAAAATTTTCATTAAAAAAATTTTTCTATGAAAACTATAAAAAAATTTGTCTATGAAAAATTTTCTATAAAAAAATTTGTCTATGAAAAATTTTCTATAAAAAAATTTGTCTATGAAAAATTTTCTATAAAAAAATTTTTCTATGAAAAATTTTCTATAAAAAATTTTTCTATGAAAAATTTTCTATAAAAAAATTTTTCTATGAAAAATTTTCTATAAAAACATTTTTCTATGAAAAATTTTCTATAAAAACATTTTTCTATGAAAAATTTTCAAAAAATAACAAAATAGTCGGGATGTAAATATTATTTAAAAAGAAGTGTATTTGCATTTGATCCCAAACCTGTTACATTTATTTATTAATGTAACAGATCAATTTATTGATAAAAAGCCAAAAAATGTTTGCGGAGAAACCAAATTCCTCGACGCGTTTCGATGGTTGGTTAAGCCATCTCTTTAGGAGGATTATCCCCAATTTAGACAGATCGAAAACCTCGCATTATTACTAAATTTACAAACATAACTATTAAGAATTATGTTTATAAACCAAAAGTAAAAGCGTAGATTATCGACTGAACAAAAACAAACATTTTTCAGTTTTCATCTACCTTCACTTCCCACATTCTTGCTGTAGCCGTCGGCTACTATATGCAGAATGCTTTGAATAATTTTTCTATGATAAATTTTCTATAAAAATTTTTCTATGAAAATTTTTCAGTCAAAATTTTTCTTTGAAAAAATTTTCTATAAAAATGTTTCTACGAAAAATTTTCTATATAAAATTATCGATGAAAAATTTTCTATAAAAATTTTTTTATACAAAATTTAAAAAAAAAATTTGTATCTGAAAAATTTTCTATAGAACTTTTTATATAAAAAATTTTCTATAGAACTTTTTATATGAAAAATTTTCTGTAGAAATTTGTAAATGAAACATTTTCTATAAAAATTTGATATTGAAAATTTCCTATTAAAATTTGTTTAAAAAAAGTTTCTATAAAAAATTTTATGCGCAAAGTTTCTATAAGATTTTTTTTTTCTGAAAAGTTTTCTGTAAAAATCTTTCTACGAAAAATTTTATAAAAAAAATTGTTTATAAGAAATTTTCTAAAAAAAATTTTATGTGAACAATTTTTGTATGAACAATTTTTTATAAAAATTTTTGTATGAACAATTTTTTATAAAAATCGTTTTAAAAAATTTCATATAAAAATTTTTATTTGAGAAACTTCTATAAAAATTTTTATATGAAAAATTCTCTATAAAAAAAAATTTATATGAAAAATTTTCTATAAAAATTTGCATATTAAAAATTTTTATATAAAAAACTTTCTATACAAAATTTTTATATGAAAAATTTACTATCAAAATTTTTATATGAAAAATTTTCTAGAAAAGTTTTATATGAAAAATTTTCTATAAAAGATATAACAATTTTCTAAAACAAATTTTGACATCAAAAATTTTCTAAAAAAAAATTTTGACATGAAAAATTTTCTTTAAAATTTTTATATGAAAAATGTTCATTAATTGAAAAATTTCTATTAAAATTTTTCTACAAAAATTTTTTATGAAAAATTTTTAATGTTAATATTTTTTTTTAACAATTCCCAACATTGCTTACGATTTCATTAAATTGAATAATTTCTTCCCACAAAAACTTCAGAATGTTAAGTAAAATATATATTGTATTATTTATGATAAACACACCTTAACCTTATTAGATTTTGCCTATGCCAATTTTCCTTAAGCCAATAACAAAAAAATTATGGTTTAAAATTGAGTTTTTGTTTTCAGCAATTTTCTATTGAATTTCCTTTGGCAAATAAAATTTCTGTGAAATGAAACCAATTTTAACCCCTAACGCCCAAACAACCCAAATCAAATAACCTGAATTGAATAATAAGAAAATCATAAAATCATACGCAGATTTTTGTTAAGATCCAAAATGAAGAAGTACAGCAAAAAAAAAAGTAAGAACTGACGAATTGAAACGTATAATAATGTCAAACCAGGAAAGCATTCAATAACTCAGTCGCATTGACACCCAATATGACGAAATTGGAATTGGAAGAAATGAAAAATGAAATTATCAACATCATATTCTTCATTCGATTCCAATTCAGCTGCCAAAGATTATACAATTAGAAAATAAAACCGTGATGATTGAAGAAAATATTGAAAGAGGGTTGGAGGCTTGAAAGGTAAAAGTGACATGCAATATGTTGTAGTCATCGTCATCATCAGATGGCGTTAAGCAAACATGACAACTGACATTTTACCAAATTTTCTCGAAATTTGTTTTTTCTTTACTCTATCTTGTATACCTAAGAGTAAATTTGTATGTATAAGAATATGTCATATTGACAATATTGTAAATATTGAATAAATCAAGTAAAACAAATCGACAAAAAAAATAGTAGTCACCCAAAAATAACATTTTTATTTTTGATAAAAAATTCAGTTTTATTCAAAAAGCACCAGGAACAAACAGACAATGACAATTGGTATGATGGAAGTAAAATTTGTTGGCAAAAAGAAAAATAAGTCAACCTGCTAAAGTAAAAATTTAACATATAAATTGCCTTTTTACATGCAGATCGAATCGAATCGATATTGAATAACAACATAATACATTTCAAATTCATTTTGAATCTTTAAATTTATATCCGCTCCTACTCATCCTTTGATTTTTCTTATTCGCAACAAAGAAGAACTCACTCATTCATGTTTATTCTTTATGCCAACGGATTTTTAATGAATTCTATTGATAGTAATAAAATAAAATATATTTTTTGTATCCGTGTACCCCTTTACTTTTTGCTTTTGAGTGCAATTCTTTAAAATTTTAAATTATACACTTTTTAGCAATTCAATGAGTTTACACTGGTGAAGTCATAAAGGAAATCTGATTTAACATAGAGAAAATACTTAAAATTAAGTCAAAAATCTAATAAATAGAATTAGCAAAAAATTGGTTCAAAATCAAAATTAATTTACATATTTATTACTATAGTAGATTACCATATGCATTACCAAGTAATTCTTTTGCATTAATTCCCTGTAATATAATATTTATTAAAGTTCTAAAGACTCAAACAATACATCTCCAATTTTGAAACTTTTCTAGTTTAACCCACTAAAACCTTGGTAATGAGATGTACTTAAGTTTTATAGTACACGGTTTTTTATTAAAAACTAATTTTTCTTACTAAAAACTAAATTTTCTTACTAAAAACTCAGCTTTCGAAACGAAGTTTTTTTTTTAACTAAAAACTAAGTTTTTTTTAACTAAAAACTAATTTTGTTTTACTAAAGATTAAGTTTTTTTTACAAAAAACTCAGATTATTTTACTAAAAACTCAGTTTGTTTACCAAAATCTTAGTTTTTTACTAAAAACTCAGTTTC
Source organism: Stomorhina lunata (assembly GCA_933228675.1). Taxonomy (NCBI): domain Eukaryota; kingdom Metazoa; phylum Arthropoda; class Insecta; order Diptera; family Rhiniidae; genus Stomorhina; species Stomorhina lunata. The sequence continues at coordinate 109,865,217 of OW121743.1, forward strand.
TTACTATAAACTTATTTTTTAATGCAAAATCAGTTTTACAGTAAAAACTCAGTGTTTTACTTAAAATTCAGTTTTTTACTAAAAACTCAGTTTTGTACTAAAAAACTCAAAAATTAATTTTTTTAGATAAAAACTAAAAAACTCAGATTTGTGTTTTACTGAAAAACTCAGTTTTTTACTAAAAACTCAGTTTTTTACTAAAAACTCAGTTTTTTACTAAAAACTCAGTTTTTTACTAAAAACTCAGTTTTTTTTACTAAAATCTCAGTTTTTTAACAAAAACTCAGTTTTTTACTAAAAACTCAGTTTTTTACTAAAAACTCATTTTTTTTACTAAAATCTCAGTTTTTACTAAAAACTCAGTTTTTTATTAAAAACTCAGTTTTTTACTAAAAACTCAGTTTTTATCAAAAAACTCAGTTTTCCGCTAAAAACTCAGTTTTTCACTAAAAACTCAGTTTTTCACTAAAAACTCAGTTTTTCACTAAAAACTCAGTTTTTCACCAAAAACTTAGTTTTTCACTAAAAACTCAGTTTTTCACCAAAAACAAAGTTTTTCACTAAAAACTCAATTTTTCACAAAAAACTCAGTTTTTACTAAAAACTCAGATTTTCAATAAAAACACTGTTTTTCACTAAAAACTCACTTTTTCACTAAAAACTCGTTTTTTTTCTATAAAGTCAGTTTTTTCTAAAAACTCAGTTTTTATTCTAAAAACTCATTTGTTTACTAAAAACTCAGTTTCTTACTAAAAATTCAGTTTTTCAATAAAAACTCAGTTTTTTACTAAACACTCAGTTTTTTTACTAAAAACTCAGTTTTTATTAAAAACTTACTTTTTTGTTAAAAACTCTGTTTTTCACAAAAAACTCAGTTTTTCACTAAAAACTCAATTTTTCACTAAAAACTCAGGTTTTTACTAAAAACTCAGTTTTTCACAAAAAAAAACTCAGTTTTTCACTAAAAATTCAGTTTTTCGCTAAAAACTCAGTTTTTCAAAAAAAAACTCAGTTTTTCACTAAAAACTCAGTTTTTCGCTAAAAACTCAGTTTTCACTAAGAACCAGTTTTTCAGTAAAAGTTTTTCACCAGAAACTCAGTTTTTTTTTACCAAAAACTTAGTTTTTTATCGCAAATTCAATTTTTCACTTGAGTTTTTGATTAAAAACTCAGTTTTTTTTAAACTCAGTTTTTCGCTAAAAACTTAATTTTTATTACTAAAAACTAAGTTTTTTACTAAGCGCTCAGTCTTTACACTTAAAACTAATTATTTTTACTCACAGTTTACAAAAAATTTCCATCTTTTGCAAAAAATTTAATTTTTACTAAAAATTTAAATTTTTTTATAAAATTTTTTTATTTCACTAAAAATTTATATTTTTATACAAATTTGAATTTTTGATAAAAAAAAAAAAAGAATAAAACTGATTTTTATTCCAATAAAAATGTTTTCATTTCTAGTTGTTTTAATTTTTTTCCTAGTGTTCCCAGTCCCATTGCCCACCTCATTCATTACATGAAATACAAAGAATTAATTTTCAATAAAGTACATGTTTGGGAGTACTTTGTTGATTCTGCATATAAGCTGTTTGCGTCATTTGGACTTATATAAGAGCTAGGGTCAAATGTAGACCAATTGTTACAAAAATTATATACGCAACAAAAGAAACTTAAATTTCGCATTATCTTCAGATTTACGAGAATTTTAGTGATTTTTGCCTCATTAAGTGAGTTTTGATAGAAGAGTTTGTATGGGAGCTATTGTCAAATGTGGACCGATTTCAACGAAATTTGGTACAGTGACTTTAGTTTATATAAGCAGTATTTGCTTTAAATTTCATGAAAAAATATTGATATTTGTGGCCAAAATATTAATTCAGGGAAGTGGGACCTATGGAAGGTACCATAAATAATAGACCGATTTTGACCAATTTCAATAGCAACAGTTCCATTATTAAACAAGTAAGAAAGCGCTATAGTCGGTCAAGCTGACCATACGATACCCTTCACCACTAAGGTCAAAGGTGTTATTTTTCCTGTGTAAAGACAAATATTTGCTAAATTTTGCCATCATACAAACATTTTCTCAAAACTTATATATTCAACCTGTTACCGTCATTTGGACTTATATGAGAGCTAGGGTCAAATGTAGACCGATTATCTCGAAATTTGGCAGACTCAAAATTTCCATTATCTTTAGATTTACGAGCGTTTTAGTGATTTTTTGTCTCATTTAGTGCGTTTTTAAAGAAGAATTTGTATGGGAGCTATGGTCAAATGTGGACCGATTTCAACGAAATTTTGTACAGTGATTTAGGTTTACATAAGCAGTATTTGTTTTAAATTTCATGAAAAAATATTGATATTTGTGGCCAATATAGCAATTCCGGGAAGTGGGACCTATGGGAGGTACCATAAATAATGAACCGATTTTGACCAATTTCAATAGCCATGGTCCCATTATCAAAAAAATGATCTGTGCCAAATTTCATCAAATTATCTTTAGAATTGCGACCTGTAGTATGATTACAAGGTTTACATGGGGGTCCAGCCAGCCAGCCAGCCGGCCAGCCAGCCGTCCAGCCAGCCAGACGGACGGACGGACGGACGGACGGACGGACGGACATCGCTAAATCGACTCAGAAAGTGATTCTAAGCCTATTGGTATACTAAAAGGTGGGTCTAAGACAAATATTTCTATGCGTTACAAACATCAGCACAAACTTATAATACCCTTTCCACCTATGGTGGTGAAGGGTATAAAAAATGATCTGTGCAAAATTTTATCAAATTATCTTTAGAATTGCGTATTGTACTTTGATTACAGGGTCCAGCCAGGCCGTCCAGACGGACGGACGGACTGACGTCGCAAAATCGATTTAGAAAGTGATTCTAAGCCTATTGGTTTACTAAAAGGTGGGTCTAAGACAAAGCACAAACTTATAATACCCTTTCCACCTAAAAAAGCAACAAATTTTATTTATCATTTAAAAAATTTTTTGTTTTATCTAAAATTTTACGGTTTTCATTTTTCCTGTGAAGTAACAAATAATCCAGTTAGGCCATTTTTTATAAATGCCTAATCGATATCAAATTTACAAATAAGGTTATAATCAAAATCGAAGCACATTTGAAGTAATTGGCGATGTAGTAGTCAATGTCATAGACAAAATCACATTCAAAGTCATACTAAAAGTCAAAGTAATGACCAAAGTGAAATGGTCTAAGTCAAAGTTCAAAGTTCAAATAAAGTCAAATTTAAAATCTATTAGTCAAAGTCACAATCACGCTCATAGACAAAGGTATAGTAAAAGTCAAAGCTGCTATTGTAATAGTCAAAGTGGTAGTCAAAGTTTTAGATGTCAAAATCAAAATATTTATATATAATTCCCCGACAATATTTCAATTGGAACCTCATTCTCTCCGACAATGAACTGCATCCGATTTTATTTTAAGATTTAATTTTTAACATTGAAAGGGACCTACGTTTAACGCCGCCTCCGAACAGCAAATGCATTAGTTGATATAAATAATCAATAACTCCCATTCCTGCCATTATGTACCACTTTGGTGCAATATGATTACAGTTTGTAGCACCCAACTAGAAGTAGTTGGTTGCAGCAGCAGCAGTTTTAGTACGATGGAAATTTCGCTATAATTTTGCGAATGTGAATGCGTGAAACCAATTGAATATTTTAAATATTAAAATCAAGTGAATAACGTAACGAGCAAGTACTCGTACTCCAGCTACCAAACCAAAGCTTTTGGTTGTTCTTGCAACTATTGTTGTTGCCGCTGTTGTTGTTCATGATGCAGTTGTTGATTTTGATGTCGATGCAGCCGCTGATGGTTATATAACACAATCCAACATATACGAGTAATTCGAATAAAACACAGTGTTCCGAACGAGTAACAACAACTACTTCTGCATCATGTACTTATGTCGGTTATGTATGTTTGCCAATGTTTTTAAAGCAAATTCTGAACGAAAGCATACAAATAAGAAAAAACATAGATGTACCCACAGTACACTTGCAGTTTGGAAAAGCAGGACATGAATGAGTTGGTTGCACAATTTCGCTTTTACTTGGGCTCTTTTTTTTTGTTTATTCGATTTTTTTTTGTCCTTTGTATTCGATTTTCATTTTTGATTTTGTTCAATGCATACATTTGTTAATCAAGAATCAAGAGTACATATTTTTTTTTGCAAAAAAACATGGCTTTTCAGATTTTTATAAATATTTATGAGTGAATAAAATTGTTCCTCTTTCCAAAGGGAAATTATGAAATACGCAAATTAAGCAATATTTCCTTATGACAAATGACTATGAATTTAAGATGAAAATACGAAAAAAATTAAATTTAAAAAATTAAAATTAAAAATTTACATTTTCATTTCAAAATCTTTAAAACTTCCAATTTAGCTATATTATAAACTTTTTGGCCAAATTTAAACTCTTCTATACTCCAATAATCAATAAAACCTCTTCCTCTAATTCTCCTTCATTGCATTTCTGTCTTATTTTCTTCGTTTTTTTTTGTCTACTTTCTAAAAAAGTTTATAATAGTTAATTGTACTTTATTATCAAAAACTTTTTGAAAAGGTTTCCAAATTGTTGATATACACACAAATATAGTATGTTTGAGTGTATAGTATATATACATCTATAACCAGAAATACTCATTTGTCAATTACAGAATTTCCTTCCCTAATGCAATTTATCGTCTTTTGACCCAATTGTCCACTGACAATTTCACACTCAATCGGTTTAGAATGGTAGATAGAAGAAATAGTGGTAGTAAAAATTATGATGGAGAAACGTTTTTCAACTTTTGTTTATCAATAGTTTCAGTAAAAGGAGTACACTGGGAGAAAAGTGTTTAAAGATTAAGACCGACTAACATCATTCGAAGTTCAAGACCAAGGGCAGGTTAAGGTCGAAATACAATTTAAAGACAATAGTTATAGACAAAGTCGTAGTCAAAATATTGAATAAAAAGAATATAGAAATAAAGAAAAACTTGCTTTTCAAAATTTTGCTATTTTTATAGGAAAATTTAAAAAAATTTTTTATTTTGATAGGAAGATTTTCAAAATATATTCTATTTTTGTAGGAAGATTTATAAAATTTTCTATTTTTATAGCAAAATTTTTAAAATTTTGCTATTTTTATAGGACGGTTTTCAAAATTTTGCTAATTTTATAGGAAAACTTTCAAAATTTTGATAATTTTATAGGAAAATTTTTAAAATTTCGCTATTTTTATAGAAAAATTTTTAAAATTTTGCTATTTTTATAGGAAAATTTTTAAAATTTTCCTATTTTTATAGAAAAATTTTTAAAATTTTGCTATTTTTATAGAAAAATTTTTAAAATTTTGCTATTTTTATAGGAACATTTTTAAAATTTTGCTATTTTTATAGGAAAATTTTTAAAATTTATCTATTTTGATAGAAACATTTTTAAAATTTTTCTATTTTTGTAGGAACATTTTTAAAACTTTGCTATTTTTGTAGGAACATTTGTAAAACTTTGCTATTTTTATGGGAAAATTTTTAAAATGTTGCTATTTTTATAGGAACATTTTTAAAATTTTGCATTTTTTATAGGAAAATTTTTTAAATTTTACTATTTTTATAGGAAAATTTTTAAAACTTTGCTATTTTTATGGGAAACTTTTTAAAATTTTGCTATTTTTATAGGAACATTTTTAAAATTTTGCATTTTTTATAGGAAAATTTTTAAAATTTTGCTATTTTTTTAGAAAAATTTTGAAAATTTTTCTATTTTTGTAGGAAAATTTTATTTTTAACAGGTTTTAGTATTAACAAAATTTCGATTTGATAGGAAAATTTTGTATATAAAATTTTTTGATTTCTATAGAAATTTTTGTATAAAAATTTTTCTAAAAAAATTTTTCTATAAAAATGTTTCTATAGAAATTTTTCTTTAAAAAATTTTTCTGTAATTTTTCTATAAAAATTTTTCTATAGAATATTTCTATAGAAATGTTTCTATGGAAAGTTTTCTATAAAAATTTTTCTTAAACATTTTCTATAGTTTCTATAAAAATTTTTCTATGGAAATTTTTCTATAAAAATGTTTCTATAGAAATTTTTCTATAAAAATTTTTCTATAGAATTTTTTTTTTCTAAAGAAATTTTTCTAAAGAAATTTTTCTATAAAAATTTGTCTATACAAATTTTTCTACAAAAATGTTTCTTTAGAAATTTTTCTATAAAAATTTTTCTATATACATTTTTCTATAAAAATGTTTCTATAGAAATTTTGCTATAAAAATGTTTCTATAGGAAGTTTTCTATAAAAATTTTTCTATAAAATTTTTTTTATAAAAATTTTTCTAACAAATTTTTCTGTAAAATTTTTTCTATAAAAATGTTTCTATAAATTTTTTTTTTTAATTTTTCTATAAAAATTTTTCTATAAAAATTTTTCTATAAAAATGTTTGTATAAAAATTTTTCTATAAAACTTTTTCTATAGAAAATTTTCTATAAACATTTTTCTATAGAAATTTTCTATAAAAATTTTTCTAAAGAAATTTTTCTTTAAAACATGTTTCTATAGAAGTTCTTCTGTAAAAAATTTTTGTATACAAATTTTTCTACAAAAATTTTTCTATAGAAATTTTTCTTTAAAAAATTTTCTATAGAAATTTTTTTGTAAAAATGTTTCTATAGAAATTTTTCTATACAAATTTTACTATAGAAATTTTTCTATACAAATTTTTCTACAGAAATTTTTTATAGAAATTTTTCTATAGAAATTGTTCCACAAAAATTGTTCAATAGAAATTTTTGTATAAAAATGTTTTTATAAAAATGTTTATATAGAAATTTTTCTTTAAAAATGTTTCTATAAAAATTTTTATTTAGAAATTTTTCTATAAAAATTTTTCTATAGAAATTTGTTTACATCCCGACTATTTGGTTATTTTTTGAAATTTGTCTATAGAAATTTTTCTATAGAATATTTCTATTAAAATTTTTTTATAAAAATATTCTATAGAAATTTTGCTTCAAAAATTTTTCTATAGAAATAATTTTCTTTAGAAATTTTTCTATAAAAACTTTTCTATAGAAATTTTTCTATTAAAACTATTCTATAGAAAATTTTCTATAAAAATTTTTCTATAAAAATGTTTCTATAAAAATTTTTCTATAGAAATTTTTCTATAAAAATGTTCTTTTCTTATGGAAATTTATCTATAAACATTTTTCTATAGAAATTTTTCCATAAAAACTTTTCTATTGAAATTTTTCTATAAAAATTTTCAATCTAATTTTTTTTTTTTTTAATTTTCTATAGAAATTTTTCTAAAAAAAAATATTCTACAGAACTTATTGTATATAAATTTTTTTATAGAAATTTTTCTATAGAAATTTTTCTAAAAAATATTTCTATAGAAATGTGTCTAAAAATGTTTCTGAAGAAGTCGTCAGTTAAAAATGTTGCTTTAGAAATTTTTCTATAGAAAATTTTTTATAAAAATGTTTATAAAGAAATTTTTCTATACGATTTTTCTATAGTAAAAGTCATAGTCAAAGTCATAATCAGTCAAATCATAGTTAAAGTCATAGTTAAAGTCAAAGTCGTAGTCATAGTCAAAGTCAATATCGAAGTCAAAGTTATAGTCAATTTCATAGTCATAGGCAAAGTCATAGGTAAAGTCATAGTCAAAGTCAAGGTCAAAGTCAAAGTCATAGTCGTAGTCATGGTCAAAGTAATAGTCCAAGTCATAAGCATATTTATAGTCATAGTCTTAGAAAAACCCACAGTCAAAGTCATAGTCACAATCATTGTCATAGCTTAATTCAAAGCAAAAGTCAATTTCATAGTAAAACTCAAAGTTATAGGCAAATCCGAAGTCATAGTCTAAGTTGTGTTCAATGTCATTGGCATAACCAAAGTCATATTTATAGCCAAATCACATGTAGCGATATTTGCCTGTTCAAATAAGGAAATGTTATTTTAATTTTTGGTGGAATTCTCTAAATACTGCAATCTAATCATTAAGCAGTAAAATTTATTGATTATTGAATTTACTTGCAGTAATCCGTAAAATTTACTGATACTGATTTTTTTCAGTAATCAATAAATTTTAATGAATACTGATTTATTTTTTTAGTAGTTAGTAAAATTTATTGAATACTGATTTTTCAGTAATCAGTTATAATTTATTTAATAATGAAACACTTACTGCATTAAAAAAGTAAGGCAGTATGCCTATGTATGAGTGAACGTTTCGACATAAAATTTTGTTTAAATTTTAACTCAGAAAAACTTCAAAAGTTTCACATTTAATCCCAATTCAAAATATCTACTTTTTTTAACTCATTTCTCACAGTGCTTTTTCAACTGCACAAAACTTTTGAGTTTTAATTTTTGCCCTCCCCATTCAATTTAACAAATACATAATAATAAAAGTAAAAGAAAAACTTTCATAAACTTGACAAAGTATTATATTTTATCTGCGGTTTTGCAGCCACAAGCACCAATTCAATTCACATAAATATAAAATAGTATAAAACTATGAATAAAACAGTTAAGAATAGAGCGACATACACACGCACACCGAAATACAGATACAAAATGAAAAAAGGATAAAGAGGAAAAGGAAAGAAAGAGATAGATAGATAGAAAAAGTGTTAAAAAAAAGAATTATCCTAGAGTACGAGTTCTATATAGAGGCCTCAGATACATGTACAAACAATTTAAAATTTTCATTTGAATGCAACAAAAGCCGCTTGAGTTCGTTCATAAATTTGCAATTACGATTTTCCATTGTGATGAATTTTGAGCGGATACAAGCTAAAACTGCACTTCCGATATAAAATAATAAAAAACACACATACGGGCACAAAAAAAAAGAAATGTGTAGTAGTAACCAGTTGACAAAGGCTGGCTAGGATGGCTGAATGCCTGGATGAATGAATGAATAAATGGTTGCTGGTTGGTTTTGTGAAGGAGGTACTCATTTGAAGCATCAAAATGTTCCAAAGAATGCAATAAAGCAACATGGTATCTGCCAGTAGTGATGGGGGTAACCATAATGTTGGAGTTGGTTATAAATTTTATTACAATCTTCATTGTAACTATTCATTTTTGTATGATTACGCCTGCCAACTTCAAGTGATGAGTGTGTGATGTTGGCTGACGTTCCCTGATGCCTTCTCATAAAAGTTCTATAGAAATTTAGTCAAGAAGAAAATTTTCAGCTTTAGTTTTCTTTTCTGGCTGCATGTATTTTAAATTCATACCAGCAAATTCCTATAGTTGGACGGTGGCTGTCTATGAGAAAAGGCACAACATAAATTTTACCAAAAAAGAAAATGCAATTGGGTGACAATAAGGCTGTTATGTCTTTTGATAAATCCTATAGATGGCTGAATGTGAATCAAAATTTTTAAGAATTTGACAAATCTGGAGACTGCATTACACAAAGTCTTTTTATACTTTTATTAAAGATATGCAAATTAGAGCGGCCTGATAAAAGTAGTTTCCCGATCACCATCTGAAAATGAAGTTTGTTAGATTTTTTAGGTAAGATCACGAAAACTGTGATTTTGACAACTACGACTTTCTCTACGATTTCAATTTTGATTTAAGATTGAATAGACTTTAACAAGGTTTTGACAAGACTTGGTCTGGATTGCGACTAAGCTTTGTCGAGATTTCGACTAGACTTTGACGACTCTTTGATGAGAATTTTAGCAAGATTTTGATGAAACTTCGGCTTGACTCTGAATAGACTTTGACTAGAATTTGACTAGACTTTGACTAGACTTTGACTAGACTTTGACAAGACTTTGACTAGACTTTGACTAGATTTTCACTAGACTTTGCCTAGACTTTGGCCATACTTTGGCTAGAATTTGACTCGACTTTGACTACATTTTGGTTAGACTTTGACTAGACTTTAACTAGACTTTGACTACACTTTGACTAGACTTTGACTTGATTTTGATTAGACTTTGACTAGACTTTGACTAGACTTTGACTAGACTTTGACTAGACTTTGACTAGACTTTCACTAGACTATGACTAGACTTTCGCTAGACTTTGACTAGACTTTGACTAGACTTTGACTTGACTTTGAATAAACTTTAACTAGACTTTGACTCTACTTTCACTAGACTATGACAAGACATTGACTAGACTTTGACTTGACTTTGACTAGACTTTGACTAGACTTTGACTAGACTTTGACTAGACTTTCACTAGACTATGACTAGAGTTTGACTAGACTTTGATTAGACTTTGACTAGATTTTGACCAGACTTTGACTAGACTTTGACTAGACTTTGGCTTGACTTTGACTAGACTTTGACTAGACTTTGACTCGACTTTAACTAGACTTTGACTAGACTTTGAGTAGACCTTGACTAGACTTTGACTAGACTTTAACTAGACTTTGACTAGACTTTCACTAGACTATGACTAGACATTGACTAGACTTTGAGCAGACTTTGACTAGACTTTGACTTGACTTTAACTAAATTTTGACTAGACTTTGACTAGACTTTGACTAGACTTTGACTAGACTTTGACTAGACTTTGACTAGACTTTGACTAGACTTTGACTAGACTTTGACTAGACCTTGACTAGAATTTGACTAAACATTAACTAGACTTTGACTAGACTTTGACTAGACTTTGACTAGACTTTGACTAGACTTTGACTAGACTTTGACTAGACTTTGACTAGACTTTGACTAGACTTTGACTAGACTTTGACTAGACTATGACTAGACTTTCGCTAGACTTTGACTAGACTTTGACTAGACTTTGACTTGACTTTGAATAAACTTTAACTAGACTTTGACTCTACTTTCACTAGACTATGACAAGACATTGACTAGACTTTGACTTGACTTTGACTAGACTTTGACTAGACTTTGACTAGACTTTGACTAGACTTTGACTAGACTTTGACTAGACTTTGACTAGACTTTGACTAGACTTTGACTAGACTATGACTAGACTTTGACTAGACTTTGACTTGACTTTGAATAAACTTTAACTAGACTTTGACTCTACTTTCACTAGACTATGACAAGACATTGACTAGACTTTGACTTGACTTTGACTAGACTTTGACTAGACTTCGACTAGACTTTGACTAGACTTTGACTAGACTTTGACTAGACTTTCACTAGACTATGACTAGAGTTTGACTAGACTTTGATTAGACTTTGACTAGATTTTGACCAGACTTTGACTAGACTTTGACTAGACTTTGGCTTGACTTTGACTAGACTTTGACTAGACTTTGACTCGACTTTAACTAGACTTTGACTAGACTTTGAGTAGACCTTGACTAGACTTTGACTAGACTTTAACTAGACTTTGACTAGACTTTCACTAGACTATGACTAGACATTGACTAGACTTTGAGCAGACTTTGACTAGACTTTGACTTGACTTTAACTAAATTTTGACTAGACTTTGACTAGACTTTGACTAGACTTTGACTAGACTTTGACTAGACTTTGACTAGACTTTGACTAGACTTTGACTAGACTTTGACTAGACTTTGACTAGACTTTGACTAGACCTTGACTAGAATTTGACTAAACATTAACTAGACTTTGACTAGACTTTGACTAGACTTTGACTAGACTTTGACTAGACTTTGACTAGACTTTGACTAGACTTTGACTAGACTTTCACTAGACTATGACTAGAGTTTGACTAGACTTTGATTAGACTTTGACTAGATTTTGACCAGACTTTGACTAGACTTTGACTAGACTTTGGCTTGACTTTGACTAGACTTTGACTAGACTTTGACTCGACTTTAACTAGACTTTGACTAGACTTTGAGTAGACCTTGACTAGACTTTGACTAGACTTTAATTAGATTTTGACTAGACTTTGACTAGATATATCATATACTTAAACTAGACTTCAACTTAAATTTGTATTACTCAAATTTTTTTTAACCTTAAACTTGATTTCTGTGGGGAACACAAATTTCAATTTCCACATGTATTCGAATTGAGCCGCTCTAAAAAATATAGGATATGTTATTCCACATTTTCTTCAACAACTTATTGCTGTTACATCCTCACGATAAGAGGAGAGGAGTGTCTCCGTTTTTGTTCTGTTGCTGTAAAATTCAATGATTTATCAAATCCTTTTATTGTTGCGGTTTTGGCACTCGAATATTTGAGTATTTTATTATTATGCATGCTGATTACAAAACCGCACCATGACATCATTTTATTTTACAATTGCGATGGATACCATCGGATGGCCGTCTGTGCCAGTGAATCAAGCAAGGGACAGAGTTGAGTGGATGCAAAATTTATGCATATTTGGGTCAGTGGACACTACAGAGCACAAATTACAATTTAAAATAAAATTATTGGCCACTAGTGATTAGAATTTGTGTAGTTAGAGATGCTGGTATATAACACGAAGAATCTCTTTGGTATTTAAAAGGATTATCGTAGCAAATGAAACTACAAGTTGAGAGATAGAAAGTGTGTCATGTCATTAAAGACAGAAGAAAGGCTAAAGGGTAAGAAAGATGCAAAGAATGAAATTTTGAAAAAAAAAAAGGTAGAAATAAAACAAAATGTGCTCTTGTTCATAGAGGAATTCGTGTTAACAAAATTTCGGCTTGATAGAATTTTTTTTTTGATTTCTATAGAAATTTTTGTATGTATAAAAATGTTTCTAAAAAATTTTTCTTTGAAAATTTTTTTAATAACAATTTTTCTACAGAAATTTTTCTACATATAAAAATTTTTCAACAGAAATTTTCCTATAAAAATTTTTCTATTGAAATTTTTATAGAAAAATTTTCTAGAAAAATTTTTCTATAAAAATTTTCTAGAAAAATTTTTCTATAAAAATTTTCTAGAAAAATGTTTCTATAAAAATTTTATAGAAAAATTTTTCTATAAAAATTTTTCTAGAAAATTTTTCTATAAAAATTTTTCTAGAAAATTTTTCTATAGAAATTTTTCTATAGAAATTTTTCTATAGAAATTTTTCTATAGAAATTTTTCTATAGAAATTTTTCTATAGAAATTTTTTTATAGAAATTTTTCTATAGAAATTTTTCTATAGAAATTTTTCTATAGAAATTTTTCTATAGAAATTTTTCTATAGAAATTTTTCTATAGAAATTTTTCTATAGAAATTTTTCTATAGAAATTTTTCTATAGAAATTTTTCTATAGAAATTTTTCTATAGAAATTTTTCTATAGAAATTTTTCTATAGAAATTTTTCTATAGAAATTTATCTATAGAAATTTTTCTATAGAAGTTTTTCTATAAAAATTTTTCTATAAAAATTATTCTGTATAAAAATTTTTTTTGCAGAAATTTTTCTATAGAAATTATTTTATAAAAATTTTACTATAGAAATTTTTTATAAAAAATTTCTATAGAAATTTTTCTTTAAAAATTTTTCTCTGAAAATTTTTCTATGAAATTTTTGTATAGAAATCTTTCTATAAAAATTTTCTGCAGAAATTTGTCTATAAAAATTTTTCTTTAGAAATTTTTCTGTAAAAATTTTTCTATTAAAATTTTTTATCGAAATTTTTCTATAAAAATTTTTCAACAGAAAATTTTCTATAGAAATTTTTTCATAAAAAATTTTTTCTAAAGAATTCTTTTTAATTTTTCTACAGAAATTTTTCTATGAAAATTTTTCTATAAAAAGTTATCTATACAAATTTTTCTACAGAAATTTTTTTATAACAATTATTCTGCAGAAATTTTTCTATAGAAACTTTCCTATAAAAATTTTTCTATTACAACTTTTCTATAGAAATTTTTCTATAAAATTTTTGTATATAAATTTTTCTATAGAAATTTTTCTTGAAAAATTTTTCTATAGAAACTTTTTTATAAAAATTTTTCTATTATTTTTTATTATTTTTCTGTAAAATTTTTCTATAAAAATTTTTCTATAAAAATTGCTCTATAGAAATTTTTCTATAAAATTTTTTCTATAGAATTCTTTTTTATAAAATTTATTCTACAAAAATTTTTCTATACAAAAAAATGTCTATAAAAATGTAACTATTCAAATTTTTCTATAAAAGATTATATATAGAAATTTTTCAATAGAAATTTTTATATACAAATTTTTCTGTAGGAGGTTGTGAGTTCGAGTCATGCTTATTTTTCTATAGAAATTATAATTTTTCTATAGAAATTTTTCTTTAGAAATTTTCTATAAAAATTCGTTTATAAAAATGTTTCTATAAACATTTTCTATAAAAATTTGTTTATACAAATTTTTTCTACAGTTTTTTTTTTTTAATTTTTCTACAGAAATTTTCCTATAAAAGTTTTTCTTCAGAAATTTTTCTATAGAAATTTTTCTATAGAAATTTTTCTATAAAAATTTTTCTATAGAAACTTATTTATAAAAATTGTTCTGTTTAAAAATTTTTCTATAGAAATTTTTTTATAAATTTTTTTCATAGAAATTTTTCTTAAAAAAAATTTTCCATAGAAAATTTTTCTATAATGATTTTTCCATAGAAATTTTTCTATAAAAAATTAAAAATTTTTTTAAAAAAATTTTTCTATAGAAAATTTTTCTATAAAAATTTTTTCATAGAAATTTTTCGATAAAAATTTTTCTTTAGAAATTTTTCTTTAAAAATGTTTCTATAAACATTATTCTATAAAAATTTTTCTATAAAAATTTTGCTATCAAAATTTTTCTATAAAAAGTTTTCTATAAAAATTTGCTATAGAAATTTTTCCATTAAAATTTTTCTATAAAAATTTTTCAAAGGAAATTTTTCTTCAAAAATTTGTCTATAGAAATTTTTCTGTAAAAATGTTTCTATAAAAATTTTCTGTAAAAATTTTTCTATAAAAATTTTTCTGTAAATTTTTTCTATAAAAATTTTTCTTTAGAAATTTATCTATAAATATTTTCTATAAACATTTTTCTATAAAAAATTTTTTATAGAAATTTTGCTATTCAAATTTTTCAATAGAAATTTTTCTATGAAAATTTTCTATAAACAATTTTCTACAGAAATTTTTCTACAAAGAAATTTTTCTATAGAAATTTCTCTATAGAAAACATTTTCTATAGAAATTTGTCTATAGAAATTTGTCTATAAAAATTTTTCTATAGAAATTTTTCTATAAAAATGTTTCTATAAAAATTTTTCTATAGAACTTTTTTATAAAAAGTTTTCTATAAAAAGTTTTCTATAAAATTTTTGTATATAAATTTTTTTTATAGATATTTTTCTGTCAAATTTTTTTTTATAAATATTGTTCTATTCAAATGGTAAATTTTTTTAGTTTTATCTACAGAAATTTTTTTTAATTCTTTCTATATACAATTTATTTTATTATAATTTTTTTTTTAATTTTTCTACAGAAAAATTGTTAATTTGTTCCCAACAAAATTTGTTTTTATTCCAGTTTTTTTCTACAGAAAAATTGGATATATTCAATTTATTAATATTTAATTTTTGTCTATAGAAAAAATTGTGATAGTAAAAATTTTTCTAGTATTTCTCTTTGATATAATATTTTTTTCTGTAGTTTTCGTAGAAAATTTTTAATATAGAAATTTTTTGTATACAAAATTTTTGATATCAAAATTTTTTCAAGTTGTAACACCGAAAAATTTGTGATAATAAACATTTTTCTAGATTTTGTGTTTGATATTAAATTTTTTTTTTTTTCGATATCAAAATATTTTTCTAAAGAAAAATTGTTGATATTAAAATTTTTTCGATACAAAAATTTTTTATATAAAATTTTTTCTATACGAAAATTTTTGATATTCAAATTTTTTCTTTACAAAATTTTTTAAAATTGCTTCCAAGAAAAAGTATTGGTGAAAGAAAAAGTTTATGTAATGTCTTCTTCAAAGGCTGTTTCATTTGAACAAAATGCTCAAAAATGTTTAGTAAAAGCTTTTAGCTTAATGTAAATTAAAATAATTCAAATAAAAAATGTGAATGCTTTAATATTTATGTTTGCAACATTTTGGTATCCACCAAAAATTTGCATAAAATTTGTTAAATTTTTTACAGAATAAGAAAATATTTTTGTACCAAGTTAAAGTTAAAAATTTGTTAGAATTCAAAGTACAAAAGTGAAGAATTTTTGGGATATAAATACACAAAAAAAATACGCTTATGCGTAAAGAATTGAAACTTTTTGCATTAACGGCTAAGGCTAGAAGAAAAAGTACAAAAATACAAATAATAATGCTAAGCCTGAACTGGTGTAGAGATACTTAGTTAACCCGCAATCAAAAAGGCATCATCATCATCTTCTTCATCTAGAATTCAAAAACGTCAAAATCAAATAAGTAAAACTCTGAAGAAAGACGAGAAGAAAAGAAAATTATAAAAAATGCAAATGTTTTTCTTACTAATTTTTTTTACGTCTCTAACAAGGAAAAAGTCAAGAAAAAAAGGACCATTCAAGCAAAAACCCCCTAATATCTTTTAGAACTCAAAGGAACTTTAAGAATTTGGAAAAGAAATACAACAACCATTAGACCAGAACAAAATTGAGGAAAAAAATTTAAAAAAAATTAAAAAAAGTAAACTTTGTTATTACAACGAAACAAATAAGAAAAAATAACAAAACAATTTTCCTTTTCTTTTTCTTGCTCTTTATATTATGCTTAAAGTAAATAAACTTGGTCCAGAAAAAAAAATATTAAAAAATGTCTGAGAGGGTCTCATTTTTTCTCATCTTTTTAATGATTTTTTTCTTTTGAACTAAAAAATGCGTTTTTGACTTTTTACTTTGTTGTTTTGGTTAAGTACAAAAATGGCCGAATACAATGAAAAGTTTTACTTGCAAAGTTTTCTTAGCTGCTGCTGTAATGTTAAATATGTTGGAGTTTAACTTGATGGAACTTTAAAAGGAAATTTCCTTTTTGTGTTTCTTCTCACACTCTTTCTTGAAAGGTCTTGAAAAAGCATTCGAAAATAAATGTTCAGTTGCGTTAAATTTCAAGTCAGACGCGAAAAATATTAGAAAAAACTTAAACACATGCATTTCTACTACAAATACATAAAGATGAAATTAAAATCCATTCAGCACTTTTAAATGAAAATTAATTGAAGTTTTGTTTGGTCGAACAAAGTAGTTGGCGTCTACTAAGAAAACTTGCAGTTTGTATTTATTTTGGAGTAGTTTTAAACATAGGGGTAGAATGGCAAAAAATATTTGAAATTTTAAAAATATTGAAATTTGAAAAATTTTTTATATCGAAAAATTTTCTATAGAAAATTTTTCGATAAAAAAAATTTTCTATAGAAAATTTTTCGATATAAAAAATTTTCTATAGAAAATTTTTCGATATAAAAAATTTTCTATAGAAAATTTTTCGATATAAAAAATTTTCTATAGAAAATTTTTCGATATAAAAAATTTTCTATAGAAAATTTTTCAATATAAAAAATTTTCTATAGAAAATTTTTCGATATAAAAAATTTTCTATAGAAAATTTTTCGATATAAAAACTTTTAGATAGAAAATTTATCTATGATATAAAAAAATTTTTTATATCGAAAATTTTCTTATATCGAGAAATTTTAAAAAAAATTTTCGATTAAAAAATTTTCTTATAAAAAATTTATCGATATAAAAATTTTGCTATAGAAAATTTTTTGATATAAAACTTTTCTTATAGAAAATTTTTTGCTACAAAAATTTTCTCATAGAAAATTTTTCGTTTTAAAAATTTTCTCATAGAAAATTTTTCGTTTTAAAAATTTTCTTCTCATTAATTTTTCGTTATAAAAATTTTTTTATAGAAAATTTTTGATACAAAAATTTTCTTATAGAAAATTTTTCGATATAAAAACTATTTTTTAGAAAATTTTTCGATATCAAAATTTCCTCATAGAAAATTTCTCGATATCAAAATTTTTTGATCAAAAATCTTTTGATATAAAAATTTTCTTATAGAAAATTTTTCGATACAAAAATTTTCTGATAGAAAAATTTTCGAGACAAAAATTTTCTTATTGAAAATTTTATATTTTTCTTATAGAATATTTTTTGTTGTAAAAATTTTCTTATAGAAAATTTTTTGTTATAAAAATTTTCTTTTAGAAAATTTTTGGTTATAAAAATTTTGTTATACAAAAATTTTTAGTTTGAAAATTTTTCTTATAGAAAATTTTTCGTTTGAAAAATTTTCTTAAAGAAAATTTTTCGTGTGAAAAATTTTCTTATAGAAAATTTTTCGTTTGAAAAATTTTCTTATAGAAAACTTTTCGTTTGAAAAATTTTCTTATAGAAAATATTTTGTTATTAAAAATTTTCTTATAGAAAATTTTTCGTTATTAAAATTTTTTTTATAGAAAATTTTTCGTTATTAAAAATTTTTTTATAGAAAATTTTTCGTTACAAAAATTTTCTTATAGAAAATTTTTCGTTTGAAAAATTTTCTTATAGAAAATTTATTGTTATAAAAATTTTCTTATAGAAAATTTTTTGTTATAAAATTTTCTTATAGAAAGTTTTTTGTTATAAAACTTTTCTTATAGAAAATTTTTCGTTATGAAAATTTTCTTATAGAATATTTTTGTCTTGAAAATTTTCTTATAGAACATTTTTCGTTATAGAAAATTTTTTTTATAGAAAATTTTTCGATATAAAATGTTTTTTATAGAAAATTTTTCGATATAAAAATTTTCTGATAGAAAAATTTTCGATACAAAAATTTTCTTATAGAAAATTTTTCGTTATAAAAATTTTCTTATAGAAAATTTGTCGTTATAAAAATTTTCTTATAGAAAATTTGTCGTTATAAAATTTTTCTTATAGAAAATTTTTCGTTTGAAAAATTTTTTCGTTTGAAAAATTTTCTTACAATTTTTCAATTTTTCGTTTGAAAAATTTTCTTATAGAAAATTTTTCGTTTGAAAAATTTTCTTACAATTTTTCAATTTTTCGTTTGAAAAATTTTCTTATAGAAAATTTTTCGTTTGAGAAATTTTCTTATAGAAAATTTTTCGTTTGAAAAATTTTCTTATAGAAAATTTTTCATTTGAAAAATTTTCATATAGAAAATTTTCATTTGAAAAATTTTCATATAGAAAATTTTTCATTTGAAAAATTTTCATATAGAAAATTTTTCATTTGAAAAATTTTCTTATAGAAAATTTTTCATTTGAAAAATTTTCTTATAGAAAATTTTTCGTTTGAAAAATTTTCTTATAGAAAATTTTTCGTTTGACAAATTTTCTTATAGAAAATTTTTCATTTGAAAAATTTTCTTATAGAAAATTTTTCGTTTGAAAAATGTTCTTATAGAAAATTTTTCGTTTGAAAAATTTTCTTATAGAAAATTTTTCGTTTGAAAAATTTTCTTATAGAAAATTTTTCAAATTTTTTTTCTTATAAAAAATTTTTCGTTTGAAAAATTTTCTTATAGAAAATTTTTCGTTTGAAAAATTTTCTTATAGAAAATTTTTTGTTTGAAAATATTTTTATTTTGAAATTGAAATTTTTTTGTTTCGAAATTGAAATTGTAGCTATTAGTCTGTTGTTGCAAAATTCCATTAAATATTTTTCGTTTCTTTTTATTAATTTTTCTATGGCCTTGTTAGCTCTATCTTTTTATCACTTTTAAAGAAATTGAATTTGTATCTATGGGGGTATAATATATATAACATATGGGCTGAAAAGTTTCGAGCCTAGCACAAAGATAAGTTTAGTTGTTTTAAGTAAGTGTAGCAGCGGACGACTAAATGAGGCGGTTACACTCGAAAAAAATCGTAAAAATTCACAAACTAGTTTTTAGGTGTGAGATTTGGCTTTCAGAAAAATGTAAATGTTTTCGCTGAGACTAAGGCCGAGTTTGAGGCTATACATATATGTAACTCGTTTTACAAAATTAAAATGACTCTGGAATTATTGCATTGCTTTTCAAATAGATTACGATAATGAAATTTTAAACAAAACAAAGACCTGAGGCCAAATTACTGCATTCGGTATCGATCGAGAACTCAGACTTTTAAGCGAATATTGTGAAGTATACTTTAGGGATGTTCAAAGTTACTTCGATGCAAAAAGTTTATTGAAATTTGGTATTCATTTTGATTAGTTTTTAAAAATATTCATTGTTTAATTAAAGCTCTTTTACTATTGTTCATTTTTTCGCAAATAACTTCAAAAAAAAAATATTAAACTGTGCATCTTTTAAATAATTTTGATTATCCTTAAAATATGCTATACAAATATTTTGAAAATATCTAAAATTTCGATCGATATCGAATGCCGTAATTTGGCCCCTGTTTTCTTTGTTAAGCCCGGAACTTTTCCGCCTCTATGTTATATATTTATCTTATGGCAATTCTTAGTCCAAATGCATGTCTTTATGTCTTTCTTGTAGTCAGACATTGCTAACATTACAATTTCTTTTTCTTGAAATTCTTTTAGTTTTTCAGTTCTAATTTAAAATTTTTATTTGTAGCAATTTAATGATTTTTATTATATCCGCTAATGGCACATTTAAGGCGGTAAATAAATGTTCAAAGTTTTATTTCTTTCAACATTTCTTCTTTTTTTCTGGGATAAAGAGGCAAATACTGTTAAAAAGTAAAACGCTTATAAAATGAATTTCAGTTTAGAAACAAAAAAAAAGAAAATTAAGAAAAAAAAAGAAACATTTTTTGTCTTAAAATTAAAGTTGCCAGTATTTTGATACTATAAAATAGAAATTTTCTCTGTTAAAGACGCGAACATTAAATCAGTAGGTGGAAAATTCATTTTTAATCTTCTTGTTCTAGAACGGATGTTAAATTACGAACAAAGAAACTTTTAAATGTTTTCGGAAAAGGGAAGAGGAAAGATAAGGAAAAAAGAAATTAAAATAATTTTAGGTGCTGATTGATGAATGGCTTGGCAGCCATTATTGATCATTAATTAAATTTTTAGCTTTAGCTGGAAATTTTATTTTTTTGGGGAAAAAATATCAGAAAAAATAGCAAAAATATTCCATGAATATTTTAGCATCTTATTTATGACCTTTTTCAAATTTTATGATTACAAGAAAAAATGTTTTTTTTTCATTTTGCTATTTTCAATTCATTACTAAAAGCCAAAAGGAATAAGTGTAATAAAAACGAAGAAAAAGTAATTAATATTTATTTAAATTGTAATTACAGAGATAGCAAAAAAAAGAGCCATAAAAAACACAAGAACCTTCAGCCTTAAATTATATTTTTAGCAAAGTGTAAAAATAGAAATAAATTCAATCATTTGTGTTTTACAATGCTAATGAGAATAATGAAGGTTCTTTCATTATTCTTTTCTTAACAATTATTTGTACAGACATGATTTTATTACAAAAAAAAAAAATAATTAAAAAAGGATGAAAATAATTTCACATTTTCAAATTAATATCTTAAAGTCCTTGTACATTTTGAGGATTTTTAAACTTCTATCGATAATAACTGGGTCACTTACTATTCATAGCCCAGCTCAAACTATGAAGTGTAAATCTACAAAATAGAGATTTTTGAAAATTCGGCCTTTTAGAAAAAAGATTACAAATTGTAACGTTTTATCTACTTCTAAAGGGACACCAATTATTTATTGCTCTTTAATCCATCACTAAAACAACAGGACATGTTTTTGGTACTATTCAGAAAATAAGTAAAACTTATTTTTCGTTTTATAAAGTCCATGTGTATATCTATATCTAAGAGCCTTAAAACTTGAAGACGGACAAACGTTTAACGACAACCAGTTACACGGTGTTACAAATGGGCAAGTTTTGTAAAAACTTGGAAAGCGATCTAGTAGGGTTATAAGCAGAAGTAGGCAGCCAATACCACCAGTAGCCGATGAATTTTATGTAATTTTCGTAAATACCACGATCATAAAACTCGTAAAAATGAGTATTAAAATCATTCAGTTGGAATTTTGATGTTAACAAAGTTGGTTGGTGCCGTCCTGTTAACGAAAAGACAAAAACAAAATAGGCAAGAAACCAATCAAAATCCAATTTATAGCAACAAAATACCTGGTTCGAAAAAAAAGAAATATAATCTCGAACATTGTTGCCATGACAATATTATTTTGGTAAACATTGGGAATATTTTTGTAAATTTCGGAATTTGGGAATATTTTGTAATTTTTCAAATCAGAACTAAATTTTAATATAAAACAAATTTAGATTCCCATATTTTTTTAGATATTATCGATCTAAACATTTTTTTATAGAAAATTTAAAAAAAAAATATTTTTCTTTGGAAAACTATTTGATAAAAATAATTTTCTGTAAAAATTTTCGCTCAAAATATTTTTAGATTCAAAAATTTTCCAATCTTCTTTGGAAAAAATTTTTCATAAAAAGATTTTCTATAGAAAAATTTTTGATAAAAAAATTTTCTATAGAAAAATTTTTGATAAAAAAATTTTCTATAGAAAAATTTTTGATATAAAAATTTTCTATTAAAAATTTCAGATAAAAAAAATTTTCTATAGAAAAATTTTAATAAAAAAATTTTCTATAGAAATTTTTGATTAAAAAATTTTCTATAGAAATTTTTGATTAAAAAATTTTATTACATAATTTTCTTATTAAAAATTATAGAAAATATAGAAAAATTGTTGATAAAAAAATTTTCTATAGAAAAATTTTTGATAAAAAACTTTTATATTTTTGATAAAAAAATTTTCTTTAAAAAAATTTTTGATAAAAAAACTTTTCTATAGAAAAATTTTAAATAAAATAATTTTCCAAAAAGAAGTGTATTTGCATTTGATCCCAAACCTGTTACATTTATTTATTAATGTAACAGATCAATTTATTGATAAAAAGCCAAAAAATGTTTGCGGAGAAACCAAATTCCTCGACGCGTTTCGATGGTTGGTTAAGCCATCTCTTCAGGAGGATTATCCCCAATTTAGACAGATCGAAAACCTCGCATTATTACTAAATTTACAAACATAACTATTAAGAATTATGTTTATAAACCAAAAGTAAAAGCGTAGATTATCGCCTGAACAAAAACAAACATTTTTCAGTTTTCATCTACCTTCACTTCCCACATTCTTGCTGTAGCCGTCGGCTACTATGTGCAGAATGCTGTGAAGAAGGGGGGGGTAAGATGTTTTAAAATAAACAAGTTTATTTTAAAAAATAAGCTGAATGCATGCAGTTTTATCAAAAAATAACAAAATAGTCGGGATGTAAATATTATTCAAAAAGAAGTGTATTTGCATTTGATCCCAAACCTGTTACATTTATTTATTAATGTAACAGATCAATTTATTGATAAAAAGCCAAAAAATGTTTGCGGAGAAACCAAATTCCTCGACGCGTTTCGATGGTTGGTTAAGCCATCTCTTCAGGAGGATTATCCCCAATTTAGACAGATCGAAAACCTCGCATTATTACTAAATTTACAAACATAACTATTAAGAATTATGTTTATAAACCAAAAGTAAAAGCGTAGATTATCGCCTGAACAAAAACAAACATTTTTCAGTTTTCATCTACCTTCACTTCCCACATTCTTGCTGTAGCCGTCGGCTACTATGTGCAGAATGCTGTGAAGAAGGGGGGGGTAAGATGTTTTAAAATAAACAAGTTTATTTTAAAAAATAAGCTGAATGCATGCAGTTTTATCAAAAAATAACAAAATAGTCGGGATGTAAATATTATTCAAAAAGAAGTGTATTTGCATTTGATCCCAAACCTGTTACATTTATTTATTAATGTAACAGATCAATTTATTGATAAAAAGCCAAAAAATGTTTGCGGAGAAACCAAATTCCTCGACGCGTTTCGATGGTTGGTTAAGCCATCTCTTCAGGAGGATTATCCCCAATTTAGACAGATCGAAAACCTCGCATTATTACTAAATTTACAAACATAACTATTAAGAATTATGTTTATAAATAAAATAGTTATGTTTGTAAATTTAGTAATAATGCGAGGTTTTCGATCTGTCTAAATTGGGGATAATCCTCCTGAAGAGATGGCTTAACCAACCATCGAAACGCGTCGAGGAATTTGGTTTCTCCGCAAACATTTTTTGGCTTTTTATCAATAAATTGATCTGTTACATTAATAAATAAATGTAACAGGTTTGGGATCAAATGCAAATACACTTCTTTTTGAATAATATTTACATCCCGACTATTTTGTTATTTTTTGATAAAACTGCATGCATTCAGCTTATTTTTTAAAATAAACTTGTTTATTTTAAAACATCTTACCCCCCCCTTCTTCACAGCATTCTGCACATAGTAGCCGACGGCTACAGCAAGAATGTGGGAAGTGAAGGTAGATGAAAACTGAAAAATGTTTGTTTTTGTTCAGGCGATAATCTACGCTTTTACTTTTGGTTTATAAACATAATTCTTAATAGTTATGTTTGTAAATTTAGTAATAATGCGAGGTTTTCGATCTGTCTAAATTGGGGATAATCCTCCTGAAGAGATGGCTTAACCAACCATCGAAACGCGTCGAGGAATTTGGTTTCTCCGCAAACATTTTTTGGCTTTTTATCAATAAATTGATCTGTTACATTAATAAATAAATGTAACAGGTTTGGGATCAAATGCAAATACACTTCTTTTTGAATAATATTTACATCCCGACTATTTTGTTATTTTTTGATAAAACTGCATGCATTCAGCTTATTTTTTAAAATAAACTTGTTTATTTTAAAACATCTTACCCCCCCCTTCTTCACAGCATTCTGCACATAGTAGCCGACGGCTACAGCAAGAATGTGGGAAGTGAAGGTAGATGAAAACTGAAAAATGTTTGTTTTTGTTCAGGCGATAATCTACGCTTTTACTTTTGGTTTATAAACATAATTCTTAATAGTTATGTTTGTAAATTTAGTAATAATGCGAGGTTTTCGATCTGTCTAAATTGGGGATAATCCTCCTGAAGAGATGGCTTAACCAACCATCGAAACGCGTCGAGGAATTTGGTTTCTCCGCAAACATTTTTTGGCTTTTTATCAATAAATTGATCTGTTACATTAATAAATAAATGTAACAGGTTTGGGATCAAATGCAAATACACTTCTTTTTGAATAATATTTACATCCCGACTATTTTGTTATTTTTTGATAAAACTGCATGCATTCAGCTTATTTTTTAAAATAAACTTGTTTATTTTAAAACATCTTACCCCCCCCTTCTTCACAGCATTCTGCACATAGTAGCCGACGGCTACAGCAAGAATGTGGGAAGTGAAGGTAGATGAAAACTGAAAAATGTTTGTTTTTGTTCAGGCGATAATCTACGCTTTTACTTTTGGTTTATAAACATAATTCTTAATAGTTATGTTTGTAAATTTAGTAATAATGCGAGGTTTTCGATCTGTCTAAATTGGGGATAATCCTCCTGAAGAGATGGCTTAACCAACCATCGAAACGCGTCGAGGAATTTGGTTTCTCCGCAAACATTTTTTGGCTTTTTATCAATAAATTGATCTGTTACATTAATAAATAAATGTAACAGGTTTGGGATCAAATGCAAATACACTTCTTTTTGAATAATATTTACATCCCGACTATTTTGTTATTTTTTGATAAAATAATTTTCTATAGAAAAATTTTTAATAAAAAATTTTTCTATAGAAATTTTTGATTAAAAAAATTTTCTATAGAAAATTTTGATAAAAAATTTTCTTAAATAATTTTCTTATTAAAAATTATAGAAAATATAGAAAAATTGTTGATAAAAAAATTTCCTATAGAAAAATTTTTGATAAAAAAATTTTATACAGAAAAATTTTTGATAAAAAAATTTTCTATAGAAAAATTTTTGATAAAAAAATTTTCTATAGAAATTTTTGATAAAAAAATTTTCTATAGAAATTTGTGATAAAAATTTTTTTTAGATAATTTTGTTATCAAAAATTATAGAAAATAAAAAATAGTTGATAAAAAAATTTTTGATAAAAAAATTTTCTATAGAAAAATTTTTGATAAAAAAATTTCTATGGAAAAATTTTTGATAAAAAAAATTTTCTATAAAAAAATTTTTGATAAAAAAAAATTCTATAGAAAAATTTTTGATAAAAAAATTTTCTGCAGAAAAATTTTTAACAAAATAATTTTCTATAGAAAAATTTTTGGTAAAAAATTTTCTATAGAAAAATTTTTTAAAAAAAAATTTTCTATAGAAAAATTTTTGATAAAAAAATTTTCTATAGAAAAATTTTTGATAAAAAAATTTTCTATAGAAAAATTTTTGATAAAAAAATTTTCTATAGAAACGTTTTTGATAAAAAAATTATGTATAGAAAAAATTTTGATAAAAAGATTTTCTAAAGAAAAATTTTTGATAAAAAGATTTTCTAAAGAAAAATTTTTGATAAAAAAATTTTCTATAGAACAATTTTTGATAAAAAAATTTTCTGTAGAAAAATTTTCGATAAAAAAATTTTCTATAGAAACATTTTTGATAAAAAAATTTTTGATAAAAAAATTTTCTATGGAAAAATTTTTGATAAAAAAATTTTCTATAGAAAAATTTTTGATAAAAAAAATTTCTATAGAAAAATTTTTGATAAAAAAATTTTTGATAAAAAAATTTTCTATAGAAAAATTTTAGATAAAAAAATTTTCTAAAGAAAAAATTTTGATAAAAAAATTTTCTATGGAAAAATTTTTGATAAAAAAATTTTCTATAGAAAAATTTTTGATAAAAAATTTTTCTATAGAAAAATTTTTGATAAAAAAATTTTCTATAGAAAAATTTTTGATAAAAAAATTTTCTATAGAAAAATTTTTGATAAAAAAATTTTCTATAGAAAAATTTTTGATAAAAATATTAAAAAACATGTAAGAAAGTGCTATAGTCGGTCAAGCCCCACCATACGATACCCTTCACCACTAAGGTCAAAGGTATTCTTTTTCCTGTATAAAGACAAATATTTGCTAAATTTTGCCATCATACAAACATTTTTTCAAAACTTATATATTTAAGTTGTTTCCGTCATTTGGACTTATATGAGAGCTAGGGTCAAATGGCTACAGTTTTTACAAAAGTTATGTATGAAAAAAATAAACGCAAAATTCTCATTATCTTTAGATTTGCGAGCGTTTTAGTGATTTTTGTCTCATTTAGTGCGTTTTGACAGAAGAGTTTGTATGGGAGCTATGGTCAAATGTGAACCGAAATTTGGTACATTGATTTTGGTTTATATAAGCAGTACATGATTTAAATTTCATGAAAAAATTTTGATATTTGTGGCAAAAATATCAATTCCAGGAAGTGGGACTTATGAGAGATTAGATTTGGCGAAACATTTGGTTTGATATAAGAACAAACTGTTTAGATTTTTATTAGACTTATAAGCGAATCTTTCTAAGCACTCTATATTAAACAAATAAATCAACTTAAATTTTACTTTTTATAGTAAACATGATTTATGGGTTCCATGTCAATATTCTTTAAAAATTCTTTACTAAAATTAAAAAAACAACTTTAATAAAGACTAACAACTCTATTTACTAACCCACTTTCTTATAAATATTTTTTATTATAATTCATAAATTCGTGGCATAAATTGCTATAAAATTAAATTCACAACCATTATCCACCACATAACCATCAAAGAGGAAAACCTAAAGTATATAAAGAAAATTATCGAAACGAACCTAGTACATACAATATTTTGTATTATTATTATTTAATATTCACTTTCACTCACCTCAAAACTTAAACAAGCCCAGTAGATCCATAATAAAGATCTACCATAGGCAGTTTTTGTCCAAGAAATTTCCTTAAAAACCCCATTAAATCTCTTGACTGAAAAGTACATGTTAAATTGGCTAATAATTTCTCTAGTTTTGGAGTCAAATCTTCACTTTGCAGCTGCTGGATGTTTCTTATATTCTATCCATTATAAATTAAAAAAAAAAAAGAAAAACTTCTAATAGCTAATGGCATAGAACACTTTATATATTCTTGCATTTTAATACTTTGTTGCAAGTTTTTTTTTCTTTATCAAGAAAAAATTAAGTCATTAAAAAAAATTTGCACTTTGGCAAATGTTTCCTTTCACACAACACCAAACATTGAAGAGTGAACAAATATTTAAACGTACTTTGAATAAACGAACTTATAATCTTTATTTAAAAAACGTAACATTTTTTTATAAAGTCAGGCATTTATACAAGAAAATTTGTTCTTTTTATACAGTTTTCACTTCAAGTTTGAAAAGTGGGTTAAACACCGATCAATGTGTTAAAATAAGTAATAAATGCAAAACATGTAACAACACATAGTTATACTTATTGTGCAAGAGTACAATGTGTATTTTGACGTTACTTAAATACTTACACTTATGTTTTTTTTTATACCTACATTCAGGGCTAAGAGGATGAAACTTTTTGGAAGAAAAAAAAGTACATTAGAAATTATTAAAGACGACTTTTTGAAGCCCTATTCCTTAAATAGTTGAAGTCTGCTGTAAAAAAAAATTAATATAAAATATATTTCTATAGAAGTGTTTGTGTATAACAGTTTTTTTCTATAGAAAAAAATGTAAATAACAGATTTTCCTATACAAAAATTTATATATAACAGATTTTTCTATAGAAAAACTTGTGTATAACAGATGTTTCTATAGAAAAATTTGGATATAACAGATTTTTCTATAAAAAATTTGTGTATAACAGATTTTTCTATAGAACAATTTGTGTATAACAGATTTTTCTAAAGAAAAATTTGTGTAAAAAAAGTAATTTTAATACAAAAATTTATGTCTGACAGATTTTCCAATAAAAATATTTTTGTATAACAGATTTTTCTATAGAAGAAATTGCGTATAACAGATTTTTCTTTAGAAAAATTTGTGTATATCGGATTTTTTCTATAGAAATACTTGTATTTAACAGATTTTTCTATATAAAAATTTGTGTATAACAGATTTTTCTATAGAAATATTTGTGTATAACAGATTTTTCTTTAGAAAAATTTGTGTATAGAAAAATTTGTTCATGACAAAAGTTTCTATAGATAAATCTGTTTTACACAAAATTTTTCTACAGAAAAATTTGTGCATAACATATTTTTCTATACCGAAATTTTGTATACCAGAATTTTCAATAGAAAAATTTATGTATAGCAGATTTTTCTATAGAAAATGTTTGTATAACAGATTTTTATGTAGAAAAATTTGTGTACAACAGATTATTCTATAAAAAATTTGTGTATAACAGATATTTCTATAGAAAAATTTGTGTATAACAGATTTTTCTATAGAAAAATTTGTGTATAACAGATTTTTCTAAAGAAAATTTATGTATAACAGATTTTTCTATAGAAAAAGATTTTTCTATAGAAAAAATCTGTGTATAACAGATTTTATATAACAAAATTTTTTTATAGAAAAATTTGTGTATAACAGAGTTTTCTTAAGAAAAATTTGTGTATATCAGATTTTTCTATAGAAATATTTGTGTATAACAGATTTTTCTTTAGAAAAATTTGTGTATAGAAAAATTTGTGCATGACAAAAGTTTCTATAGATAAATCTGCTTTACACAAAATTTTTCTACAGAAAAATTTGTGCATAACATATTTTTCTATACCGAAATTTTGAATACCAGAATTTTCAATAGAAAAATTTATGTATAGCAGATTTTTCTATAGAAAATGTTTGTACAACAGATTTTTATATAGAAAAATTTGTTTACAACAGATTATTCTATAAAAAATTTGTGTATAACAGATATTTCTATAGAAAAATTTGTGTATAACAGATTTTTCTATAGAAAAATTTGTGTATAACAGATTTTTCTAAAGAAAATTTATGTATAACAGATTTTTCTATAGAAAAATTTGTGTATAACAGATTTTTCTATAAAAAAAATTTGTGTATAACAGATTTTATATAACAAAATTTGTATATAAAAGTTTTTCTATAGAAAAATACATAAATTACAGATTTTTTTTATAGAAAAATTTGTGTATAACAGAGTTTTCTTAAGAAAAATTTGTGTATATCAGATTTTTCTATAGAAAAATGTGTGTATAACAGATTTTTTTGTAGAACAATTTGTGTATAACAGATTTTTCCATAAAAAAATTTATAACAGTTCTTTCTATAGAAAAATTTGTGTATAACAATTTTCTCTACAGAAAAATGTTTGTATGACAGTTATTTGTGTATATCAGATTTTTCTATAGAAAAATGTGTGTATACAATATTTTTCTAAAGCAAAATTTGTTTATAACAGAATTTTCAATAGGAAAGTTTGTGTATAACAGAATTTTCAATAGAAAATTTTATATATAACAGATTTTTCTATAGAAAATGTTTGTATAACAGATTTTTCTAAAGAAAAATTTATTTACAACAGATTTTTATATAGAAAAATTTGTTTATAACAGATTATTCAATAGAAAAATTTGTGTACAACAGAATTTTCTATAGAAAAAGTATAACAGATTTTTCTATAGAAAAATGTATGTATAACAAATTTTTCTATAGAAAAATTTGTGTATAAAAGATTTTTCTATAAAAAAATTTGTGTATAACAGATTTTATATAACAAAATTTGTGTATAAAATATTTTTCTATAGAAAAATTTATGTATAACAGATTTTTTTATAGAAAAATTTGTGTATAACAGATTTTTCTTAAGAAAAATTTACGTATATCAGATTTTTCTATAGAAAAATGTGTGCATAACAGATTTTTCTGTAGTAAAATTTGTGTATAACAGATTTTTCTATAAAAAAAATTTATGAATAACGGATTTGTTTATAGAAAAATTTGTGTATAACAATTCTTTCTATAGAAAAATTTGTGTATAACAATTTTCTCTGCAGAAAAATGTTTGTATAGAAAAATGTGTGTATAACAGATTTATCTAAAGAAAAATTTGTGCATAACAGATTTTCTATAAAAAAAATTATGTATAACAGATTTTTCTATAAAAATCTTTGTGTATAACAGTTTTCTCTATAGAAAAATTTGTGTATGATAGTTTTTTATCGAGAAGAATTTGTGTATAATAGATTTTTCTATAGAAAAAATTGTGAATAACAGTTAGTTTTATAGAAAAATGTGTGAATAACAGATTTTTCTATAGAAAAATGTTTGTATATTAGTTTTTTCTTAAGAAAAATTTGTGTATAATAAATTTTTTTATAGAAAAAATTTTGTATAAGAGATTTTTCTCCAGGAAAATTTGTGTATAATAGATTTTTCTATAGAAAAAATTGGATATAACAGATTTTTGGATAGAAAAACACTTAATTAAAAGTTCTTCAACATCATTTTCCATTTTCCTATTACCTAATGTAGAGGTTTCCATAAAAGTTTTAACAAATGAAAGAAACAAAAAAATACTTTCCAATATATGAATATAAAGTTTCTGTGTTTATTATAAAGCTTAAAGAACAAAAAATGCAAATTTATTATAAAAATTTAAAGAAAGAAACAAAAAGTTCATACAAAGTTTTTTTCACTTAAAAATTTCCATTTCTTTCATGAAACTTTACACAAATAAAAGGTAATTTACTAATTTCCTGCAAAGGAGCTAAAGGAAAGAAAAAACTGAAAGAAAACATGAAAAATATTACAATAACAAAAATAATATCAAAGACATAATAAAAATTGGCGACTCACTATTTTAGTGAAATCAGCAAAAAAAAAATTAAAAGGTAGAAAATTATTGGCTAGGAAAACATATAAAAATGAAGTGACGAAAAAAAGAAAAACTGCACATATGAAAATGCATGTCACATTTGTAATTTAAATTAAACAATGACTCATTATTACAAATAAATTTCAACTTTGGTGGACGCAATTGTATACAGGAGGTTAATAGAAGCTTATAAAAAAAATGGTGATATATTTTTTGTTTCATTTTCAAAACTTTAGTTTTTTTTTTGAGTCCTGTGGTCGTTTTGCGTTCATTTTTCTTGTGTTGTTTACACTAAAATAAGCAGACTAATAAATCATGGTGTAAATTACTTCATAAAAACCATTCAGGGTTTTTAACCTCTAAGTTTATTCATATTTTTATTTCTTTTAACGATTTTTTTTATTCGTATTTTTTATGTTTTATTTAGTAAATATTTTTAATGCGATAAAAAATGATTACACTAAAATTATTTTTAAGTTGAAAATGTACCTTGTGAAAATTAGTTAAAAAGAATCTATAGAAAAATTTGTGTATAACAGATTTTTCTATAGAAAAATTTGTGTATAACAGATTTTTCGATAGCAAAATTTGTGTAATACAGATTTTTCTATAAAAACATTTTTGTATAACGGATTTTTCTATAGAAACATTTGTGTATAACAGAATTTTCTATATACAAATTTTTGTATAACAGTTTTTTCTATAGAAAAATTTGTGTATAACCGATTTTTCTATAGAAAAATTGGGGTATAACAGATTTTTCTACAGAAAAATTTGTGTATAATAGATTTTTCTATAGAAAAATTTGTATATAACAGATTTTTCTATAGAAAAATTTGTGTATAACAGATTTTTCCATAGAAAAATTTGTGTATAACAGATTTTTCTATAGTAAAATTTGTCTATAACTGATATTTCTAAAGAAAAATTTGTATATAACAGATTTTTCTATACAAAAATTTGTGTGTAACAGATTTTTCTATAGAAAAATTTGTGTATAACAGATTTTTCTATAAAAAAAATTTGTGTATAACAGATTTTTCTATAGAAAAATTTGTGTATAACAGATTTTTCTATTGACGAATTCGTGTATAAAAGATTTTTCTATAGAAAAATTTGTGTATAAAAGATTTTTCCATAGAAAAATTTATTTTTTACAGATTTTTCCATAAAAAAATTTGTTTATAACAGATTTTTCTATAAAAGAATGTATGTATAACAGGTTTTTTTTACATAAAAGTTTGTGTAGAATAGATATTTCATTAGAAAAATTTACGTTTTTCAGATTCTTCGATAGAAAAATTTGTATAAAACAGATTTTTCTATACAAAACTGTGCGTATAACAGACTAATCTATAGAAAAATTTGTGTATAACAAACTTTTCTACAGAAAAATATTTGTATAACAGTTTTTTTTATAGACAAATTTGTGTGTACAGAAGAATTTGTGTATAACAGATTTTTCTATAGAAAAATGTGTAAATAATAGTTTTCTATAGAAAAATGTGTGTATTACATATTTTTCGATAAAAATGTTTTTGTATAACAGTTTTTTCAATAGAAAAATTTTTTCACCATTTTTTCTACAGAAACATGTGTTATAACATGTTTCTATAGAAAAAAAAATTGTGAAAAACAGATTTTCTATTGAAAAATGTGTGTCTCTCAGATTTTTCTATAGAAAAATTAGTGTATAACAGATTTGTCTATAGAAAAATTTGTGTATAATAGATTTTTCTATAAAAAAAATTGTGTATAACTGTTTTTTATATAGAAAACTTTGTGTATAACAGATTTTTCTATAGAAAAATTTGTGTATAACAGATTTTTCAATAGAAAACTTTGTTTGGTCAGATTGATCCTAAATATGTTATTGTATTAAAGGATTTAACAAAAAACATTTTGTTTTTTCAGTGTACAAAAAACACAGGTAATTTTTAATCACACATTTAATCATGACATGCAAAACTACATGTACAAGTGCATTTATGCATTTCAAGTAAAAAATAGTACATTTTAAGTCAATACTGCAGCAAAAAAAAAAGGAAAAAGAAATAATATTACCATAAAAATATTTTTAAAATACATGCAATCGTAAAGAGAAACATTAAACTAAATAGCTGAAATTTTTATGCGGAACAAAAAAAACTTGGGACATTTAAATCAAATTTCAAGGAAGAAGAAAAAAGTGGAAGTATTAAAAAATTAGTTTGTTAATAAACAATAAATAAAAGAAAAGAAAAAAGAACATGACATAAATAATGATAAAAATCCAAAAAACTATTTGAAGAAATCTTAAGTTTTTACTTAAATTTAAAAGTTTTTACAAATGAATTCTAATTTTTTCTTTTTGAAAACCCCAAAATATTTTATTAAATATTCCAAGCATTTCCAATTAATTAATAAGTTTTCTGTTTTAAGTCTCTATCCCAAAATCAACCTTCATTACTTGTATTTAAATATTAACCAAAGTGTTTCCAATTACTTAAAAATGTGAAGATATTAAATATTTCTTAATTTCAAGTTTCTATTTAACTTTCAAAAAGAGTTCAGGGAATTGTCCTTCCTTCATCCTGACTATCATTGTATGTGTGTGTGTATGTGGAAGAAAATAAATCTCTATCGTTGCTTTTAATATTCAAAATCTAAAAATTTTGCTAGAATTGTATTTCATTTGTATACATTATAAATAATTAAAAGAGATTTAGCAGAGACATTTAACAAAAATTCTTGTAAAACAATTTCTTAAATGAAACCAAGACACAAAAGCTATAAAAAACAACAAATATTAACAAATAGCTAAAAAAAAAATAAAAAATAAATGGAAAATTGTTAAGAAACAAAAGAAAAATCAAATTGAGAAAAACTTGATTTTGCGTGTAATTCCTGACAAGAACAAGAAATAAACAAATAAGGATGAAAATGAGTTTTTAAAACGAAAGGATTTTGGGTTGAGTTTAAAACAAATCAAATGTTAAAACTGAAGAAAAAAGGGGTTAAAAAAAGATGAAATGACTTTATGCCTGACAGTGGGTTAGGACGGGGGTGGGGGGAGTTTTGGTGCTTGGGAATGTAAAATAAACCTCAAACCATTTAAAAATAACAACAACAAGAACTACATCAGTTTGAAAAGTTTTTGATTTAACTTCTGTGGAAAAATAAAACTAAAAGAAACTTTAACTCTCAATTATAATTTTCTTGGGTTATTTCTATAAATTTTACAAAAATAATATAAAAAACTGGAAACAAGTAAACAAAAAAGGTCAAACTAAGGGTTAAGTATGGGTAAGGAATATGTGGGAGAAGTTTAAAGCAGAGTTTTAAAGGAATTATTTTTTAAAATAAAAAATTTTACTAAACAGATTTTTTTATTAAAAGGTTTTATGTTAGTCTGAATAACAAATTTTCTATAGAATTTTTTTTTTTTTTTAAATTTTCAAAAAAAATTTTCTAGAGAAAAATTTTAAATTAAAAATTTCTAGTAGAAAAATTTTACATTAAAAATTTTTTAAAGGAAAATTTTACATAAAAAATTTTCTTTAGAAAAATTGTGTATCAAAAACTTTCTTTTAAAATTTTCTATAAAAGAATTTTACGTTAAAAATTTTCCATATAAAAACTTTACATGAAAACTTTTCATAAAAAAATTTTACATTAAAAATTTTAAATAGAAAAATTTTACATTAAAACTTTTTAATAGAAAAATTTTACATTCAAAATTTTCTATAGAAACATTTTTCATTAAAACTTTTGTATGCAAAAATTTAATATTAAAAATTTTCAAAACAAACAAATTTAGATCAAAAATTTTTTATAGAAAAATTTTACATTCAAAATTTTGTACAGATACATTTTACAATTGTAAATTAAAAATTTCTATAAACAAAAATTTTTTGTTGAAAAATTTTCTTAAAAAATTTTGTATAGAAAAATTTTGCATTAAAAAATTTCTAGAGAAAAATTTTACATTAAAAATTTTCTACAGAAAAAAACTTTCTAGAGAAAAATTTTACATAAATGTTTTACATCAGAAAAATTTTACATTAAAAATTTATAATAGAAAAACTTTACATTTAAAATTCTCTATTGGAAAATTTTACATTAAAAGTTTTTTATAGAAAAATTTTACATGAAAAAATTTCTATAGAAAATACTTAATAAATTTACTTAATTAATTTAAATTTAAAATTTTCTATATAAAAATTTTGAATTAAAGATTTTCTATAGAAAAATTTTACATTAAAAATTTCCTTTAGAAAAATTTTTTATAGGAAAATATTACATTAAAAATTTTCTTTAAGAAAATTTACATTAAAAATTTTCTTTAGGAAAATTTACATTAAAAATTTTCTATAGAACGGTCTTACATTAAAAATTTTCAAAAGAAAAATTTTACACTTAAAATTTTCTATAGAAAAAATTTTACTTAAAAATTAGCGACAGAAAAATTCTACATTGAAAATTTTCTAAGGAAAAAAATTTTTGCAGAAAATTTTACATTAAAAATTTTCTATAGAAAATTTCTTTCTAGAAACAATTTTTTTAAAGATTTTCTTCAAAAAAATTTAACATTAAAAACTTCCAATAGAAAAATTTTACATTAAAAATTTTTAATAGGAAAATTTTACATTAAAACTTTTTTTTATAGAAAAATGTTACATGAAAAATTTTTTATAGAAAATTTCTTATAAAAATTATATTTTACATTAAAAATTTTCTATGGAAAAATTTTAAATTAAAAATTTTCCATAGAAAAATTGCCTATATAAAAAAATGTTACCTTAAAAA
This sequence comes from Stomorhina lunata, assembly GCA_933228675.1. Classification (NCBI taxonomy): domain Eukaryota; kingdom Metazoa; phylum Arthropoda; class Insecta; order Diptera; family Rhiniidae; genus Stomorhina; species Stomorhina lunata. The sequence continues at coordinate 109,901,642 of OW121743.1, forward strand.
TATTCTTTAGAATTTTTTTTTTTTTTTTTTTAATATTACATTAAAAATTTCCTATAGAAAAATTTAACATTTTGAATTTTCCTAAGAAAAGTTTAACATTAAAAATTTTCTATAAAAAAATTTACATTAAAAATTTTCTATAAAATTTTCTATGGAAAAACTTTAAACGCAAAATTTTTTATAGAAAATTTTTTATAGAAAATTTTTTATGTAAAATTTTCTATAGAAAAATCTACATTAAAAATTTTCCATAGAAAAGTTTTGCATTACCAAATTTCTATATAGAAAAATTTGACATTCAAAATTTTCTATAGAAAGATTTTCTATATAAAAAAATTGTACTTTTAGAATATTCTTTAGTAAAATTTTTATTTAAAATATTACATTTAAAATTTCCTATAGAAAAATTTTATATTTAAAACTAACTTTAGAAAAATTTTACATTAAGATTTTCTATTAAAAAATTTTACATTAAAAGTTTTCTATAGAAAACTTTTGCATTACCAATTTCCTATAGAAAAATTTTAAAAGTTTTTTACAAAAAAATTCTAAAAGTTTTCTATAGAAAAATTTTAAGAGTTTTTTATAGAAAAATTTTAAGAGTTTTCTATAGAAAAATTTACATTAAAAATTTTCTATAGAAAGACTTTTAAGGCAAAATTTTTTATGTAAAATTTTCTATAGAAAAATTTGACATAAAAAATTCTCTAAGGAAAAATTTTTTATTAAAAACTTTCTATATAGAAAAATTCTACATTCAAAATTTTCTATTGACAAATATACATAAAAAATTTTCTACACAAAAACTTTTAATGTAAAATTTTTCTATATAAAATTTTCTATAGAAAAATTTTACATACAAAATTCTCTAAAGAATAATTTTACAATAAAAATTTTAGAGATAATTTTTATATCAATCATTTTCTATAGAATTATTTTACATAAAAAATTATCCATAGAAAAATTTTATATCAAAAATTCCTAAAAAATAAATATTTTTTAAATTATAAGTAAGCTCTAGTTAGAGAGATATCCAGCTTAAAATACAACTACATACTAATTTTGTAATACTAAAAAATCTATAAATAGAACTTTAACTCTGTCATCTTCTTTAGGAGGAGTATCCCTAACTCTAACGAAAAAGCACCCATTATATGAGAGCGGCAAGACAGAATAAATACGAATTATAATGTTTTGCAAAATATCAAAATAAGGCTATGATTATCGTCTGCACATAACAACATGCTTTGGTTTTATCGTTTCATTATGGGATACTTTGTTGTTACTTTTTAGGCAACTTTAGACAACAAATTTTTCTAAGGGTACATAAAAAAGATTAAAATACCTAAAAGTTTATTTTAAAATTTTGCATGGGTGTAATGAAGTTATCAAAAAAAAAAGGTTTTAAAAATTAAGAAATATCAAAATTTCTTGAAAAGTTTTAAACAAGTGTATTTTATAAAAAAATAAAACGGCATAAATTTTTAATATTTTTAAAATAGTTAGTTCCATTGAATTTTTTCTTAATGATTTAACTTCTTTAAGTCATTCAACCATAAACTAACAATCTTACAAATTTGTATTTAATTCAAACTAGAAAATAACAGCAACTGTAAAAAAATCATGAAAAATTTGTTTATAAAGTTTTCTTTTATTGTGATTTCTTGAGCAAAAAAAAATATAACGAACTAAAAGTTTTTGTTTTTATTTCAATTTTATTTTCGACACAACAAGAGTTAAATTAAACACATACAATGAAATTTTGCACACACACACACACACTCATAAAAAAAGAAAAGAAAATACCACTACAAATGTAAATATTTTATTTATATGTATGAAAAAAGTTGTTAAGGAAAGACAAACTGATGTTGATTGGAAAATTTATGCATACCCTCAAAGGGATAGATACTATTGTAGTATTTTACGGCTCCTACCTTTAGCTAATAAACTAAAATAGGATACAACAAGAAATGAGAGGCAAATAGTTAAAAAAATGGAAAATTCTTTCTAGCAGTTGGAAAAGTAAAAGTCTGTAAATGATGAGGAGCTTTTTGTTTGCCTTAATGAAAGTCTAAATTTGTAAAGAGATTCAAAGTAGCAGCAGCAGTAAATGAAGTGAAGGAAATAAATTTATAGTTAAGTATTTGTAAAGTGAGAGAAAATTTGTAGTTATTTCAATACCGATTTATATTGCAAAATCTAAGACATAATTTTAACTGAAAAACTAAAAAAACAAGATTAGAAAAGTTTAAATTTCTAAGATTAAGATTAAAGATTATTTTTATTTAAAAGTTTAAGATTTTTTTAAAACTTATCCCCTGTCTTTTTTCTAAGTGTACTCGAAAGTATCAAAGTTTTGTAAGAAATCATTTTTCTTTCTTTTTTTCCTTTTACCTCCGAGCAACAATTTATGGAAACCCTTTTCAAACAACTAAATTGTTAAAGGAAAACAAATTCTCAATTTCTTTCGTTGAAAAGAATAACGATTCAAGCCCCAAAACACATCTTGTATGCACAAATTAAAAGGAACAAATATAATTGGCATATTGTCCCAAAGTTACAAAATATAGTTTTCCATTTATTTAAAATTTGTTCAAAAAGTTATAAAAGAGCCAAAAACTAAAAAAAAATTATGGAAGGGCTAAATTCCTAATAAACTTAATATAGAGAAATTTTCTATACATTTATAAATAAATTAAAAAAAATTTTCATTTTATACCGAAATTTTTCTATGCAAGTTTTATTTCGAAAATTTTCTATAGAAAAATTTGATACCGAAAATTTTTTTATTGAAAAATTTTATACCAAAAATGCCAAAAAGAAATTTTATACTGAAAATTTTTTACAGAAAAATTTCATATCGAAAATTTTCATAGAAAAATTCTATTTCTATTTCGAACTCGCGCCCATCATCGAAAATTGAAAATTTTCTATGGAAAAATTTTATATTGAAAATTTTCTATGGAAAAATTTTATGCTAAAAATTTTCTATGGAAAAATTTTATACCGAAAAATTCCATATCAAAAATTTTCTATAGAAAAATTTTTTATTAAAAATTTTTTTAAGACTCATTTCATACTAAAAATTTTCTATCGAAAATTTTTTATTGAACATTTGTTATAGAAAAATTTTCTATTGAAAATTTTCTTTAGAAAAAATTTGTATTGAAAATTTTCTTTTAAAAAAAAAATTTTATATTGAAAATTTTCTTTAGAAAAAATTAATAAATAAAAAAAAAAAAACAACTTTATATCGAAAATTTTCTATAGAAAAATTTGATATCAAAAATTTTTTACAGAAAAATTTTATATCGAAAATTTTCTGTAGAAAAATTTTATACCGAAAATTTTCTATAGAAAAATTTTATTTTATTTTATACAAAAATTTTATACAAAAATTTTATACAAAAATTTTATTCAAAAATTTTATACAAAAATTTTATACAAAAATTTTATACAAAAATTTTATACAAAAATTTTATACCGAAAATTTTATATAGAAAGATTTTATACCGACAATTTTCTACGGATAAATGTTAAATCAAAAATATTTTCTCTAGAAAAATTTGATATCGAAAATTTTATGTAAAAATATTTTATACCGACAATTTTCTATAGAAAATTTTTATACCGAAAATTTTATATAGAAAAATTTTATACCGACAATTTTCTATGGATAAATGTTAAATCAAAAATTTTCTATTGGAAAAATTTCTAAGAAAAATTTTATACCGAAAAATTTCTAAGAAAAAGTTTATACCAAAAATTTTCTATAGAAAAATTTTATATCGAAAATTTTCTATAGAAAAATTTTATATCGAAAATTTTCTATAGAAAAATTTTATACCGAAAATTTTGTATAGAAAACTTTTATATAAACAATTTTCTATAGAAAAATTTTACACCGTAAATTTTCTATAGAGAACTTTTATACCAAAAATTTTCTATAGAAAAATTTTATATCAAAAATTTTGCCAAAAATCTTCTTTAGTAAAATATTACACCGAAAACTTGTAATAAAAAATTTTATACCGAAAATTTCCAATAAAAAATTTGACACCAAAAATTTTCTTAAGAAAAATTTTATACCACAAATTTTCTATAGAAAAATGTTATACCGAAAATTTTCTATAGTAAACTTTTATACCGAAAATTGTCTATAGAAAAATTTTTTACCGAAAATTTTCTATAGAAAAAATTTTATATTAATAATTTTTTATAGAAAAATTTTATGTCGAAAATTTTCTATGGACAAATTTTCTATAAAAAATTTTCTATAGAAAAATTTTATACCGAAAATTTCGCTCAGAAAAATTGTATACCGAAAATTTTCTATAGAAAAATTCTATACCAAAAATTTTTTTTAGAAAAATTTTATTTCGAAAATTTTCTATTTAGAAATTTCATACCGAAGATTTTCTATAGAAAAATTTTACACCAAAAATTTTGTACCCAAAATTTTCTAAAAAAAAATTATATACCAAAAATTTCCTATAGAAAAATTTTATACCAAAAATTTTTTATAGAAAAATTTCTATACAAAAATATTATCATAAAAATGTTCGATAAAAAGATTTATAAAACAAATTTTAATTTGAAAAATTTTATATCGACAATTTTTAATAGAAAAATTTTATACGAAAAATTTTGTACCGAAAACTTTGTATTGAAAAATTTTATACCTAAAATTTTCTAAAGAAAAATTTAAAAACAAAAATATTCTATAAAAAAATTTAATAAAGAAAATTTTGTATAAAAAAATTTAGTAACGAAAATTTTCTATAGAAAAATTTCAACAAAAAAATTTTTATTGAAAAATTTTAACTAAAAAATTTTTTATTGAAAAATTTTAACTAAAAAATTTTTTATTGAAAAATTTTAACTAAACAATTTTTTATTGAAAAATTTTAACTTAAAATTTCTATAAACAAATTTTACACCAAAAATATCTACAAAACAAATTTGCATCAAAAATTTTAATATTTAAAAATTTTACATCAATGAAGTTTATATAATAAAATTTTACACCAAAAATTTTCATTTGAAAAATTTTTCTAAAATTATGTGACTTTAATTTTTGTATTCACTACAACCGTTAAACGACTTTTCCAAATATATGCTTTTCCTGTGTATAATTAACTTTCAATACATCACTACTGGGACAATTTTCTCGTTTTCTTGAATTCCTAGGAAATTAAAAAATATCAAAAATTTATATCCGCCCTTAAGTAGTTTTCTTTGAATTTTAAATTTCTATTAAGGATTTATAGGATTTTTTCTAATATAAATTTAGTAGTTTTTTGCCACAACAAATTTTCCTTTTTGAATTTTCATTTGAAGGTTACACTTAATTACTATTCCTTTAACGAAAACTGCCTGCAAAAACAAAGAAAATCCTTAAAACAAGAGATAAATTAAACTTAATTTACAATCAACTTTGTTCTCTTTGTTATATTCAAATACCTCGACTACTTTTGTTGCTGCATCTTTTCTTTGTTTTTCCAAAAAAGAAAGCAATGCTTAACTTGGACCAGGCCATATTGTTCTACTCGAAACGAAGCCAACAAAAGTGAACATTAAAAGGTAAAAAGAGAAAGAGTGAAAAAATACATGAAAGTGTTTCTAATAAATCTATTTAAAAAAACAAAAGGCATTTAAGAAAAAAAAGAAAACTTAAAGCAAAATCCTTTTTAACAGTTAACACTAGGTTAGTTGGTTGCTGGGTCATTGAATTTAAGCGCACATTATGGGCATTTAAAAGACATAGAACAAAAAAGGTCTTGGCAGAAGGCAGCAAAGCAACATTAAATTGAGGATGAGCACATCCTTTTTACATCAATTGAGCACAATAATTTATTGCAAAGTCCTTTGTTTTCCTTTTACTTTTTTAGGCAGGAATTAGAGAAATGTGAAGTAAAGTGTTGCTAATAAATTACAATATTTCGTTTTTACTTTCTCGACAATTGACATCTGTTAAATAAAGGAAAAGTTAAAATTTAAGAAATGACCTTTTAGTTGAAGAAAATTTTTATAAAAAAAATTTCTGAGAACAAAATTTGATATTAAAAATTTTTTAGTAATGGTTACTTTCGTTATCATTTTTATCATCATTCCGTCTATCATTATTTATTCATCAATTCTGTATCAGTTTTCTAGCTCGCATAAAAAACATTCTTAGAATCAGTATTAAAAACATTATCTCCAAAATAATTTTTTTATTTTCTGTTCGCTCTTTCGTATATAAAAACATTAGAAAATTATAACAACATTTTCAAGTCAATCTTTAATTATCATAATTTTGCCATCATAATTTTTAGAGCTTGTACACCAGAAGCATAATTGTTTGCCATGTAGGTGCTGTTTCTTTGGGTGTAAGTAAAATGTAGCAAAAATAAAAACTATGTAAAAGTTTAATCAACTCTTGTTGTTCCTCATATTATCTACCAACAGCAAAAATAATCTAAAAGAAAATGTTGGAAAAAAACAACCAAGAACTTGTACAACAAACATCATCATCGTCAGTAACATCTTACAATTTAGCAGCAACAACAACAAGGAAGAATAGTATCAATAGTATCTCGAGTAGTAACATCATTATCATCTCCAACAGCAACCCATTCGTGTAAAAGAAGTAACTCAATGGTTAAGAAGATAAAGAGTGTGAATGAGGGGTAACCCAGTTGACCAGGGTCTGTTTTTAGGAAAATTTTTCTATAAAAAAAAATTATAATGAAAATTTTTCTATGGAAAAAAAATTTTGTACTGAACATTTTTTTTTATAGAACAAATTTTATAATGAAAATGTTTCTTTAGAAAAAATTTTATAATACAAATTTTTCTATAGAAAAAATTTTATAATGAAAATTTTTCTATAGAAAAAATTTTATAATAAAGTTTTCTTTAGAAAAAATTTTATAACGAAAATTTTTCTATAGAAAAAATTTTATAACGAAATTTTTTTATAGAAAAAAATTTATAACGAAATTTTTTTTATAGAAAAAAATGTATAATTAAAATTTTTCTATAGAAAAAAATTTTTCATCGAAAATTTTTAGAACAAAATTTATAATTAAAATTTTTCTAAAGAAAAAAATTTTGCACCGAAAATTTTTTAATAGTACAAATTTTTAAATGATAATTTTTCAATAAAAAAAATTTTCTAATAAAATTTTTCTACAGAAAAAATTTTATAATTAAAATTTCTCTATAAAAATTTTTCTATAGAATAAATTTTTTAATGAAAATTTTCCTATAGAAAAATATTTATAATTAAAATTTTTCTATAGAAAAAAATTTTATAATGAAAATTTTTCTGTGGAAATAATTTTATAATAAAAATTTTTTATAGAAAAAATTTTATACTGAAAATTTTTCTATAGAAAGTCTTATAACAAAAATTTCATAATAATTTTAAAATAAAAATTTTTCTATAGAAAATATAATGAAAATTTTTCTAAAAAAATATTTTTTAAAAAAATTTTTTATAGAAAAAATTTTATTATAAAAATTTACCTATAAAAAAATTTAGTAATGAAAATTTTTCTATATAAAAAACCTATAGTAAAAATTTTTTATTAGAAAATATTTAATAATAAAAATTTTGTTATAGAAAAAAGCTATATAATGAAAAATTCTATAGAAAAAATTGTATAATGAAAATTTTTCTACAGAAAAAATTTTATAGTGAAAAGTTTTCTATCAACAAAATTTTTTAACAAAAATATTTCTAAAAAAATTATAATTTCATCTTAACATTTTTTCTATAAAAAATTTTTTCTCTCAAAAAATTTCATATCAAAAGTTTTCCTATAGGAACAAATTCATATCAAATTTTTTCCTATAGGAAAAATTTAATACCAAATTGTTTTCTATAGGAAAAATTTCATAAACAAATTTTTTCTATAGAAAAAAATTTCATACAAAATTTTTTTATAATGAACAAATTTCATACAAAACGTTTTTATACAGAAAAAATTGCATGTAAGCTTTTTTTCTATATAGAAAACTGAAATGTAAAATTTCTTTCTATTGAACAAATTTCATATATAATTTTTTTGTAGAGAAAAAAATTTCATACAAAATTTTTTCTAAAACAAATGCATATAAATTTTATTTTCTGTAGAAAAAATTTCTATATAAAATTTTTTTAGAAAAATTTCATATGAAGAAAAAATTTCATTCAAAATTTTTTTCTATAGAAAAAATTTCATACAAAATGTTTTTTATAGAAAAAATTTCATATACAATTTTTTTCTATAGAAAAAATTTCATATAAAATTCTTTTCCATTAAAAAAAAAATTTCATATACAATTTTCTTTCTATAAAAAAAGTTTAATTTTAAATTTTTTTTATAGAAAAAATTTCATACAAAATTTTTTTCTATAGAAAAAAATTCATATAAATTTTTTTCTATAGAAAAAATTTCATATTAAATTTTTTTTATAGAAAAAATTTCATATTAAATTTTTTTCTATAGAAAAAATTTTGTGTAAATATTTGTTCTATAAAAAAAAAATTTCATATAAAATTTGTTTCTATAGAAAGAATTTCATATAAAAATTTTTTCTATAGAAAGAATTTCATATAAAAATTTTTTCTATAGAAAAAATTTCATATAAAAATTTTTTCTATAGAAACAATTTCACATAAAAATTTTTTCTATAGAAAAAATTTCATATAAAATTTTTTTCTGTAAAAAAAATTTCATATAAAATTTTTTTCCATAGAAAAAATTTCATATACAATTTTTTTCCATAGAAAAAATTTCATATAAAATTTTTTTCCATAGAAAAAATTTCATATAAAATTTTTTTCTATAGAAAAAATTTTATATAAAATTTTTTTCTACAGAAAAAAATTCATATAAAACTTTTTTCTATAGAAAAAATTTCATATAAATTTTTTTTCTATAGAAAAAATTTCATTTAAAATTTATTTCTATAGAAAAAATTTCATATAAAATTTTTTTCTATAGAAAAAATTTCATATAAATTTTTTTCTATAGAAAAAATTTCTTATAATATTTTCTTCTATATAAAAAATTTCTTATAATATTTTCTTCTATATAGAAAAAATTTCATATAAAAATTTTTTCTATAGAAACAATTTCATATAAAAATTTTTTCTATAGAAAAATTTCATATAAAAATTTTTTCTATAGAAAAAATTTCATATAAATTTTTTTTCTATAGAAAAAATTTCATATAAAATTTTTTTCTTAAGAAAAAATTTATATAAAATTATTTTCTATAGAAAAAATGTCATATAAAATTTTTTCCATAGAAAAATGCCATATAAAATTTTTTTCTGTAGAAAAAATTTCATATAAATTTTTTTTCTATAGAAAAAATTTCATATAAAATTTTTTTCTTAAGAAAAAATTTGTATAAAATTATTTTCTATAGAAAAAATGTCATATACAATTTTTTTCTATAGAAAAAATGTCATATAAAATTTTTTTCTATAGAAAAATGTCATATAAAATTTTTTTCTATAGAAAAAATTTCATATAAAATTTTTTTCTTTAGAAAAAATTTCATATACAATTTTTTTCTATAGAAATTTTTATAGAAAAAATTTCATATACATTTTTTTTCTACAAAAAAAATTTATATCCATCTTTTTCTATAGAAAATTGTTCATATACATTTTTTTCTATAGTAAAAATTTAATATAAAGTTCTTCTCTACCGAAAAAAATGCATATCAAAATTATTTCTATAGGAAAAAAAACATCTAGATTCGATCACCTGGGTGAGCAAACTAAGTACGTGTTTTTCCCCATTGTGCTGTTGTATCAAGAATCAAAGTTTGGTTATTGGGTGCCGATGAGTGAATGGGAGAAGAAAACAATAAAAAAAAACAAAGTTTTTATTCTTGGACTTTTTAATTAAACTAAAAACAATTTGGTTAGTTTGTAACTATGAATATACAACAACTACAACAGGAAAAACAATAATGAAAAACTTTAATAAGAAATAAATAAAAGTATTACATACTTAAATGGGGTCAAAGTTAATAAACACTTCAATGGAATTGAGTTGAGCTTCCAAAATTTAGGGGAAGTAAACATTTTCGAAATTTGATAATTTAAAAAGTTTTCGATACCAGAGAATACTTTTAGATAAACTAAAGAATCAGGTGTAATTTTTCCGAGAGAAAACAATTGATATGAAATTTTTTCACGAGAAAAAATTTTGATATACAATTTTTTCTATGAAAAAAATTTATATATTAAATTTTTACGATAGAAAAAATTTTGATATGAAAAAAACTTTGATATGAAATTTTTTCTATTGAAAAAATTTTGATAGAAAACATTTTGTTATGAGATTTTTTCTATAAAAAAATTTTGTTATGAGATTTTTTCTAAAAAAAAAAAAATTTGTTATGAAATTTTTTCTATAAAAAAAATTTTGCTATGAAATTTTTTCTATAGAAAAAATTTTGTTATTCAAACAATTAAAGCCTTATACTTGTATATTTGATCATACATTTACTTTTATAAGTTTTATCCTTTTTTAATATTTATCGCACTTGTTTTTTAAGCTTTCTGCTTAAAAGCATAAAACGTTTAAAACTTTACTAATTCCCATATTTATGGCCTCTGAATCTAATGCAGAAATATAAAAAAGTTCTCTATGAAAATTTACTCGTTTTTAAAACATTAACTGACCAGTCATCATCAAATAGATGAACGATTAGAAATTCCACTTGTAATGGCCAATGCCAGCGATAGCACGTGCTGGAATGTTTTAATTCTATGGAAGAGTTGAAGTTGTGCTGATGCAGCATAAAAAAAAGTTAAGTTGTAAAAACTTTGTAGTTTCTATTTTATTACTTTCCATATTTATTATTACTATTTATTTTAGTTTCACTTATATTTGTGGTCAATTGCTTGGAAACTATAGTTTCAATTTACTTTAAGTAGTAATTGAATAATTGCTGAAGAGTTAAGGAAATAATGAAAAAATATAAATGAAAGTTTTGTGTAATAAAGTGTTTTGGAATTAGTGACTAAAATTTTTTCATTAACGAAAGCTTTCCTATAGAAAACTTTCGCTATCGAAAGTTTTCCTATAGAAAACCTTCGCTATCGAAAGCTTTCCTATAGAAAACTTTCGCTATCGAAAGCTTTCCTATAGAAAACATTCGCTATCGAAAGCTTTCCTATAGAAAACTTTCGCTATCGAAAGCTTTCCTATAGAAAACTTTCGCTATCGAAAGCTTTCCTATAGAAAACTTTCGCTATCGAAAGCTTTCCTATAGAAAACTTTCGCTATCGAAAGCTTTCCTATAGAAAACTTTCGCTATCGAAAGCTTTCCTATAGAAAACTTTCGCTATCGAAAGCTTTCCTATAGAAAACTTTCGCTATCGAAAGCTTTCCTATAGAAAACTTTCGCTATCGAAAGCTTTCCTATAGAAAACTTTCGCTATCGAAAGCTTTCCTATAGAAAACTTTCGCTATCGAAAGCTTTAATATAGAAAACTTTCGCTATCGAAAGCTTTCCTATAGAAAACTTTCGCTATCGAAAGCTTTCCTATAGAAAACTTTCGCTATCGAAAGCTTTCCTATAGAAAACTTTCGCTATCGAAAACTTTCCTATAGAAAACTTTCCCTATCGAAAGTTTTCCTATAGAAAACTTTCGCTATCGAAAGCTTTCCTATAGAAAACTTTCGCTATCGAAAGCTTTCCTATAGAAAACTTTCGCTATCGAAAGCTTTCCTATAGAAAACTTTCGCTATCGAAAGCTTTCCTATAGAAAACTTTCGCTATCGAAAGCTTTCCTATAGAAAACTTTCGCTATCGAAAGCTTTCCTATAGAAAACTTTTGCTATCGAAAGCTTTTCTATAGAAAACTTTCGCTACGAAAACTTTCCTATAGAAAACTTTGCCTATCGAAAGCTTTCCTATAGAAAACTTTCGCTATCGAAAGCTCTTCTATAGAAAACTTTGGCTATCAAAAACTCTCCTATAGAAAACTTTCGCTATCGAAAGCCTTTACGACTATTTACCAAATTTTGTCATGCAATTTTTTTTCTTTGCTACCCAATATACTAAAACATTTATCTCAAAGAAAAAAATTTTTCCCTGTTATTTCAATAAAAACACCAAAATTGTTCTAAACCAACATCAACTAATTGACATAAAAAATTAATATCCACTGATGCTCCTATACATAGAAAGACTTACATTCATCTATCCATTCGTACACCTCATTAGTTATCAACAGCTAGAAACTAAAATTAAATAAATAACTAAGCAACAAATGCAAAAAATGAGGTTAAATAATTTAAATAATTTGTTTTATTTAATGTGCCACACTAATTTGACACACAAATAAAAACGCCACACCAACATCAAAACATAGACACACACATACAAGTAAATTGCGATTAACACAGACACACGCAGAGCAGCTTAAACTTTCTAGGATAAACTGTGCGACACACGCAGAAAAAAGTTTTTTTTTTTGTTTTCATACAAAAACAGACAAATATTGGATATAGAAAGGACATTTAGGAAGAAGAAGAACAAAAGGATAATTTGTTACAACTAACTGAGGATGTTATGAAATGGACAGAAAAACACTCGAGGAAATAATTTAAGTGAAAGTAGCAGATTTTACAATTAAATCTGGATCTAAGATAAGACTCTTAAATATATAGTAAATCCTATTACGATTAAAAATTTGGAGTATAAATTTCTAGAATTTACTTAAATAGTATTAGATTTCACTTATCGCCTTATATAAAATTCGTGACTGTTTATATAGCTTCTTCTAATGGTATGTATTTCTACATTTACAAGCCACAATATGTATAAACAATTATAAAGTGGCAAAAAACTAAAAGGCAACAAGGTGAAATAAAGCTAAATAATACGAATTTTTTCAACAAAAATTTGTTCTCAAATATAAATAAATTAAAATTTGTTCACAAAAAAATGTAACATCAACAGATGTTAGCTTAGTTTTAACAAGAGAGGTGTTTTCAAATAAGACCATTAACATACATTCTAGGTGGGATTCAAATAAATTTATATTGGATTCTATTTGTTTTTTTTTTTAATTTTGACTTTTGAATAGATATCAAAAACATAAGCATAAAAGGCAAATTTTTATACCGAAAAATATTCTATAAAAAAATTTTTATATTGAAAAATTTTCTATAGAAACATTTTTATATCAAAAACTTTCTATAGGAAATTTTTAAAATCGAAAAACTTTCTATAGAAAAATTTGTATATCAAAATATTTTCCATAGAAAAATTTGTATATAGAAAAATTTTCTTTATCAAAATTTGAATATCGAAAAATTTTTATATCAAAAAATTTTTATATCAAACAATTTGCTATAGAAAAATTTTCTATAAAAAATTTTCTTTAGGAAATTGTTTATATCGCAAAATTTTCAATAAAAAAATTTTTACGTCGAAAAATTGTCTGTAGCAAAATTATTTTATCGAAAAATTATTTTATCAAAAAATTTTCTACAGAAAAATTTTTAAATCGAAAAATTTTTTATAGAAAAAATTTTATATTGAAAAATAATTATATCGAAAAATTTTCTATAGATAAATTTTTATATCAAATACTTTTTTATATAGAAAAATTTCCTATAGAAAAATTTTTATATTGGAAAATTTTCTTCAGAAAAATGTTTAAAACGAAAAATTTTCTATAAAAAAATTTTATAAACGAAAAAATTTTTAAAGAAAATTAAAAAAATCTAAAAATTTTCCCTCAATATAACACATAATGTATGGCTTTCGCTCTGTCTAGCATAAGGGATAATCCTCCTGATGAGATGGTCTAACCAACCATCGAAACGCGTCGAGGAAAGGTTTCTCCAGCAACATTTTTTGGTTTTATCAAAAAACTATTTATTAAAATAATAAATAATTGTAGTGAATTGGGATCATAGTGTCATACACTACAGTAAAACTTCCCATAGAAAAATTTTTATATAGAAAAATTTTCTACAGAAAAAATTTGTGTATTGAAATGTTTTCTATAGATAAACTTTTATATCGAAAAGTTTTATAGAAAAATTTTTATATCGAAAAATTTTCTATAGAAAAATTTTTATATCGAAAAATTTTTTTATAGAAAAATTTTTATATCGAAAAATATTCTATAGAAAAATTTTTATATCAAAAAATTTTCTCAAAAAATAACAAAATAGTCGGATGTAAATATTATTCAAAAACAAGAGTATTAGCATTTAATCCCAAATTTTTGTTCAGTCGATAATCTACGCTTTTACTTATTGTTTATGAACATAATTCTTAAAAGTTTTATTTGTAAATTTAGTAATAATGCGAGGTTTTCGATCTGTCTAAATGGGGGATAATATTCCTGAAGAGATGGCTTAACCAGCCATCGAAACGCGCCGAGGAATTTGGTTTCTCCGCAAACATTTTTTAGCTTTTTATCAAAAAATTGGTGTGTTACATTAATAAATAGATGTAACAGATTTGGGATCAAATGCGAATACTCTTCTTTTTGAAAAAAATTTGTATCGAAAAAATTTTATATCGCCAAACTTTGATATCGAAAAACTTTTTATAGAATTTTTTTTTCTATAAAAAAGATTTTATATCGAAAAATTTTAAAATCGAAAAACTTTTTATAGAAATTTTTTATATTGAACAATTTTTTATAGAAAAATTTCCAAAAAAAAATATTTATATCAAAAAATGTGCTATAAAAATTTCCTACAAAAAAGATTTATAACTAAAAATTTTCTATAGAAAAATTTTCATAACGAACAATTATCTATAGAAAAATTTTGTAGAAACATTTTTATTACAAAAATTTGCTATTAAAAATTTGTGTATAGAAATATTTCTGTAGAAAAATTTTTAAAAAATTTTCTATGGAAATTTTTCTTTAGAAATATTTTTATATCAAAAAATTTTCTATAGAAAAATTTTTATATCAAAAAATTTTCTATAGAAAAATGTTTATATCGAAAAATTTTCTATAGAAAAATTTTTTTATCAAAAAATTTCTATCGAAAAAATTTTATAACGACAAATTTTCATATCAAAAAATTTTCAATACAGAAAAATTTTGACATCGAAAAATTTTCTATCGAAATTTTTTATATCGAACTTTAAACTTTCCATAAAAAATTTTTACATAGAAAAATTTTCTCTAGAAAAATTTTTATATCGAAAAATTTTCTATAGAAAAATGTTTATATCAAAAAATTTTCTAGAGAAACATTTTTATATCGTAAAATTTTTAATATACAAAATTTTATAGAAACATTTTTATATTGAAAAATTTTGTATAGAAGAATTTTTATATTAAAAATTTTTCTAAAGAAAAATTTTAATATCGAAAAATTTTCTATAGAAAAATTTAAATATCGAAAAATTTTCTAAAGAAAAAAATTGATAACGAAAATTTTTTTACAGAAAATTTTTTTTATCAAAAAATTTTCTATAGAAAAATTTTTTTATCGAAAAATTTTTATATAAAAACATTTTTATAGCGGAAAACTTCAATAGAAAATTTTTTGTAGCGAAACATTTTAAATGGAAAATTTTTTATAGCGAAAAATTTGCTATAGAAACATTTTTATAGCGAAAAATTTTGTCTAAAAAATATTTTGGAGTATAGCTTTCTTCTATATAGGCAGGCTAGGCAGGACATAGAATAGCTATGTTTTTAACAAATTATATTACAAATATAAGGTGGTATTAAATAGCGATTATGTTATTTCGCCGTTATATTTTACAATTATCATAAAAAGCTGATAAAGCTAGAGATTAAAAAATGTATGGTAAAGACTTTTTACAATAAGAGAATTTTGAAAATGTTATGTTAGCGTTAAATTTTAATGGTATAGAGTCAAATGATGGAGATTTACTATTTAAATCTTGTTATAGCAGATATAATTTATAAGCTTTCACCAATAATTAAATGACAAAATTTTCCAAATTAAGAATAAAATAAAACCACTGAAACAAATCAAATAAATGTTCAACTGTAAGACCATTAAAAACTACAATATATATCAAAGTCACAAAAGTATCTGTAAATAGTCATAAAATGTTACCCATTTTACAATTGAAGTTTTTGGTAATAAGTCTTTTAAGTATTAGAAAATTTCTAATTTAAGGTGATTTACTACCCAAAAGTGCCACAGAAAAGCAATTAAATATATAGAGCTACTTCAGTTTGTCAACTAAAAAACTAAATTAAAACCCAAAAAACATCATCAACAAATGACAAAATAAACAGCAGCAGCAGAATATGGAGACAACTTAAAAAAAAATTACAACATTTAAAATTATATGTTTGCATATAAATTAAAATGTGTGACGTTTTACACGGGTCTTGTAGTCACAGTTAACCGCAAATTTATTTGTCCATACTCGAGCAAACACACACATACAGATGGAAATAGAAAGACAAACACATAAACAAAACACTAATACAACACACAAACAAACAAACCTTAAACCACTACATACACACGTAGACCTCTATAAACATTTAAATATACAAATATACTAGGAAACCATCAAGAGCAACAACAAAAATTATTTAAAATATTATATATACATATATATATATATATGGAGGTCTGACAATGATGCCTAAACAAACAACAACCTTCTACTATTTATATGATTTTTCTACCGTCCAACCAGCAAAAGGACCAGGCAACGTATGAGTATTAAAAAAATTGCTCATACGTCTAGGTTGTGGGTTGAAAAATTTTGCTAAACAATAGGGTGGCTCGTTTTTTCAGTTTGAGCTCTAATTTTTTGTACAAAGATTGTTAAAAATTTTGTATAAAAAATAAAATGTTTTATCGAACATATTTTTATAGAAAAATATTTAAAATGACAAATTTTCTATACAAAAATATAGAAACATATTAATAACGAAAAATTTTCTAAAGAAAACATTTTATAACAAAAAATTTTCTATAAAAAAATTTTTAGAACGAAAAATTTTCGATAGAAATTTTTTTATAACGAAAAGTTGTTGTAACGAAATATTTTCTATAAAAAATTTATTTCAACGAAAAAATTTCTATTGAAAAATTTTTAGAACAAAAATTTTTTTCCGAAAATTTTTTTTTATAGAAAATTTTTTTTTTATAGAAAAATTTTTATACAAAAAATTTTTTATAGAAACATTTTTATACGAAAAATTTTTGTAACGAAAAATTTTTTATAGAAAAATTTTTGTAACGAAAAATTTTTTATAGAAAAATTTATATCACGAAAAATTTTCTACAGAAAAGTTTTAAAAACGAAAAAACTTTTTATGGAAAAATTTTAATATCGAATTTTCTATAGAAAAATTTTAATAACAAAAAATTTTTACATCGAAAAATTTTCTATAGATA
The DNA here is from genome assembly GCA_933228675.1 of Stomorhina lunata. Lineage (NCBI taxonomy): Eukaryota > Metazoa > Arthropoda > Insecta > Diptera > Rhiniidae > Stomorhina > Stomorhina lunata. The sequence continues at coordinate 109,919,023 of OW121743.1, forward strand.
AATTTTCCTATAGAAAAATTTTTGTATCGAAATATTTTCTACAGAAAAATTTTAGTATCGAAAAATTTCTAACAGAAAAATTTTTATATCGAAAAATTTTCTATAGATAAATTTTTACATCGAAAAATTTTTTGTAAACAAATTTTATTTCAAAAAATTCTATACAATTTTTTTTTCGAAAAATTTTCTATAGAAAAATTTTTAAATCGAAAAATTTTCTAAATTTTTACATCGAAAAATTTTCTATAGAAAACTTTTTATATCAAAAAATTTTCTATAGAAAACTTTTTATATCGAAAAATTTTCTATAGAAAACTTTTTATATAGAAAAATTTTCTATAGAAAACTTATATATCGAAAAATTTTCTATAGAAAACTTTTTATATCGAAAAATTTTCTATAGAAAACTTTTTATATCGAAAAATTTTCTATAGAAAAATTTTTATATCGAAAAATTTTCTAAAGAAAAATTATATATCGAAAAATTTTCTATAAAAACATTTTTATATCGAAAAATTTTCTATAGAAAAAGTTTTATATCGAAAAATTTTCTAAAGAAAAATTATTTGTCGAAAAATTTTCTAAAGAAAAATTTTTATATCGAAAAATTTTCTATAGAAAAAGTTTTATATCGAAATTTTTCTATAGAAAACTTTTTATATCGAAAAATTTTCCATAGAAAAATTTTCTATAGAAAAATTTTTAAATCGAAAAATTTTCTATAGAAAAATTTTTATATCGAAAAATTTTCTATAAAAAATTTTTTATAGCGAAAAATTTTCTATCGAAAAATATTTATATCGAAAAATTTTGTATAGAAAAATTTTTATATCGAAAAGTTTTCTGTAGAAATCTTTTTATATCGACAATTTTTCTATAAAAAAAAATTTTTATATCGAAAAATTTTCTATAGAAAAATTTTTATATCGAAAAATTTTCTATAGAAAAATTTTTAAAACGAAAAATTTTCTAAAGAAAACTTTTTATTACGAACAATTTTCTATAGAAAATTTTTATTTCGAAAAATTTTTTTATAGAAAAATTTGTATATCAAAAAATTTTCTATAGAAAAATTTTTAAATCGAAAATTTTTGTATAGAAAGATTTTTAAATTGAAAAATTTTCTATAGAAAAATTTTTATATCGAAAAATTTTGTATAGAAAAATTTTTATATCGAAAAATTTTTAAATCGAAAAATTTTCAATAGAAAAATTTTTATTTTAATTTTTAAATTTTGTATAGAAAATTTTTATATCGAAAAATTTTGTATAGAAAATTTTTATATTTAAAAAATTTCTATAGAAAATTTTTTTTATCGAAAAAATTTCCGTAGAAAAGCAACAACAAATGCGTGGGATATAAAGAAATGATAAAACTAAAAAATGTTTGTGTGTTTCTGTTCAGATGATAATCTTCGCTTAATGTTGATATTTGTTGGACACAATAATAATTCGTATTTATTCTGTGACTCTAAGTCAGATATAATGAGTGGTTTTCGCTCTGTGTAGAATTAGGGATAATCCTCCTGATGAGATGGCCTAACCAACCATCAAAACGCGTCGAGGAAAGGTTTCCCCACCAACGTTGTTTGGTTTTGTCAATAAACTATATATTACAATAATAAATAATTATAATAAATTGGAATCTTAGTGCAATACACTACAGTAAAACTTCTAAATTAAATGTTTGATATCCCAAAAATTTTGATAAACCTTTTTGAAAAATTTTTACATCAAAAAATTTTCTATAGAAAAATTTTTCTATCGAAAAAATTTCTATAGAAAATTTGTATATCGAAAAATTTTTTGTAGAAAATTTGTTTATCGAAAAATTTTTTAATAAAAAATTTGTATATCGAAAATCTTTCTATGGAAAGCTTGTAAATCGAAATATTTTCTATATACAAATTTTCTATACAAAATTTCAACAAAAAATTTGTTATCGAAAAGTTTTCTATAAATAAAAATTTATTCCAAAATTTCACTTCTAGAAAATAATTTAAGAAAACAGTAAAAAATCAAACCACCTTAATGAAGAAGAATGACTGACTGAATGGTCGAATGGCTGGTAGATTTTGTGGTTTCGTTTATAAAATTTTAGTTTAAACATAAAATTTTTATTTTGTTTTTCTGGTGAATAATATTGTAAATAATAGTGTTTTTCTTGTAGATTTTTTTTTCATGTGATCACAACATTTAGTTGTGTTGTTTATGGTTAAGGATATTTTTCGATGCTGTTTTTGTAAAAGGCGTCAATTTTACATGTATGAATTTGCATTTTTACCAAATATGTGTTTATATTATAGATTAGTTTAGCATAAACTTTTATCTGAATTTAGTGTAAACCTTAGTTTGAAATTTTTTTTTTTTGAATATTAAAGATCTTATTTAAGGAAAAAAGTAAAAGGTTAATAAATTTGTTCAAATTTACTGAAGTACCCTACACTGGACCAGGGAGGAGAAGATTTAATCTTAGCTTAATTTCTAGAATTATTGAGATTCCCTTTTAGTTTCAAATTTAGTATCATCTACTTTCATCTTCTAAAAAAATATTTCATTTACTCTTCAATTTCTAAGAACTTTCTTCTAATATCGCTTTTGCTGCCATAATTGCTTATTCCGTTTGTCTGTGTTTTAAATAAAGGATTTCCTTTGAAATTTATTGGAGTTTTTACCGCCATCATAGAAAAGACAACAGGCATAACAACTGTTCACTGGTCATGTATAAATTGCTTATTTTTACGGCGTTTTGCCAAAACAAATATTTGTATGTGTTGCCAGTTTTGTTTAAACAAAGAAAAAAAAGAAGGACTTGCTGTTTTTCTTGTATATCTTATATCTAGTCGTATGTAGTTGCTGAAGTTTGACTGTCGCCATTAGAATATTTAAATAGGCAGTAAAACTAGTAGAAGACTACACCAGTTCCAAACAAAAGAAAAAGAAGGTTGTTTATCATGTTTGTTGCCATATGGCAACATCAATTTTTAGCTCTGCTATTTCGTTTTGTTTCATATTTGATTTTTATCTGTTATCGGTTTTATATTGGGTATACATGTTGATATCCATATCCTAAAATTATGAAATTTAAGAATCCTTTGAGCCATGTTACAAATACATATGGAAACAGTGTCATGTGATAAAAAGTATTACTGCTCTTTTTAGCTCAAAGTCAAAGTAGGTGGTCGTTTACTACAATACACTTTTGACATTTAACTCCTCGAAAAATTGTCGTTGACATATACATCCAAAAACAAGTCGGTCAAACCCGACCATACGATACCCTTCACAACTAAGGTCAAAGATGTTCCTTTTCCTGTATAAAGACAAGTATTTGCTAAATTTTCATACAAACATTTTCTAAAAACTTATACATATATTTAAGCTGTTTCCGTCATTTGAACTTATATGAGAGCTAGGGTCTAATGTGAACCGATTATCTCGAAATTAAGCAAATCGATTACAGTTTTTACAAAAGTTATATGTAAACTCAAAATTCTCATTACCTTCAGAGTTATGAGCGTTTTAGAGGTTTATGTCTCATTTAGTGCATTTTTACAGAAGAGTTTGTATGGGAGCTATGGCCAAATGTGGACCGATTTCCGAAATTTGTATAGTGATTTTAGTTTACATAATCAGTATTTGTTTAAAATTTCATGAAAAAATATTGATATTTGTGGCCAAAATTTCAATTCCGGGAAGTGGGACCTATGGGAGGTACCACAAATAATGAACCGATTTTGACGAATTTCAAAAACTATGGTCCCACTATCAAAAAAATGATATGTGCCAAATTTCATCAAATTAGCTTAATAATTGCGACCTGTACTTTGATTACATGGTTTACATGGAGGTCCAGCCAGCTAGAGGGACGGACGGAAGGACTGACATCACTAAATCGACTGAGAAAGTGATTCTAAGTCAATTGGTATACTAAAAGGTGGGTCTAAGACAAATATTTCCATGCGTTGCAAACATCAGCACAAACTTATAATACCCTTTCCAGCTATGGTGGTGAAGGGTATAACAAATTGCGTATTTGTCCAATATTGAGTATGTTTTTACATATTTTTATATTTTTTTGAGTATATTTTTACAAGCTTCGAATCAACAAAAACTAATTGTCAAATTTGTTCAGGTATAACATAAAAGGACAATGTCGGAAATTTAGTTTGTCTTAAAGTATTGAAGGGTTTGCAAATTTTTTCCTTAACAAATTGGCATAAGTTCAAAACAGTTTTGTTCTCAAAAAAGAAAATATATTTCTTTCTTTTTAAAAAATTGACCAGAAAATTCAAGGACATCAAACAAAAGTAGAAAACGTTAAAATACGAGTGTCACATTGTATAGAACGAAAAATTTTTAAAGAAAAAATTTAGACATTTGAATTTTTCTTGATATTAAAAATTTGTATATATGCACTTTTCTTAAATCTGATCTCTTAGTAACTACACCTATGCATATACTTTCCATTGAAGGAACAACCTTTCCCTAATCATGTGTATGATATTCCCAATCATTATATGTTTCCCCACGCCACGAAAATCCATCCCCTCTTATCATCCCATCTTCTAATGCATTTTTATTTCTTAATCGAATTTTAATCAAAATCTAAAATTTATTTACACTCTCAAACCAAAAAGTTTTTACTTTCAGATATAATCTCTATATTTGATACATCCCCAACCATTTGTAAAATTAATGCTTTTTGTATCCTTTTAAATTATTAGTCCTTTTATTTTATGAAAGAAAATTTTTTGGAACATTTTTTTGTGGCAACAAGAAAATTCTCTAGGGAATTGTCGGTAAAAACTCCGCCTGCCCATTTTATGTATCTCCTTCATTTAGACCCGTTCAAAAGCAACGAAATATTTGAAGAGAGCGTAGGGGGTGTTGAAACTAGGGTTGGCTAGCATGTCACAACATACATGTCGCAACATATGTTGTCTCGTTTGTTTGTTGGCTTTTTGTGCTGATATTTGGATATTTGTGGGGTTGGAGACATACAACCGAAATTATTTATGCATGCAGGACTCTTTCTTTCTTTTTTTTTTTTTTTTTTTGACTAACGTGTATTTGGTATTTATTTTATTTAAAACAAACATTCTTTCTAGAGAAAAAATAAAAAAGGATACAGGTTGGAAGCGACAGAAAAAGGCGCCACAATTTTTTTTTCTGTGTTCAATTTATGGAGTGAATCTTACCTTTTCTTTGAGTTGTAGAAGAATCTGAAATGATAAAGACGAATTATCAAGATTAGAAAAACATGTGAAAAATATAAATAAATTCTGAATTTGGACTTAAAGTTCTATATCTTCAAAAAGACATTTATCGATAATAAGTTTTTTAATATTTTTAATATTAATTTATATATAAAAATGTTTCAATAGAAAATTTTTCGATATAAAAAATTTTCTATGGAAAATTTTTCTATAAAAAATTTTTCGATATAAAAGATTTATATAGAAAATTTTTCGTTAACAAAAAATTTTCTATAGAAAATTTTTCGTTAACAAAAAATTTTCTATAGAAAATTTTTCGTTAACAAAAAATTTTCTATAGAAACATTTTTATTAACGAAAAATTTCCTATAACAAAAAACAAAAAAATTTGTATAGAAAAATTTCCTATAACAAAAAACAAAAAATTTTGTATAGAAAAATTTTTATACCAATTTTTATACCAAATTTTTATATCAAACATTTTCGTTAACAAAAAATTTTCTATAGAAAATTTTTCGTTAACAAAAAATTTTCTATAGAAAATTTTCGTTAATAAAAATTTTTCTACAGAAAATTTTTTCGTAAAGAAAAATTTTTCTATAGAAAATTTTTCTTTATACAAATGTTTCCTTTAATAAAAAATGTTTAATAGAAAATCTTTAGTTAACAAAATTTGTCGCTAAAAAAATTTTTCTATAGACAATATTTCGTTAATAAAAATGTTTCTACAGAAAATTTTGTGACAATAAAACTTTGTCTATAGAAAATTTTTCGTTAATAAAAATTTTTCAATAGAAAATTTTTCGTTAATAAAAATTTTTCTATAGAAAATTTTTCGTTAATAAAAATTTTTCTATAGAAAATTTTTTGTTAAAAAAATTTTTTATACAAAACTTTTCGTTAAAAATTTTTTCTATAGAAAATATTTCGTTAAAAAAATTTTCTATAGAAAACTTTTCGTTAAAAAAATTTTCTATACAAAACTTTTCGTTAAAAATTTTTTCTATACAAAATTTTTCATAAAAAAAAATTTCTATACAAAATTTTTTTGTTAATAAAAATATTTCTGTAGAAAATTTTTCGTTAATAAAAATTTTTCTATAGAAAATTTTTCGTTAATAAAAATTTTTCTATAGAAAATTTTTCATTAATAAAAATTTTTCTATAGAAAATTTTTTGTTAATTAAATTTTTTTTGTGAAAAATTTTAATTAAAATCATGTATATATTATAGAGATATTTTTTAGTCTAGTTCAATTTGATTTATTTAAAAAAACAATAGGATAAACATTTTACAAAAAAAATTAATGAAAATATATTTTATAAAAATTATTCAAATAAATTTTATAAGAACTATTTAATTATTCAATTAAATCTTTTAAAAAATCTACAAGTATTTCGACCTTGGTTTTAGGTCTTTCTTTTTTAAAGAAATAGCCCTGTAGATACTGCCAAAACTCGGAGACGCCACTCAATAGACAATCCAGGTCAAAGAAAGTTGAAAACAGCCAGGAAAATACAGTGATAAGTGTTAGAATAGAGGCGATATTACGAAGTTCTAGGAAAAAGATATCAAGTTTAGAATGAGTAAATTATAATTTCTATAAATTAAAAATACCATTATATCTGCCTAAATTTGGATTTGATTTCGTATAAATTCTCAAAGGCTTAAGGGGCGGCGCTACAGGAGTCCTGTAAAGCTGATGTTGTCTATTTGAATTTGGCATAAAATATTTTGTGGGTCCTTCCATGGGTATATAATTCATAGATGGGCTAGAGCTAAAATAGTTAAAACTATCCGTCTGAGTTTCTGTATTAATGGGATTTTTTTTTGTATTGGTTTTCATATCAATAAAATTAGATTTATCTTGATTGCTTTTTTTCATAGGCAGCTGCTGACTTAGCTTAGGCGAATCACAATTTCTGGGTGTGAAAACTATACGATGCTTTGGATTAACATTGCGCTTTAGGGGGGCTTTTACTTTTTTCGACGATTTATTGCAGGCTTTATTTTCTGAAAGCGATATTTGGGATTGTTTTTCGGATATTTTGTCCATAGTGTGAGGATGATATCGTGGACTATGCATGGAAAATGTATTTGTATTGCTTTTATGAACAGGAGCAACATCTAAGTCGAGTAAATGTTTTTCACCAGTTTTTGTGACAAAAACAGCACGAGTTTTGTCCTGAGTGTTAAGGGCACTGGGAGATAAAATAAAATAAGTTGAACAAATAAATCAAGAAATAAGAAATTATACTCGGTAAAGCCCGAGAAATGATAATCTCAAAGAACACAACAGGAAACTTTTTGACTGACTAAAATTGGCATATGTGAACTCTAAAAAAACTTTTCCCAGAACACAAAAGGTTCTCAAATTAATTTTTTGTACTCACGTATCACTTATATAGGCAAAATTAGTTTTTGAATCGTCATAATCACTTTCTTTCTCAAATAAATGACGCTGCCCGTAATGTGTGGAGTCCTTATGTGGGCTCAATTGTATTAGATTAACTTCATTGTCATCATGAATAAAACTGCTGGCCGGTCTTCTATAGGAACTAATTTTAAGGAGTTCAGAGTCAAAACTTTATAAAAACAAAAATTCATTAATACTTACGTGGGTCTGTGCAAAGACATTAAGTTCAGCGCTTATATAAAAATTTAAAACTTAATGCAAGAAAAAATTATACTCAAAAATCAAAAATTATTTATACAAAAAATTATTTTTTTTTTTTTTTTGACAAATAATAAAACATATTGTCAGTAAGGGATTTTATAAAATTGAAACACAGGGTGTATTTTAGAAACTAAAGCACATGCAAAAAAATGATATACAAAATTCTCCTCCTCTTTCAACTTTTCCTTAAAGAAAGGAAATTTTTAAGAATTTTCTTATTTTTATAGGAATTTTTTTTAAATTTCTTGTCTTTATTGGATATTTTTTTTAAATTTCTAATTTTTACGGGAAATTTTTTAAAAATTTCTTATTTTTAAAGGAATTTTTTCAAAAGTTTCTTATTTTCATAAGAAATTTTTCAAAAGTTTCTTATTTTTATAAGAAATTAAAAAAAAACCCTTATTTTTATAGGAATTTTTTCAAAAATTTCTTATTTTTATAGGAAATATTTCAATAATTTCTTATTTTTAAATGCAATCTTTCAAAAATATTTTATTTTTGAAGCAAATTTTTCAAAAATTTCTTATTTTTATAAGAAATTTTTCAAAAATTTCTTATTTTTATAAGAAATTTTTCAAAAATTTCTTATTTTTATAGGAAATTTTTCAAAAATTTCTTATTTTTATAAGAAATTTTTCAAAAATTTCTTATTTTTATAAGAAATTTTTCAAAAATTTCTTATTTTTATAAGAAATTTTTCAAAAACTTCTTATTTTTATAAGAAATTTTTCAACAATTTTTTATTTTTATAAGAAATTTTTCAAAAATTTCTTATTTTTATAAGAAATTTTTCAAAAATTTCTTATTTTTATAAGAAATTTTTCAAAAATTTCTTATTTTTATAAGAAATTTTTCAAAAATTTCTTATTTTTATAAGAAATTTTTCAAAAATGTCTTATTTTTATAAGAAATTTTTCAAAAATTTCTTATTTTTATAAGAAATTTTTCAAAAATTTCTTATTTTTATAAGAAATTTTTCAAAAATTTCTTATTTTTATAAGAAATTTTTCAAAAACTTCTTATTTTTATAAGAAATTTTTCAAAAATTTCTTATTTTTTTAAGAAATTTTTCAAAAATTTCTTATTTTTTAAGAAATTTTTAAATATTTCTTATTTTTATAAGAAATTTTTCAAAAATTTCTTATTTTTATAAGAAATTTTTCAAAAATTTCTTATTTTTATAAGAAATTTTTTAAAAATTTCTTATTTTTATAAGAAATTTTTCAAAAATTTCTTATTTTTATAAGAAATTTTTCAAAAATTTCTTATTTTTATAAGAAATTTTTCAAAAACTTCTTATTTTTATAAGAAATTTTTCAAAAATTTTTTATATTTATAAGAAATTTTTCAAAAATTTCTTATTTTTATAAGAAATTTTTCAAAAATTTATTATTTTTATAAGAAATTTTTCAAAAATTTATTATTTTTATAAGAAATTTTTCAAAAAATTATTATTTTTATAAGAAATTTTTCAAAAATTTATTATTTTTATTGGAAATTTTTCAAAAATTTTCTCATTTTTATAAGAAATTTTTCAACATTTTTTTATTTTTATAGGAAATTTTTTAAAAATTTCTTATTTTTAAAGAAATTTTTCTAAAATGTTCTTATTTTTATTGGAAATTTTTTAAAAATTTATAATTTTATAAAAAACATTAAAAAAAAATTCTTATTTTTAATGGAAATTTTTAAAAAATTTCTTATTTTTATAGGATATTTTTTTTAAATTTCGTAGTTTGATAGGAAGTTTTTCAAAAATTATATATTTTTATAGAAAATTTTTCAAAAATTTCTAATTTTATACGAACTTTTTCAAAAATTTCTTATTTTTAAAGGAAATTTTTCAAAAATTTCTTATTTTTATAAGAAATTTTTAAAAAACTTCTTATTATTATAGAAAGTTTTTCAACAATTTTCTCATTTTTATAAAAAAATTTTCAAAATATTCTTATTTTTATAGGAAATTTTTTAAAAATTTCTTATTTTTAAAGAAATTTTTTCTAAAATAGTCTTATTTTAATAGGAATTTTTTCTAAAGCTTCTTGTTTTTATACAAAATTTTATAAAATTTTTAAATTTTACAAAAACCCTTTCAAAAAATTTTTATTTGTAATGAAATTTTTCAAAAATTTCTTATTTTTATAGAAATTTTTTTTAAAAATTTGTTATAAAAATAAAATTTTTTATTTCCATAGGAAATTTTTGAAAAGTTTCTTATTTTTATATGAAGTTTTTCAAAAAAATCTTAATTTATAGGAAATTTCTTAAAAATTTCTTATTTTGATAGCAAATTTTTCAAAAATTCCTTATTTATATAGAAAAATTTTACAAAAAAAAAATTTATATTTATAGGAAATTGTTAAAAACGTTTTTATTTTTATAGGAAATTTTGCAACTTTTCTTTAAGGAACTTTTTTATGTTTATTTTTAAGGTGATCGATAAGAGTCAATTCAAAATCTCTGTCCATTCCTAAAATGTGCAGACCCCTTTTCCTCTCCGCCACATTATTATTATTATCACAAACGCATCATTTTATATTTCAAAAGGACATATTGCATTTGACAAAAGGACAAATAAAACGAAAAGTAAACAAAGAAGTGCATGCACACGCAAAACATCTGAATACTTAAATTTTTGTTTTAACATTTTAATTAATTTTAATTAAAAATCATCACACACCACACTTCACAATTTCTACAAGCGTAAATTTTTACGATTTTATAAAAAGGTTTTTATGTGCATTTTTTATTTTACTCACTTTCAGCTTAAAGTCCAGCAAAATAAGGTTGATGTGCAACCCTTAGCTTTATAAAAAGTAAAACAAAAAAATAAAACAAATATTTTTGAATAAAAGTGGACACAGACCAACAATATAGAAAAGCCTATATACTCGCATGTATGTACAAATGTGAGTATACAAAATTGTTTGCATATAAATGCGTGATTGAGTGTGTTTACATGATACCATCAACTTATTTAAATCCTTTGGTTATGTATTTTCATAATAAAAAATCAGAAGACAAACAGAAATAGAAAACAAAAAACCTGGACTTAAGTTTTTAAACTGAATTTATTTTTATCTTCCTTACCTACGAAGGCTTTTGGAAATGCATTTAAATACACATACATTTATTTGTTTACCCTAATAAAACGCATATTTCTACATAACGTAAACTTATACAAATAAAGGCATAACTCAAAAGTTATGAACTAAAAAAATGCGCTTAACTTTTTCGGCTTGAAATTAAGTGTAAAAATGTAATTAGGATCTTGCTTTATTTGGGAAGTTATCAAAGTCTTTTCTGAATATTTGCCAAAAATATGTCTGCCTTTACTCTTTAATTATGGATTAGATTATGTTTCAAAATAAGAAAAACTCAGTCTTTCTTTCTTTCTTTACACCAGCGCAAACTATTATTGCGCTTCCTTCATACGGTGGAGTAGGCTACATGTATCCAGTTTTTATGCATAGAAGGACTACCAGCAAATGTATTTGCTTGGATACATGCTGCGATATTGCTCTGGACGTATGATTCATATTTTTACAAAGTTATTGAATAATACTCATGCGACCTATTGGCTTAATGTATAATTTCTCAAAAATTTCCTTTTTTTATAGGATTTTTTTAAATATCCTTGTTTCTTGTCTTAAATTTCCTATTTTTAAACGAAATTTAAAAAAAATCTTATTTTTATAGGAAATTTTTCAAAAATTTCTTATTTTTATAGGAAATTTTTCAAAAATTTTTATTTTTATAGGAAATTTTTCAAAAATTTTTATTTTTATAGGAAATTTTTCAAAAATTTCTTATTTTTATAGGAAATTTTTTCAAAAATTTCTTATTTTTATAGGAAATTTTTCAAAAATTTCTTATTTTTATAGGAAATTTTTCAAAAATTTCTTATTTTTATAGGAAATTTTCACAAAAATTTCTTATTTTTATAGGAAATTTTTCAAAAATTTCTTATTTTTATAGGAAATTTTTCAAAAATTTCTTATTTTTATAGGAAATTTTTCAAAAATTTCTTATTTTTATAGGAAATTTTTCAAAAATTTCTTATTTTTATAGGAAATTTTTCAAAAATTTCTTATTTTTATAGGAAATTTTTCAAAAATTTCTTGTTGTTATAGAAAATTTTTTTAAAAATTTCTTATTTTTATAGGAAATTTTTCAAAAATTTCTTTATTTTATAGGAAATTTTTCAAAAATGTTTTATTTGTATAGGAAATTTTTCAAAAATTTCTTTTTTTTATAGGAAATTTTTCAAAAATTTTTTCAAAAATTTCCTATTTTTCAAAAATTTCCTAATTTTTTTAAAAATTTCATATTTTTTTAGGAAAATTTTCACATATTTCATATTTTTATAAAAAAATTTTTTTTAATGTATTTATTTTTGAAGAAAATTTTTTACAAATTTCTTATTTTTGAACAAAATTTTTCAAAAAGTTCTTAAATTAATAGGATTTTTTTTTATTTTTAAAGGAAATTTTTTAATAATGTCTTTTTTAAAATTTCTTGTTTTTATAGGAAATTTTTCAAAAATTTTATATTTTACATTAATTTTGAAAAATTTTCTATTTTATAAGAAATTTTTCAAATATTTCCTATTTTGAAGGAAATTTTTCAAAAATTTCCTATTTTATTGTAAATGTTTCAAAAATTTCCTATTTTATGTAAATTTTTCAAAAATTTCCTATTTTATAGGAAATTTTCCAAAAATTTCCTATTTCTATAGGAATTTTTTTTTTAAATTTTCTTATTTTTATAGGAAATTTTTCAAAAAATTCTTATTTTTATAGGAAATTTTTAAAAAATTTATTATTTTTATAGGAAATTTTTCAAAAAATTCCTATTTTTATAGGAAAATTTTCAAATATTTTCTATTTTTATAGGAAATTTTTCAAAAATTTCCTATTTTTCAAAAATTTCCTTTTTTATAGGAAACTTATAAAAAATTTCATATTTTAATAGGAAATTTTTAAAAATTTCATATTTTTTAAAGAAATTTTCGAAAAATTTTAATTTTTAAAGGAAAATTTTTAAATTTCTTATTTTAATCGAATTTTTTTTTTATTTTTTATAGAAAATTTTTCTAAAATTTATTATTTTATGGGACAATTTTTCAAAAATTTCTTAATTTTATAGAAAATTTTTCAAAAATTTCTTAATTTAATAGAAAATTTTTCAAAAATTTTTTAATTTTATAGGAAATTTTTGATCTTCATTTTTGCACCAAAATAATGAAATATACCAAATACATTTCCCATAAAATTTACATTTTATAACTAGAAATGTGAATGTATGTTTGTCTGTTAGCATAATAATACCTGTATGTTTGTTTTGTTATCCATGCATGATTGTATGTTGTAGAATTTTTATCCCGTTTTCTTTTTTTGCTTTATGTTTTGTTGTTGGCTTACAAGTATGCATGTATAAAATACACATACAACACAAATATGCGCCCTGGACAAATGTCCGAGTCTGTATGTTTATGCACATGATGGTAGTAAATATTTGTGTGCACAAGCCCAAGAATGAAATACAAACGTACAATAGAAAATACCAGCCGACATTTACTTTACGCTTATGCAAATACCTACCGCTTTCGAAAGTGACCAAATGACCATGTAAACGCATATTTGAACAAAATATTGCCAGCATTTATATACGCATGTATGTATGTATGTAGGACTGAATAAATGCTTATAAGAATGAATGTGTTTTTAGACATGTGAGAGTATGCATGTGCTTGCAAATGCACATTTTTTTCCTTGTTGTAGACATTACTATGAAATTCAACCTATCTTTTGAATGAATACCAAACGTCACATAGTCATTCAGTGAGTCATCACAGTAAGTCAGTCAGTCATTCAGGCGTTTGAACAGTTATTCAGTTTGACATTGAGTTAGTCAAGCTTTTGACTCGACTTGCATTTATTCATTCATTCAGTCATTTATACAACAAAAACCATTTCAAAGGTTTAGTCAATACAAATACTATAACTTATATGTATGTACGTTTGTATGCTTACAATTTTGTATGTGGTTTCTCTCGCTAGTCTAGATACAAGGAGATGCTGGTTTACTGACGTTTATAATTGTATTTGTATATGTATTTATGTATGTGTAGGTAAAGAGTCGTATTTTTTGAAATGGATTCTCTTATTCTTTACTTTTTGCGTGAGGAAATCCAATTGTAAACCCCATCAGCCAAACCATCTAGTAGTACAGTAAGGTCACGATTAACATTAAAAAAACAAAATTTATTTGAAAAAGTCGAAACTTGGATTTTTACAAATAAATTTATGCCTCACTTGAGTTATGTCAAAATTTGGAGGTAAAGTATTTTAAGTTAAATACACTCAAATTTTCAAGTATCAACTGTGACTTTACATACAAAACGATAATATCCGGTCCACTATGACTTGAATGGCTTTTAATACTCATTGCATTTAGTAGTATGGTCTTTATTTTATACCCTACACCATAAAAGCTGGAGTCTCGGTACCATCTCTTAAATTTTTATGTGGAGTTTTTAACAAATTTTATATTTTTAAAGAAAATTTTAAAAATTTAATATTTTTTTTAAATAAAATGAAATTCAAAATGAAAATTATCAAAAAATCCTTACTTTTATAGGATATTTTTCCTAAATTTCTTTTTGTTAGAAATTTTTTTAAAAATTCTTATTTTTTTTATGAAAGTATTCAAAAATTTGATATTTTTATAGAAATTTTTCAAAAATTTCTTATTTTTATAGGAAATTTTTCAAAAGTTTCTTATTTTTATAGGAAATTTTTTAAAGATTTCTTATTTTTATAGGAAACTTTTTAAAAATTTCTTATTTTTATAGGATAATTTTCAAAAATTTCTAATTTTTTAGAAACTTTCTCAAAAATTTCTTATTTTAATAGGAAATTTTTCAAAAATTTCTTATTATAATAGGAAATTTTTCAAAAATTTCTTATTTTAATAGGAAATTTTTCAAAAATTTCTTATTTTAAAAGGAAATTTTTCAAAAAATTTCTTTTTTTTATAGGATATTTTTCAAAAATTTCTTATTTTTATAGGAAATCTTTCAAAATTTTCTTAAAGATTTCTTATTTTTAAAGGAAATTTTTTAAAAATTTCTTATTTTTATAGGAATTTTTGCAAAAATTTCTTATTTTTATAGGAAAATTTTCAAAAACTTCTAATTTTTTATAAAATTTCTCAAAAATTTCTTATTTTTTATAAAATCTCTCAAAAATTTCTTATTTTTATAGGAAAATTTTCAAAAATTTCTTATTTTAAAGAAAATTTTTCAAAAATTTCTTATTTTTATAGAAAATTTTTCAAAAATTTCTTATTTTTATAGGAAATTTTTAAAAAATTTCTTATTTTTATAGGATATTTTTAAAAAATTTCTTATTTTTATAGGAAATTTTTAAAGAATTTCTTATTTTTATAGGAAATTTTTTTAAAATTTCTTATTTTTATATAAAATTTTTATACAAATTTCTTGTTTTTATAAGAAATTTTTAAAAATTTCTTAGTTTGATAGGAAATTTTTCAAAAATGTCTTATTTTTATAGGAAATTTTTCAAAAAATTCTTATTTTTATAGGAAATTTTTCAAAAATTTCTTATTTTTATAGAAAATTTTCAAAAATTTCTTATTTTTATAGGAAATTTTTCAAAAATTTCCTATTTTTATAGGAAATTTTTCAAAATTTTCTTATTTTTATAGGAAATTTTTCAAAAATTTCTTATTTTTATAGGAAGTTTTTCAATAATTTCTTATTTTTATAGGAATTTTTTCAAAAATTTCCTAATTTTATAGGAAATTTTTCAAAAATTTCTTATTTTTATAAGAAATTGCTTAACTTTTTATAGGAAATTTTTCAAAAATTTCTTATTTATACAGGAAATTTTTCAAAAATTTCTTATTTTTATAGGAAATTTTTCAAAAATTTCTTATTTTTATAGGAAATTTTTCAAAAATTTTTTATTTTTTTAGGAGTTTGTCAAAAATCTTATTTTTATAGGAAAGTTTTCAAAAATTTCTTATTTTTATAGGAAATTTTTGAAAAATTTCTTATTTTTATAGGAAATTTTTCAAAAATTTCTTATTTTTATAGGAAATTTTTCAAAAATTTCTTATTTTTATAGGAAATTTTTCAAAAATTTTTTATTTTTATAGGAAATTTTTAAAAAATTTCTTATTTTTATAGGAAATTTTTCAAAAATTTCTTATTTTTATAGGAAATTTTTCAAAAATTTCTTATTTTTATAGGAAACTTTTCAAAAATTTCTTATTTTTATAGGAAATTTTTAAAAAAATTATTATTTTTATAGGAAATTTTTCAAAAATTTATTATTCTAATAGGAAAATTTTCACAAATTGATTTTTTTTATAGGACATTTATCAAAAATTTCTTATTTTATAGGAAATTTTTCAAAAAATTATTATTTTATAGGAAATTTTTCAAAAATGTATTATTTGATATAAAATTTTTATACAAATTTCTTGTTTTTATAGGAAATTTTTAAAAATTTCTTAGTTTTATAGGAAACTTTTCAAAAATGTCTTATTTTTATAAAAATATTTTTAAATATGTCTTATTTTTCAAAATTTTTCAAACATTTGTTTTTTCTATAGGAAAATTGTTAAATAATTCTTATTTTTATAGAAAGTTTTTCAAAAACATTTTATTTTTAAAGGAAATTTTTTTTAAAAATTTCTTATTTTAAAAGGAAATTCTTCAAAAATGTCCTTTTTTTAGGTAATTTTTAAAAAATATCTTATATTTATAGGAAAATTTTAAAAAATTTCGTACTTTTACAGGAAATTTTTCAAAAATTTCGTATTTTTATGGGAAATTTTTCAAAAAATTCTTATTTTAATAGAAAATTTTTCTTATTATTGTAGAAAATTTTTAAAATTTTTTTTTTTTAATAAAAAATTTTTCAAAAATTTCTTATTTTTATAGAAATTTTTTCGAAAGTCTTATATTTTTATAAAAAATTAAAAAAAATTTCTTATTTTTATAGGAAATTGTTCAAAAATTTCTTATTTTTATAGGAAATTTTTCAAAAATTTCTTATTTTATAGGAGTTTTTTCAAAAATTTCTTTTTTTTTTATAGGAAATTTTTCAAAAATTTCGTATTTTTATAGGAAATTTTTCAGAAGTTTTGTAATTTATAGGAAATTTTTTAAAAATTTTTTATTTTTATAGGATTTTTTTTTCAACTTCCTATTTTTAAAAATGTTTTATCTTAATAGAATATTTTTCAAAAATTTATTTTTATAGAAAAATTTTCAAAAGTTTATTTTTATGGGAAAATTTTCAAAAAATTCTTATTTTTACACTAAATTTTTGAAAAATTGATTATTTGTATACGAAATATTTCTATAAAATTTCTTATTTAGCCAGGAAATTTTTGAAAAATTTCTTATTTTTATAGGAAATTTTTAAAAATTTTCTTATTTTTATAGCAAAGTTTTCAAAAATTTCTTTGTGTAATATTAAATTTTCTAAAAATTTCTTATCATTATAGGAAATTTTTCAAAATTTATTATTTTTATAGGAAATTTTTAAAAATTTCTTTTTTTTATATGAATTTTTTATATAATTTTTATAAAATATTATGCAAAATTTCTTTTTTTTTTATAGGAAAATTTTGAAAAACTTCTTATTTTTATTAGAAAATTAAAAAAAAATTATAGGAATTTTTTCAAAAATTCCATTTTATTTTTTCAAAATGATGTAAAGAATCTTCCAACCGAACTTCACCGACTACAATACCTTCTTCTTACAACCTATGTATGTCTTCAACAACTACAATACACACAAATATTGCATTTGTTTTTGTTGCTATTGCATGTAAGTATTTGCATACAATTTCAAAGCTTATTTAGTTGTGGGATAAATGCATTATCCCCGGAAACAGTAACAGCATCAAATGACCCTCCACTTACCACTGATACGATGAAAAGGTGCGTAAAGTGGCATATGATGCGTTGCTACTCCTGGTTGAGTCAGCTGCTGCTGCTGCAGTTTGAATTCATGTTTTAAAGTATTTACTTATTTTGTATGGAGATTTTTTTGATGTGTAAGTACTTCGACTTTAGTTGCAAGAGGTGGAAGGACAACGGACGTTATGCGTTTTAAATTGTATTTGTGCTCTTGTTACAAAAAGAAACAACTCAAGCTTATACACATTATTGCGTTTTCTATACAAAAATTTAATTATTTTTTTCGTTCATTTCTGTTTTTAATTTCAATTTAGTCGGTTGAGCTAAGAGCAAAGGGGAGATGGCTGTGGTCAAAGTCATTCAGCTCGGGCTCCTTATATATGGTAATTTTCATTAACATTCGTTGCGTTTCTAAAGAGTGACCACTTCACTACCGACTTCAAAAAGTGCTTTAAAATTAAAAAAAGTAAAACAAAAACAGAATCGCATAAAATGTATCTCAATGATACGCATGATGTCGCTACTTTTAATTGCTGCTTCAGCAAAATCAAAAAAAAAAACAGGACATCATACAACAACAATAAAAGCAAATATGTTTAAAGGAAGACAAGGATTAAGATACGCTCAAACAGAAACTTTAAGATGAGGGCATGAGGGCAGACAACCGCAATTGTCTGAGGCCATTTTGCTGTTTTTGGGCGAAAATTCATTAAATTTATATCAACAAATATTTAAAAGGATTAAAAAATTTGCTTTGAAAAAGTTTTCTTTAGAAATATATAATTATGAATATTTTCATAGCAAAAATATTTGAAAACCAATAAAAGTTACGAAATTTTTGAGATGTTTTAAAAGTACTTCCTTCTTTAAAAATAAGAAATTTTAAAGAATTTCCTATAAAATTAAGAAATTAAAAAAAAATCAAATAAAAATAAGCGATTAAAAAAAATTCCTATAGAAAAAGGAAATGTTTGAAAAATTTTCTATAAAAATAGGAAATTATTGAAAAATTTTTTATAAAAAAATGAATTTTTTAAAAAATTTCATACAAAATTAAGAAATTTTTAAAAATTTCCTATAAAAATAAGAAATTTTTAAAAATTTTCTATAAAAATAAGAAATTTTTAAAAATTTCCTATAAAAATAAGAAATTTTTAAAAATTTCCTATAAAAATAAGAAATTTTTAAAACTTTCCTATAAAAATAAGAAATTTTTAAAAATTTCCTATAAAAATAAGAAATTTTTGCAAAAATTTCCTAAACAAATAAGAAATTTTTGCAAAAATTTCCTATAAAAATTATAAATTTTTGAAAATCTTCAATAAAACTAAGAAATTTTTGAGAAATTTCCTATAAAAATAAAAAATGTTTGAGAAATTTCCTATAAAATAGGATATTTTTGAAAAATTTCCTATAAAATAGGAAATTTTTGAAAAATTTCTTATAAAGTAGGAAATTTTTGAAAATTAATATAAAATAGGAAATTTTTGAAAAATTTCCTATAAAATAGGAAATTTTTGAAAAGTTTGCTATAAAATAAAAAATCTTTGAAAAATTTCCTATAAAAAGTTAAACAATTTCCTATAAAAATAAGAAATTTTTGAAAAAATTCCATAATAAAATATAAAAATTTTGAAAAGTTTCCTACTAAAATAAGAAATTGTTGAAAAATTATCTATATTAATAAGAACTTTTTGAAAAATTTTCAATAACAATATGAAATTTTTTTAAAATTTCCTATAAAAGTAAGAAATTTTTGAAAAATTTCCTATAAAAGTAAGAAATTTTTGAAAAAATTCCTATAAAAATAAGAAATTTTTGAAAAATTTTCTATAAAATAGGAAATTTTTGAAAAATTTCTTGTACAAATAAGAAATTTTTGAAAAATTTCCTATAAAATAGGAAATTTTTGAAAAATTTCTTATACAAATAAGAAATTTTTGAAAAATTTCCTATAAAAATAAGAAATTTTTGAAAAATTTCCGATAAAAATCAGAAGTTTTTGAAAAATTTCCGATCAAAATCAGAAGTTTTCTAAAAATTTCCTATAAAAATAAGAAATTTTTGAAAAATTTCCTATTAAATAAGAAATTTTTGGAAAATTGCCTATAAAAATAAGAAAATTTTGGAAAATTGCCTATAAAAATAAGAAATTTTTAAAAAATTTCCTATAAAAATAAGAAATTTTTGAAAAATTTCATATAAAAATAAGAAATTTTTGAAAAATTTCCTATAAAAATAAGAAATTTTTGGAAATATCCTTTAAAAATAAGACATTTTAAAGAATTTCCTATAAAAATAATATATTTTTAAAAAAACTTCCTATAAAAATATGAAATTTGTGAAAACTTTTCTATATAAGTAAGAAATTTTGCTATAATAATAAGAAATTATGTACAAAAGTTAAAAATTTTTGAAAAATTTCCTATAAAAATAAGAAATTTATGATGAAGAAATAAGAAATATTTGAAAATTTTCCTATAAAAAATACATTTTTAAACAAAATTTTTTAAAAATTTCCTATAAAAAAAATAAGTTATTTTTAAAAAATTTTACTAAAAAATAAAAAAAAAATTAAAAATTTCCTATAAAAATAAGAAATTTTTGAAAAATTTTCTATAAAAATAAGAAATTTTTGAAAATATTCCTATAAAAAATAAGAATTTTTTTTTTTAATTTCCTATAAAAATAAGAAAAATTTCCTATAACAATAAGAAATTTCTGAAAAATTTCCATTTAAAATAAGAAATTTTTGAAAAATTTCCTATTAAAATAAGAAATTTTTGAAAAATTTCCGATAAAAATCAGAAGTTTTTGAAAAATTTCCGATAAAAATCAGAAGTTTTCTAAAAATTTCCTATAAAAATAAGAAATTTTTGAAAAATTTCCTATTAAATAAGAAATTTTTGGAAAATTGCCTATAAAAATAAGAAAATTTTGGAAAATTGCCTATAAAAATAAGAAATTTTTAAAAAATTTCCTATAAAAATAAGAAATTTTTGAAAAATTTCATATAAAAATAAGAAATTTTTGAAAAATTTCCTATAAAAATAAGAAATTTTTGGAAATATCCTTTAAAAATAAGACATTTTAAAGAATTTCCTATAAAAATAATATATTTTTAAAAAAACTTCCTATAAAAATATGAAATTTGTGAAAACTTTTCTATATAAGTAAGAAATTTTGCTATAATAATAAGAAATTATGTACAAAAGTTAAAAATTTTTGAAAAATTTCCTATAAAAATAAGAAATTTATGATGAAGAAATAAGAAATATTTGAAAATTTTCCTATAAAAAATACATTTTTAAACAAAATTTTTTAAAAATTTCCTATAAAAAAAAATAAGTTATTTTTAAAAAATTTTACTAAAAAATAAAAAAAAAATTAAAAATTTCCTATAAAAATAAGAAATTTTTGAAAAATTTTCTATAAAAATAAGAAATTTTTGAAAATATTCCTATAAAAAATAAGAATTTTTTTTTTTAATTTCCTATAAAAATAAGAAAAATTTCCTATAACAATAAGAAATTTCTGAAAAATTTCCATTTAAAATAAGAAATTTTTGAAAAATTTCCTATTAAAATAAGAAATTTTTGAAAAATTTCCGATAAAAATCAGAAGTTTTTGAAAAATTTCCGATAAAAATCAGAAGTTTTCTAAAAATTTCCTATAAAAATAAGAAATTTTTGAAAAATTTCCTATTAAATAAGAAATTTTTGGAAAATTGCCTATAAAAATAAGAAAATTTTGGAAAATTGCCTATAAAAATAAGAAATTTTTAAAAAATTTCCTATAAAAATAAGAAATTTTTGAAAAATTTCATATAAAAATAAGAAATTTTTGAAAAATTTCCTATAAAAATAAGAAATTTTTGGAAATATCCTTTAAAAATAAGACATTTTAAAGAATTTCCTATAAAAATAATATATTTTTAAAAAAACTTCCTATAAAAATATGAAATTTGTGAAAACTTTTCTATATAAGTAAGAAATTTTGCTATAATAATAAGAAATTATGTACAAAAGTTAAAAATTTTTGAAAAATTTCCTATAAAAATAAGAAATTTATGATGAAGAAATAAGAAATATTTGAAAATTTTCCTATAAAAAATACATTTTTAAACAAAATTTTTTAAAAATTTCCTATAAAAAAAATAAGTTATTTTTAAAAAATTTTACTAAAAAATAAAAAAAAAATTAAAAATTTCCTATAAAAATAAGAAATTTTTGAAAAATTTTCTATAAAAATAAGAAATTTTTGAAAATATTCCTATAAAAAATAAGAATTTTTTTTTTTAATTTCCTATAAAAATAAGAAAAATTTCCTATAACAATAAGAAATTTCTGAAAAATTTCCATTTAAAATAAGAAATTTTTGAAAAATTTCCTATTAAAATAAGAAATTTTTGAAAAATTTCCTATTAAAATCAGAAATTTTTGAAAAATTTCCTATAAAAATAAAAAAAAATTGAAAAATTTCCTATAAAAATCAGAAATTTTTGAAAAATTTCCTATAAAAATAAGAAATTTTTGAATAATATCCTATAGAAATAAGAAATTTTTTTAAAAATTTCCTATAAAAATTAAAGGTTATCAAAAAGTTAATGTAATATGAACAATTTTTTTAAATTAAAAAATAAAAAAAAAGATTTAAACAAGTCAATCTACCCCATTGTGCATAAAGTTGTGTTTCTTGTCATTTAGAAATACAATGTGTGTTGGCATTTGCTGGCCTAATCAATATTTACTGATAATTCGTAAGTAAAACATAAACAAAAAAAAAATATTTTTAAAATTAATAGAAAGTACTTCAATAATAAACTGATTAGTCTTTGAAGTACAAAATAATAAAACTACTTTTCTAAGATTATAATCTAAAGTAATCTTGCATGGGAACGTTTGATAAAAAGATTGAAGGTAGGATGGTCAACGTTTAATCAGTCAATCGGTTTGATAAGTCTGATGTTTAAAATAATTTGACCAATTATTTTATATGTTTATAATTTACTTTCGATTATTACTTAACCCACTATAGGGAGGGAATTTTGGTGCATATAAGGAAGAACAAAATCTAATAATTCAATAAATATAAATTAAAAAAAATAAGCAAAATTATTTATATTACCCAGCGAGTAAATAGGTATATTTAAGATGACTTGGAACCATATACGCCTATAGAGTGTTAATCATTTATAGAATTGAAACTCTAATTATAAACCATTATATACTAGACATTGATAAGATGAGTATTAAGTATTTAGCATGATCAATTGATTATAGCATGAAAATGTACATACAATTTAATATTGTACAAAAATATAATTTTACTTTAGAATTGCACTTCAGTTCCACACGCAATCTCTAACCCGAAACATTTATTTAAAGTTAAGCTTATATTTTCTAAAATGTTTCAATTTCTACAATATTTTGTAATCTTCATACTATGTTCGGCATTTGGTCTTTTTATTTATCTAACAGTGCATTTCGACCATTGGAAAAAGCGAAAAATACCTGGGCCAAAGCCTGTGCCTTTGTTTGGCACTTTTCCGGGTATGGTAAATGCTAAACGGAATTTTGTCTACGATTTGGATGAAGTTTATAAGTGAGTGCAATTTTGTAAAAATAAATAGTAGAAAAAATTAATGTTTTTATTGTATTTTAGACAATTTAAAAATAAAGCTAAATTTATTGGAGTGTTTGTGACGAGAAATCCTCAAATTATGATTTTAGATCCAGCAATAGCCCAGGATATTTTGATATCAAATTTCAAGAGTTTTCAAGATAACGAATCGTCTCAGTGGGTGGGTATATTCTTATCAATAAACAAATTTTATAAGCAAAATTTTTCCATTACGAAATTTGATAAACAAAATTTTAATCAAGAAATATGTTTATTTCAAATTCTTTCTAAATAAAAACTTCTTTAGAAAATTTTTTAAAACAAACGATTTTCTATAGAAAAATTTTAACAACGAAAAATTTGAATAACGAAAAATTTTCTATAGAAAAATTATAATAACGATAAAATTTGTTACAGAAACATTTTAATAAAGAAAAATTTTTTTAAAAAAAAATTATATAAGGAACAAATTTTTTTAAAAATATTTTATAAAGAAAAATTTTTTTAAAAAAATTTTTATAATGAAAAATTTTGTATAAAAAAATTTTAATAACGAAAACGTTTTCTGTCAAATTTTCGTTTTTTTAACGAAAAATTTTCTGTAAAATTTTCTATAGAAAAATTTTTTTAAGGAAAAATTTTCTATAGAAATTTTTTTAACAAAAAATTTTTTTAACGAAATATTTTCTATAAAAAAATTTTTTTGACGAAAAATTTTCTACAGAAAAATTTTTTTAACGAAAAATTTTCTATAGAAAAAATTTTTAAAGGAAAAATTTTCTATAGAAAAACGTTTTTAACGAAAAATTTTCTATATAAAAATTTTTTTAACAAAAAATTTTCTATAGAAAAATTCATTTAACGAAAAATTTTCTACAGAAAAATTCATTTAACGAAAAATTTTCTGTAGAATAATTTTTTTAACAAAAAATTTTCTATAGAAAAATATTTTTAACGAAAAATTTTCTATAAAAAAATATTTTTAACGAAAAATTTTCTATAGAAAAAATTTTTAAAGGAAAAATTTTCTATAGAAAAATGTTTTTAACGAAAAATTTTCTGTAGAAAAATTTTTTTAACGAAAAATTTTCTATAGAAAAATTTTTTTAACGAAAAATTTTCTATAGAAAAATTCATTTAACGAAAAATTTTCTATAGAAAAATTTTTTAACAAAAAATTTTTTGTTAAAAAAATATTTTTAACGAAAAAATTTCTATAAAAAATAAATTTAACGAAAAATTTTTTATAAAAAAATTTTTTCTACGAAAAGTTTTCTATAAAAAAATTTTTTTAACGAAAAATTTTCTATAAAAAAATTTTTTAACGAAAAATTTTCTATAAAAAAATTTTTTTAACGAAAAATTTTCTATAAAAAATTTTTTTAACGAAAAATTTTCTATAGAAATATTTTTTTAACGAAAAATTTTCTATAGAAAAATTTTTTTAACGAAAAATTTTCCATAGAAACATTTTTTTAACGAAAAATTTCTATAGAAAAATTTTTTTAAAGAAAAATTTTCTATAGAAAAATTTTTTTAAAGAAAAATATTCTATAGAAAAATTTGATAAACAAAATTTTAATCAAGAAATATGTTTATTTCAAATTCTTTCTAAATAAAAACTTCTTTAGAAAGTTTTTTAAAACAAACGATTTTCTATAGAAAAATTTTAACAACGTAAAATTTGAATAACGAAAAATTTTCTAAAGAAAAATTATAATAACGATAAAATTTGTTACAGAAAAATTTTAATAAAGAAAAATTTTTTAAAAAAAAAATTATATAAGGAACAAATTTTTTTAAAAATGTTTTATAAAGAAAAATTTTTTTTAAAAAATTTTTATTATGAAAACGTTTTCTGTCAAATTTTCGTTTTTTTAACGAAAAATTTTCTGTAAAATTTTCTATAGAAAAATTTTTTTAAGGAAAACTTTTCTATAGAAATTTTTTTTTAACAAAAAATTTTTTTAACGAAATATTTTCTATAAAAAAATTTTTTTGACGAAAAATTTTCTATAGAAAAATTTTTTTAACGAAAAATTTTCTATAGAAAAAATTTTTAAAGGAAAAATTTTCTATAGAAAAATGTTTTTAACGAAAAATTTTCTATATACAAATTTTTTAACAAAAAATTTTCTATAGAAAAATTCATTTAACGAAAAATTTTCTACAGAAAAATTCATTTAACGAAAAATTTTCTGTAGAATAATTTTTTTAACAAAAAATTTTCTATAGAAAAATATTTTTAACGAAAAATTTTCTATAAAAAAATATTTTTAACGAAAAATTTTCTATAGAAAAAATTTTTAAAGGAAAAATTTTCTATAGAAAAATGTTTTTAACGAAAAATTTTCTGTAGAAAAATTTTTTTAACGAAAAATTTTCTATAGAAAAATTTTTTTAACGAAAAATTTTCTATAGAAAAATTCATTTAACGAAAAATTTTCTATAGAAAAATTTTTTAACAAAAAATTTTTTGTTAAAAAAATATTTTTAACGAAAAAATTTCTATAAAAAATAAATTTAACGAAAAATTTTTTATAAAAAAATTTTTTCTACGAAAAGTTTTCTATAAAAAAATTTTTTTAACGAAAAATTTTCTATAAAAAAATTTTTTTAACGAAAAATTTTCTATAAAAAAATTTTTTTAACGAAAAATTTTCTATAAAAAATTTTTTTAACGAAAAATTTTCTATAGAAATATTTTTTTAACGAAAAATTTTCTATAGAAAAATTTTTTTAACGAAAAATTTTCCATAGAAACATTTTTTTAACGAAAAATTTCTATAGAAAAATTTTTTAAAGAAAAATTTTCTATAGAAAAATTTTTTTAAAGAAAAATATTCTATAGAAAAATTTTCTATAGAAAAATTTTTTTAACGAAAAATTTTCTATAGAAAAATTTTTTTAACGAAAAATTTTCTATAGAAAAATTTTTTTAACGAAAAATTTTCTATAGAAAAATTTTTTTAACGAAAAATTTTCTATAGAAAAATTTTTTTAACGAAAAATTTTCTATAGAAAAATTTTTTTAACGAAAAATTTTCTATAGAAAAATTTTTTTAACGAAAAATTTTCTATAGAAAAATTTTTTTAACGAAAAATTTTCTATAGAAAAATTTTTTTAACGAAAAATTTTCTATAGAAAAATTTTTTTAACGAAAAATTTTCTATAGAAAAATTTTTTTAACGAAAAATTTTCTATAGAAAAATTTTTTTAACGAAAAATTTTCTATAGAATAATTTCTTTAACGAAAAATTTTCTATAGAAAAATTTTTTTAACGAAAAATTTTCTATAGAAAAATTTTTTTAACGAAAAATTTTCTATAGAAAAATTTTTTTAACGAAGAATTTTCTATAGAAACATTTTTTAAGGAAAAATTTTCTATAGAAAAATTTTTTTAACCAAAAATTTTCTATAGAAAAATTTTTTAAGGAAAAATTTTCTATAGAAAAATTTTTTTAACGAAAAATTTTCTATAGAAAAATTTTTTTAAAGAAAAATTTTCTATAGAAATTTTTTTTGACAAAAAATTTTCTATAGCAAAAAAAATTTTTTAACGAAAAATTTTCTAAAAAAAAAAATTTTTAACGAAAAATTTTTTATTAAAAATTTTTTTTAAACAAAAAATTTTCTATAAAAAATTTTTTAACAACAAATTTTCTATAAAAAAATTTTATAACGAAAAATTTTCTATAAAAAATTTTTTTAACGAAAAATTTTCTTTAGAAAAATTTTTTAACGAAAATTTTTCTATAAAATATTTTTCAACGCAAAATTTTCTATAGAAACATTTTTTAACAAAAAATTTTCTATAGAAAAATTTGGTAAACAAAAAATTTTCTATAGAAAAGTTTTTTTAACGGAAAATTTTAATAACCAAAATATTTATACAAAAAAATGTGATAACGAACTTTTCAGATGAATCGTCATAAAGAGCCTATTTCGGGTAGTAACCCCTTTGCTTTACCAGCTGCAGAATGGAAAATAAAAAGAGCTGAAATTGTCCCAGCTCTAACCACATCCAGAATTAAAGGCATGTTTTCAATAGTTGAGGCGATTTGCAAGAAACTAGTCCACTATTTGAAACATCAGATTAAGTCGGGAACTAAAACAATAGATGCCAAAGATGTGAGTTAAATTTGAAAATTTTTAATTCTGCTAAATGAATTCTTAACATATTTTCCTAGATCGCTTTACATTTCACCGGTGAAGTAGTGGCCGATGTTGGTTGGGGCATTGAGGCGGGTAATTTTGTTTTGGCGACGGCTGGCGCCACACCCAAAGACACACCTTTCTTAAGCATATCCAAACAGATGATAGGACAAACTTTTAATGCTTTCAAATACTTCTTTGTAGCCGGCATATTCCCAATTGTGCGCTATTTGGTCTATGTTAGATTCTTCCCGGAAGTTACTGACCGTTTCTTTTTGCAACTTACCAAAGCTGCTTTGGAAATGAGAAAGTCTTCGGGCAGTAGCTCGAGACAAGATTTCTTCCAACACATGATTGATCTGCAGCAAAAGAAAGGCATTAGTGAAACAGAAATCGTGGGCCATCAGTTGACTTTGCTGTTTGATGGTTTTGAGACCTCGGCCACTTTAATCAGTCATTGTCTATTGTTGGTAAGTTAGATAATAGATTTTGAAATTTTAATATTTTTCTGAAAAATTAATCTTACAGTTGGCACGTTATCCTGAAAAGCAACAAAAACTACGTGTGGAAATTCAACAACATTTTGAAGCCAATGGAAATACTTTAGATTTTGATGAGTTGGTAAAATTGCCTTATTTGGAACAATGTCTAGCAGGTGAATTTCATACATAAATAAGAATAGTGACTAAAGACAATTTCCTCTAAAAATATAAATTTTTTGAAAAATTTCTTATAAAAATAAGAGATTTTTAAAAAATTTTCTATAAACATAAGATATTTTTAAAAAAATTTCTAAAAAAAATAAGAAAATTTTTGAAAATTTTCCAAAAAAAATTATTTTTTTTTAATTTCTAACAAAAATTAGAATTTTTTTAAAAATATTCTATAAAAATAAGAAATTTTTGAAAATTTTCCTATAAAAATAAGAAATTTTTGAAAAATTTCCTATAAAAATAAGAAATTTTTGAAAAATTTCCTATAAAAATAAGAAATTTTTGAAAAATTTCCTATAAAAATACGAAATTTTTGAAAAATTTTCTTATAAAAATACGAAATTTTTGAAAAATTTCCTATAAAAATACGAAATTTTTGAAAAATTTCCTATAAAAATAAGAAATTTTTGAAAAATTTCCTATAAAAATAAGAAATTTTTGAAAAATTTCCTATAAAAATAAGAAATTTTTTAAAAATTTCCTATAAAAATAAAAAAAATTTTAAAAATTTCCTATAAAAATAAGAAATTTTTGAAAAATTTCCTATAAAAAAGGAAATTTTTGAAAAATTTCCTATAAAAATAAGAAATTTTTGAAAAATTTCCTATAAAAATAAGAAATTTTTGAAAAATTTCCTATAAAAATGAGAAATTTTTGAAAAATTTTCTATAAAAATAAGAATTTTTGAAAAATTTCCTATAAAAATAAGAAATTTTTGAAAAATTTCCTATAAAAATAAGAAATTTTTGAAAAATTTCCTATAAAAATAAGAAATTTTTGAAAAATTTCCTATAAAAATAAGAAATTTTTGAAAAAATTCCAAAAAAAATAAGAAATTTTAGAGAAACTTCCTATAAAAATAAGAAATTTTTGAAAATTTTTTTATAAAAATAAGAAATTTTTGATAAATTTTCTATAAAAAAATTTTCTATGACTAAAAAAAAGTAAAAAATTTTTTCATTGGACAATAAATTTTACTATTGAGTTTTTTTTTCGAAATTGTATTGAACAAATTTAGCTCTTAAAAATGTTTAGTTCTTTTGTAAATTTTTTATTCTAATTTCTTTTCAAAAAGTTCACATATCCCAATTGAAAGTCCAACCGAAAATACCATAAAAAAAATCATTTTATTTTCCCCATTCCTTTTTATCTTAGAAACTTTGCGCATTTTTACTCCTCTACCCTACATGGCCAAAGTCTGCACTCAACCATGTTCGTTGGTTAACAATGATGGTGTTTCATTGCAACTACAACCTGGAGATGTTTGTCTCATATCCCTCTACTCAATGCATCACGATGAAGAATATTATCTACAGCCAGAAGAGTTTGTGCCAGAACGTTTTGACGAGGAGAATGGTGGCACCAAAAAGTACAAAGACATGGGTGTCTATTTACCATTTGGTGATGGTCCAAGAATTTGCATAGGTTTGAGAATAGAACTGACGCTCTTTAATTTAAACTTTCACGAATGTACGAGTATATTTTGTTTTGATTTGCAGGTATGAAATTTGGTTTGTCCCAGTCAAAGGCTGCAGTGGCCGAGGTAATTAGACATTTCGAATTGACGGTGAACGAAAGAACACGCAAGGATAATTATCAGTCGGCAGATGGTTTCATCATTGGTTTGGCTGGTGGTATATACTTGGATATCAAAGAAGTGTGAAATGCTTTTAGGCGACTAGTTGTAGTAGTTATAAGTTAAATTTAATTAATTGTTAATTGATTCAATTAAAATTTTGATTGACTGAAAATTTTGAAATTTCGGAATTATTTCTTTATTAAAAATTACATCAGATAATTTTAATTAAGAATAATGATATGCAATAAATTATACATTTAAAAAATAATAGACATTTTAAATTTTGTTAGTTCGTTGATAGCGGGTTTGAATCCCAGCATTGGTAAGCAAATATATAAGGATTAGATAAATATTTTATATACACTACATTGGAGAAACATCACTAAGAATATCATACTTCAGACAGGCTCATTAAAAAGAAGCTGGCCCTAACCTCCTGAAAACTAATGTCTCGATTATGAATTGCAACCGAATTTCAGTTGCTTTGGCGAAAAAAAGATGTTTTATTTGTAAATAAAGTCTCCAGGCACTGTCAAAAGTATAGATGGCGCACCATGTGCTTATCATAAGACCATGCGAACTTATATTTTTTTTCGTTTTTTTTTACAAAAACAAAAAAAAAACTACAAATCCCCAGTTGCTGCAATAACCTATAATTGGCAATTAGAATTGACTCTTGTTGCCGTCTACAATATGATTAATAAGTGACAAGGCAACCGAGTTTCTCTTATCGGGTATTACTTGCTATACGTAATGTCATTTTGGCAACACAATTAAAGTTAAGTTGCAATACACGATCGAGCCATTAGACTGATTATATTGTTTTATTAAAAATAAATATTTTAACCCTCAGCAGACATGGGGACTTAAATGACCCAAAGTTTTTTTTTGTCGAAAATTGAAATTTTTAGGCCTAATTTGAAAAGATACTTTTGTAAATTTGTTTGTGAATTTTTTTTTTAATTTGGGTCAATATGGGTTAACCCTAAACTCAATTTTTAAATTTTTGAAGTATTTGTTAAACAAATATTAAAACTTTAAAGCTTTTTTATCTTCGTGTTTAAATAGACAAATGAGAAAACTAAATTCAGAAAAATTTATTCTAATACCTTATACGGTTCAGCCGTACCTTCGATTTAAAATCGTCGAATTTCGAGAGTAAGTAAAATTTTGGACATAATTTAAGTAAATGCATGGTAAATTTTACTTGACTGCGATAAAACTAATACTGAATATTATTGCTTGGTCTATAAGGAATGTAAGTTTTTAAGAAATTGGTAGGACCTTATCCTTTTTTCATTGGGGTCAGAGTTCAAAATTTGGATTTGTCATTGTTATAAATTTAGTGGCGAATTTTGATCAAAATTGTACAAATAATATTTTTTTAGAATGAATATATTGTTTATTAAAAGTATATATAATTTAACCCTCAACGGAGGTGGGAACTAAAATGACCCATTTTTGTTTTTTTTTTTTTTGGATAAAATTAAAATTTTTAGGCATAATTAAAGAAGATACTTTTGTAAATTTATTTGTGATTATTTTTACCGACATGGGAACGAAGCTCATGTCTGTTTAGGGTTAAAATAGACTATTAATCAATTAAAAGATTTTTAAGTAGAGGCAAAAAAGTGTTCATTATCTAAACAAAATACTTAAATGGAAGTCAATATTTCCTCTACAATATATTTAATCTAATAACTGTCTTAATAGATTTTTTCCAATAGATTTTTATTACATGAGATGTTCTTTTATAAAAGAATAGTCTTTCAATAAAAATGGTCCATAGGCGGTATTGAATATAGGCTTACGATAAGCATTCTGTAAAACAAACCTGAACTAATGAATGTAATGGTTGCTAATAATATAATGAGCCAAAAATGGGTTTAGTAGGTTAGGGCTATTTTGTTATTTTCTTTGAAAAAGGTGACTCATAATTTTGGTAAAAGTTTGTATTCCTGATGAGCCAGTAGGGCGCCATTTATACCAAATATTTTTTCATTTCATTAACGAATTTTGAGACAAATAGACATAAAAACATGTTTAATATTTGAACAGAGGTGTTAATTTTTACTGAAATTAAAATGATCTCTCCATTTGGAAACATACAAAGGTTTTACTAAATCTATTAAATAGAAATTAATTCATAAATAATTTGGAAGAAAACGATATAAGGGTTCAAAACTATGATAAATGGTCCTTCGAACCGGATGTATTCTTCACAGTCAACAACCCTAACGATCAGTCGAACTGGAAATGGGTGTCGAATATTTAGAATTTTTCAATTACAAATAAACATTTTTTGGTTTTATCAAAAAACTATTTATTTAAATAGTAAATAATTGTAATAAATTAGGATTTTAGTGCAATACACTACAGTAAAACTTTTTAATCCAATGTTTGATGTCCCAAAATTTTTGATAAACCTTTTAAAAATAAACTGTTTGGTCGCATTAATCGCATGATATTTTCTTTTGAACTATGGTAATCTAATGCCGCATTCAATATCGATCGAATTGTGAGAATTTGTGTAATATACTTTAAGGATAATTTAAATTATATATAATATATAATTACAGTGTAACTTATTCATCAAAACTTTCTTGATAGTAAAATAATTTTATTTAAAACTAAATGTTTTGACAAACAAACGGAATGGTTTAATGAAATGTTATATCTAAATTTTATTAAACTTTTTTCAAAATAAATCATTTTGAAAATCCCTAAACTATGCTACACAATATTTGCTTAAAAGTCTGAAATATTCTGATAAAATTACACAGTTTACGAACTATGGTCCACCGAATATGATTATGGTTACTTCTATAGAAAATATTTTAATCAGAAATTAATGCCTCCTTAATGAATCGGATGGGGACACCAAAGAAATCTGAATCTAAATTTTAAATTTCGACACTTTTGTTGATCTTCAAACCAGATTCAAATGGGCGTAATTGATAATATTTTAAATATTATTGCCAGGAATAATGAAAAATGATTTGAAAAAATCATTTAGAATTTAGAAGAGAAGTTAGTAATAGATAATTTATAATACGTAGTAAAATTGTCTTGTACCAAAAATTCGTCTACTTCAACGCCTTTTAGGAACCGACTGCAATAGATCTGCAAGCATCTGAATCAGACAATAAAAGCATCGTTTTACTTAGCTAATCTAAATGCAAGATTATGACGGACCGCTGCTGCATCAGTTGCAGCAGTTCACCAGGGCTGCCAGATACTTTTTGGTCACCATCCCCAAATTTTGAAACTTTTAGCCCCAAAAATCCCCAATTCACAAAAAAGCGTATTTGCTTACATTTCTTTATTCAATTAAATGAAGAGATTAACATAAAAATAGTTTTGTACGCTTGCAATATATACCATTACATATTTAAATAATATATTACAAATCTAGTATTTCGTAAACTCAAATTCTCAAATTCTTGAGAATTACATGAGTAAAACTATACATAAGTCTACTTTTACACCAGCCAAGTTTTTGTCATCAATTCTTTAGTTTGTATGAGAAAAAGCTGACGGAATTGAAATTGATAACAAACCTGACCGAACTTTCTAAATTGAAAATTTGTATGAAATTTAAGGAAAATAAAATGAAAGCTAATAAAGTAAATGTTCGTGGGTGTATTGAATGCATATGCAAAAGGAATGTGAAAGAAAAACTGATGTGTATGAAACGGCACTAACTTTTTGAACTAAATTTGTTAACATTTCGGTTGTCGATTGAAATTCTTGACAAGAAATTTTGTTATTATGATATTCTTATTAAAGATTAAGTTCTTTATAGTGATGTGTACCATAGACTATTACATAGAATGTGATCATATGGTCTACTAAGCAAAATGTACTTTGAAAGTTCGTACACAGTCTAAGTATGTGTCTATGATGTATACCGGCAACATCTTTAAATTTATAAACTTTCGGCGATTTAATTTGACCGCATATTTTTCAAATATGGTTTTCCAATTTGCAAAAGAAAGTTTATTAATAAAATATGAAGTTTTAAATTCACAAGTTAAAATTTCCCCAAAAAAAACCCAACAAATTTTAGTGAATCCCCAACAAAATCCCCAAGCCTTTTTGAAGATTGAATATCTCCAACTTTGGGGCCAAAACCCCAAATCTGGCAGCCCTGCAGTTCACTGACTCTATATAATTATAACTGATAATTAACTCCTGGTGGTTTTCTATTTTCATCGTTGTCCAATTTCATAGATTTTATTTAATTGATTAAATACACAAGGTGGTAAAGTCAAGTCACATGACACCCTTCACTACAACTCATATAGAAAGAAGTAAAGATAGAAAAAAGAAAGAAGTAAAGATAGAAAAAAGTTCGAATTATTGAAAAATTTTTTAAATTGGTGTGCTACAAATGTTTATTTCGGAATTTTAAATTTTATCATTGAACCTAATTTTTTGTGACTTAAGACCATTTTAATGTATTTTTAAATAAATTGCATAGGACGAGCGATCAAATCTAAACATGAGCACGTGTGTGTGTCTTAGCTTTCTCTCATTGGATAATCGTCTCCATTAGTATTTTTTTAATTACTGTAAAAAGGGGTATATTTCTCTTTTTATGGGACTTTTCAAAATGACCATATTGCAAATCAATGTATGCGCAACATTTGTTATTATAGAGTCTTTGCTTCAATTGATAGTTTGCTTGAAGTATGGACGAACTGTCATGACTTAAACGATAATGAGTCGATCGGTATTGGTAATGATTAATAAGTGTTAGTCTAATATTTTGTTGCAATACAAACACCATCACAAACCATCTACATTGATGTAGGGTATACAAAATATGTTGATAAGACAAAATAAGTATAAATTTAATTGACAATGTCTTTGGAACATCAGTGCAGTTGCTAAAAATAATTAAAGCAAATCATGGAAAATTTATTTAATTTATTTTCCATTATTTTTCTTATACTAATTTTTATTTTATGCGTAATTTTGTCACTTTATTGCTATTTAACGTGGCATTTTGATTATTGGGTAAAAAGGAAAATTCCAGGACCCAAGCCGAAAGTGTTATCGGGTACATTTCCAGGAACTATAGATGGCAAAAGGAATTTTATATACGATTTGGATGAAGTTTATAGGTAAGTTTATGTTCAAGTGATTAATACAAAAAATTACTTTTTTCGAAAACTATTTATAAAGAAAGTTATAATTTAAACTGAGACTTTATATTACTATACGCCTTTATACGTAAATTGGTAATATGAAGTCTCAATTTAAAACGAGTATCAGAATATCGATTTTGGCAATATTTTATTTTTATTATTTAAAAATGGAAACAAAAAATTTTAGACAAATTCATTTATTTTAAGTTAAGTTTCTTAAAAAGCATAGAATTTTTAAGAGTTCCTATGAAAATGGAATTGTAACATTGTAAAACTTGAAGGTCTTCTTCGAATAACAACCAAAAAATCAATGGTTATTAAAATTTTCTTTTAAAATCTCAAAAATATATCAAATTTTAAACCCGTTCCTTTAGAAATGCAATTGTAACATTTAAGACATTTAATTTTTATTAAAAACTACGTATGTAAATATTACAATTTTTTTAGAAAAATTTATAATTTGTTTGAAAGATTTTATAAAAATTTAAAATAAGTATTAAATAACAAACGCTTTAAAAATCAAAAAATTTGTAAAGCGTTTATAATGGAATTGAAGCGTATTAAAAATGTAATATTTTATTGAAAATGCATTAAAAACCCAATTATGATTAAAACTTACTTATAAAATGATTAAAACATACAATTTTTTATAAACGTTCCTATGAAAATGAAATTGGAACATTTTTAAATTTAAATATATTCATCAAAAAGCAATAAGAAACTAGTGCTAATTGAAATTTGTATAACAAACGTTAAAAAATTCAATAGTTTTTTTTAATGTTTCCATAAAAATGGAATTGAAACTTTTGAAATTATTGATATATTATTGCAAATGCATTAAAAACCCAATTATACAATTTACTTATAAAATGATTAAAAAATTAAATTTTATATAATCGTTCCTATGAAAATGGAAATGGAACATTTTCCAATTTAAATATATTTATCAAAAAGCAATAAGAAACGAGTGATTATTGAGTTTTTTATATCAAACGCTTCAAAATTTAATAGTTTTTCTAAACGTTTCCATCAACATGGAATTAAAATGTATTCAATTTTTGATATATTATTGCAAATGCAATTATAATTACAATTTACTTATAATATTATTAAATAATAAATTTTTTAAATACGTTCCTATGAAAATGGAATTGGAACATTTTCAAATTTAAATATATTCATCAAAAAGCAATAAGAAACGAGTGCTAATTGAAATTTTCAAAATTCAATAGTTTTTCTAAACGTTCCCATAAAAATGGAATTGAAACGTATTAAATGTTTTATATATTATAGCAAATGCATTAAAAAACCAATTACGATTACAATTTACTTATAAAATTATTAAAAAAAATTATATTCTTTATAAGCATTCCTATGAGAATGGATATGGAACATTTTCAAATTTAAATATATTTATCAAAAAACGTTAAGAAATGAAAGTTAATTGAAAGTATCTTATAAAAACATAAAAAATACATAATTTCACAAACGTTTTTATAGAAATGGAATTGAATTAACTTTAAGATTGTCAAAAAATATAGATTTCTATAAACGTTTCTATAGAAATGGTAGAATTTAAATATTTTCTTCGAATAACAACAGGAAATCAACGATTACAAAAATTTTCTTATAAAATCTCCAAAAAACGTTAATTTTTAAAAAACGTTTCTGTAGAAATGGAATTAGAACATTTAATTACTTAAATTTTCTTAAAAAAATCATAAAAATGCATATTTTTTGTTTTAAGATTTCATGAAAACTTAAAATAACTATTTCAATAATATCACAAGCGCTTTAATATTCAATACTTTTTCTAAACGTTCCCATAAGAATGGAATTGAAAGGTATAAAGTTTTGTATATATTATTAAAAGTGCAATAAAAAAATAATTGTAATAACAGTTTACTTATTAAATTTTTAAAAAAGCTAATTTTTTATTTACGTTCCTATGTAAATGGAATTGGAACATTTTCAAATTCAAATATATTCATCAAAAAGAAACAATATATGGGTGAAATTTTCTTCTAAAAAATTAAAAACCTAATTTTATAAACGTTTTTATATAAGTGGAGTTTGCTTTAAGATTCTAAAAAATAAAGTTTTCGTTTCAAGGAAAATTTTGTTAAAAAGTCTGAAAATTTTATAATTTTTCTGAATGTTGTTATATAAATTTAAAATAACTATTGCAATTTAAAATAAGTATTACAAACGCTTCAAAATTCTATACTTTTTCTAAACGTTCCCATAAAAATGGAATTTAAATGCATTCAAATTTAAATATTTTATTGAAATAACATTGGCAAACAAATAACTTGTACAACTTACTTATAAAATTATTAAAAAATAAAGGTCTTTGCACACGTTCCTATGAGGACGGAATCGGAACATTTTAAAATGTTCCCATAAAAAAAGAATTTAGATATAATAAATAAAAAATAAACAACGACAAATTAATAAAAAATATTTTCTGATAAAAACCTTAAATATTTAAACATATTGTAAACGTTCCTATAAAAAGTTGAATTGAAACATTTTGAAATTTGTATATTTCTTTAAAATGAAATAGAAGTGTAAAAATTGTCGTATAATTATTCGAAAATCTCAAAATATATTTGTTTTATGTCGTCGTTTCCATCAAAATGGAAATGAAACATTTTTAAATTTGACATATTCTTAGAAATACAATTAAACTAATTTATAATTTAATAATAAATCCTTTAAACTTATATTTTTTATCTAAATGTTCTGATAGAAATGGAATCAAATGAAATCAAAACTGTTTTATTAAGAAAAATAGTATATCGGAAAGACAGGGGAGTGATATTTGGTGACAACTTTGATTTAAAAATAAAATAACAACGACAAGTTAATAAAAAATAAAGTAAAATTTTAAAATTCTTTCAAATTTTATAAACGTTCCTATGAAAAATGGAATTGAAATATTTTTAAAGTTTAGTATTTCTTTAAAATTTAATAAAACTTTAAGAATTGCCACAAAATTAGTTTAAAAATCCTAAAAAAATATTTGCTTTAAATATAGTTTCCATCGAAATGAAATTGAAACATTTTACAATTTGACAAATTCATGAAAGAACAATAATAAATAAAGAATTATTAAACTTGCCTAAAACATCTTTAAATCTCGTAATTTCTTCTGAGAAAAATAGTAGTACGAAAAGCTAGGAAAATTATGTAAGACCACAGGGGAATGATGTCAGATCATAGGGGAATGATGTAAGATCTCAAATTTAAAAATTTACAGATAATCTAATCTCAGAATCATTCGTTTGTACTTCTTATATTTTTTTAGACAATTTAAAAATACAACCAAGTTTGTGGGCGTTTTTATGACCCGATGTCCCCAGCTGATGATCTTGGATCCAGAGTTATGTAAAGAAATATTAATTACAAATTTTAAGAGTTTTCAAGAAAATGAATCATCCATACGGGTAAGATTTGTTAATATAAAATAAATTTAATTTTGATATCATATTTTTGTGTCAAACCCTAGACCGATCGTGTTAGGGAACCGATATCTGGTAGTAATCCCTTTGTTTTGCCTATTGATGAATGGAAGGTTAAAAGGTCGGATTTTGTACCAGGGGTAACTTCGTTAAAGGTGAGTATTGAGGATTTGTTTTCCCATAAAATTTATTGTGATTTTTGCTATATTTAAACAGATAAAGGGGATGTTCCCGATTATTCAAAGTATTTGCAAGAAATTTAAGTTATATCTCGAAAATGAGGTACAGAAGGGAAATATAACTATAAATGGCAAAGAGGTAAGATAGATATGTTAAGAGTTGTTTATATCCAAATTGCTCATGAATTTAATTATTTGTTCTTTAAAGAATCAAAACGATCTTAAAGCTAATATCTCAAAAATTTTGGGTACACTTTTTTCAAAAAATATTGTCACGAATTTTTATGTTATTCGCCCCATTGTGCAAAGTTCACTACTTTGTATTCTTCCCCTAGTTTTCTAGAATGTTTCTGTTGGTGTAGTTCTGTTTGTGTCTATAAACAGAACATTTTTCTCTTAATGTTTTGCTGTAGGAGCGAAACAGCATTTTTCTCTTTATCTACACTCTCTTTTACTGGTGCTGTTCTTGATCATGTGAGAATGTATTGGAACATGCATGAACTTTCGTTAGCCACATTGCTACATTACGTCTGCAGAAAATGCTAGAAACTCTCTTTTCTTATATAAGGCCGATGAAGGATATTGTGGGAACAGTTTTAATTAAGACGCATATAAGAGAACAATGAGACTAAGAATATTTGTAAAGCAATTTTGTGAAGTGTGTTTAAGTGATTAACTCTAAAGTTAATAAAACGATAGCTTTGTAAAACGAAATAAAGTGTTTTAATTTCGTTTTCGGTGGTTCGGGGAATTCAGTATACAAAATTATAAATATTTATTAAAAAAAATTATTCACACTTCATTCCAGTCTATTACAATTATTTTTCATTAACAAACAAATGTTATAGACTGGGATTAAGTGCGAATAATTTTGAAATATAATTTGTTTATTTATTATTCGTAGTTCTAAAAAATTATTAAACTTAACCTTATAAACATTTTCAGGTTTCCCTTAAATATACCGGTGATATTGTAGCCGATTTGATCTGGGGCATAGACTCCGAAAATCTTTCAACGACTAAAGATGTTTCCCAAAATGAATCCTCCATATTTCAAATGTCTAAGCAGATGATTGCCCAAAACTTCCACGCCT
This sequence comes from Stomorhina lunata, assembly GCA_933228675.1. Taxonomy (NCBI): domain Eukaryota; kingdom Metazoa; phylum Arthropoda; class Insecta; order Diptera; family Rhiniidae; genus Stomorhina; species Stomorhina lunata. The sequence goes on from OW121743.1 coordinate 109,958,840, forward strand.
TCAACTACTACTTCTTAGCCCGAATATTTCCTATTATCAGAAGATTTTACTATGTACGTTTCTTTCCCGAAGTAACAGATCGTTACTTTATGAAACTTTCTCGGAATGCTGTGGAAATGAGACAGAGGCAAGAAAATAATTATCGACAAGATTTCCTACAATATATGGTAGAGTTGAGGCAGAAAAAGTCGATTACTGATACCGAGTTAACGGCTCATAATCTAACATTTCTGTTTGATGGTTTTGAGACCTCGGCTACTCTGATCAGTCATTGTTTGTTGTTGGTGAGGCACTAGGATTTTCCTTTGAATTTAAAAAAATATATATAAATTTTATTTCTCTTAAGCTTGCGCGTTATCCCCTAGCCCAACAGAAATTGAGACAAGAAATTCAAGATTATTTTAATTCCTCTTCGGACTTAAATTTTGATGATTTGATGAAACTTCCCTATTTGGAGCAATGTGTAGCAGGTGAGTTTTAATTTTATTTTGCCTTCATAAATTTTGTGATTAAATTTCTGTTTTTTTCTCTACTACCCAATTCCCTTCCCTCTTATCTCACAGAAACTTTACGTATCTTCACTCCTTTACCTTTTATGGCCAAAGTCTGTACACAACCTTGTGAATTTACCAACAACGATGGTGTTTCCCTTCAAATACAACCTGGAGATATTTGTCTCATTTCCTTGCACTCCATGCATCACGACAAAGAGTTTTTCCCCCAGCCGGAACAATTTATGCCCGAACGTTTTTCCGAGGAGTGTGGGGGCACCAAAAAGTTTAAAGATATGGGTGTATATTTGCCATTTGGCGATGGTCCAAGGATATGTTTAGGTTTGTATTGCATCCCAGAGAATTTCTCGGGTTTTTAGTACATACAAACTTTACATTTAATGTTTGCAACATTTCATGTTTTTTGTATATTAGGATGGATCGTTTCTTTTCACTTTTAGCTCTAATCGTTTTCTACTAGCGAAATCATTTTGATCTGAGTCGATCGAACTAAAGAAATATATTTGAGGGTTTTTATAAAGTTATGCGGAAAATACAGGAACTCTAAAGATATTTTGTCTAATATCAACCAAGCGAAAAATATGTATTAGAAAAGTAGCAGAATCTAAATAATGACCAGTAATTCCTGATAGGACCAACTATATCACTTAATTCGTTCTTCAGGGATGGATCTAAGATAGATATCGGCACTGATTCGTTTTTTAGCTTAAACGGAAGTACCTGGTTAACCGAGTCTTGCTCGGAGTTTTATGATAAGCCTTTCGAGACAAGTTTTTAAAATTTAATATATTTTGTTTTATAAAGTACATATATATTTACTTGTGATACATTCTTTATTTCTAAGATCATTCGTTTAAAAGTAAAAAAGTACCAAAAATATGTTTTAATGGTTCTGCTTGGCCTTTTTTTCCAAAAAAGTACAAATTTCTCGTCCTCTTATTTTTTCAGCCGATCAAAAAGCAATTTGAATTCTGTTTCTATACCTATTATTTTAAAAGCTATAACGTTACCCATTATTCCCCCTTTTTATCGCTCATTTCAAAAAAATTTCATATGCATATTTGGTACCATATGTATATTTGGTACTTCTTTGGTACCAATTGAATTCGGTACATTTTATTAAAACGAAGTTAACATTTTGTTTCTATTAAAATTACTTTATGAGATATTAAAGTATAAGTTACACTTTTCACCCATTTTATCCCCAGAAGTCAATAAGGGACCAAGTAAGTATCCAATATTTTTTCACATCTACTGATTGCAATACAAAGATCGTTTCCGTTTTTGTCGGTTTAAAAGATAAGAGTGGTTTAAAAAGTTCCAAAAAATTTAAAAAGTCCCTTCTTACTCAATCTAAACGGCAAAAAGCTAACAACCGTATAAATTTTATCAAAGTCGTTAGAGCCGTTTTTTTGAGTATAGTATCTTTAGGCAGAAATCTTTGCCATATATACAAATACTTAATATCCCGATATTTTTCCTATGGAAATTGAAAAAACTCCAAATTCTGACCTTTGACCCCGGGAAAGAAAGGGTTAAGCTTTTTCAATACTAAAAAAACAATGCCATGTACAATCCTTATAGCCTTAGGGACAATATTCACTATTACTTTTGCTAATATTGAACGTTTATATAGTTTAACAAGCATATACATATAAATTATTACAAAAAATTCTAATTTTCGCGAAATTCTACGATTTCAAATAGCATGTGCGGTAAAACGATAAAGATATCGACATAATGTTTTTATATTTTATTCTTAAATTTGTTTGTTTTATGATACCGGGAAGCAGATTTATTAGTTGTAATATTTGTTAAACAAAATTTTCAAAAAATTAAAATATGATTTTTGAAACCGGCCTGAGAAAAAAGTATAATTTTTCAATATGAAAAAAACTAATATGGGGTTTATTTAACTCAAGCGACTGACGATTGATTGAAATTTACATTTGTTTTGTTTTTGATACAATAACAAAACACATATAAATTTCACTCAATCGTCAAGCTCTTGAGTTGCAATAACTTTGAGACCACTTCATAGATTTTTAGTTTTGATGACTTAAAATAAAGCTAATTTAGTTCTCTTTTACATTCCGTTAGCTTTTTTTTAAATAATGTAATTCTTAGTGGTTAAAACCGAAAATACTCCCATTTTTTCACATACAAAATAGTTTAACACTTTGTGGTTGGACGCGGCACGTCTTCAGTGTTTCGAAAAAGCTTGTTCTTATGTTACGTAGGACATCTTTTGAGGAAGCTACAGTACAATTTCGCACTTTCGCAAAATAAGGTACATATGCAAACATTAGAGCAATATAATTTCTTTACTAGAAGTCGGTTAGAGCCTTAAATTACAAAAAACGACCCACTCTAATGTGTAAATTTCATTAGAGGATTGTGAAGTTTGTAATTAATATTTTTCGGGGTATTCTTTGTTCTTCTGTTTTTTCCATTGCAGGTATGAAATTTGCCTTAACTCAAGCTAAAGCAGCCATTGTAGAGGTAATTAAACATTTTGAATTAACGGTTAATGAAAGAACGCGCCCGGATAATTATCAGTCGGCTGATTCTTTTATGAGTGGTTTAGATGGTGGCATCTACCTTGACATAAAACAGCTATAAAAAAGATGACATAATGACGACGTTGAAGAAGTTTAATTAAATGTAACTTATGAAAAATAAAAAGACGAAAAAATAATAAATAATTTCAAAGATGCCAACGAAAGTGAATTTGTGCTTAATACGCTTCAGTTAAAACAATTTTGAAATGAAAGATTAAGGGTGTAGACAAAAAAAATCCTAAAGTCTATGATACATTCAATATAATTGAACCAATTAGGGGTGGCTTACATTTAGATAGAAAGATGAAGTGCCACAAAAATTGTTTCAAATCACAAAACCTTAACAAATCAATTGCCTTTAATACTTAAGCTATTTATCATGAAATAAGATCTTTGGAATTCAGCGAGAAAAACAAACATAATTTCTATCAATCAATAACAAATACGTATGAATGTATACACACTCTTAGGCAAAATAAAATTTTAATGGATTTTTATTTTTGTGTTTTTTTTTTTTTTTTTTCGTACATCAAATTGTATGAATGAAACAATCATTCATTCAATTTTAAAATGAAGCAAATATTTCTCAATTTTAAATAATCATGTTTTCACATCTAATTGTTAAAAGTCTATAATTTGCCTCCCTTTTTCTACTTCAGTTGCTTTCGTTTTCCCTATAAACAAATGTAGCTGATTCAAATGATTGAAGTAAGTTAAAACCCCCTCTTACAGACTTTTCAACATCTAAAATTGTACATGACAAATATACTCATACGACTTATGTTTATGGGCTGGGAAAATTCAAGGTGAAAAATTTGATAACTTAAGTGGGTATTAATTGTGAAAATACCTAAACACTCACGCAATTCGATGTGAGTTAAAAACAATTAAACAAAGCATAAACAAAATAATGAAATTTTTCTATAAAAAATTTCATAATGAAATTTTTCTATAAAAAATTTCATAATGAAATTTTTCTATCAAAAATTTCATAATGAAATTTTTCTATAAAAAATTTCATAATGAAATTTTTCTATCAAAAATTTCATAATGAAATTTTTCTATAAAAAATTTCATAATGAAATTTTTCTATAAAAAATTTCATAATGAAATTTCTCTATAAAAAATTTCATAATGAAATTTTTCTATAAAAAATTTCATAATGAAATTTCTCTATAAAAAATTTCATAATGAAATTTCTCTATAAAAAATTTCATAATGAAATTTCTCTATAAAAAATTTCATAATGAAATTTTTCTATAAAAAATTTCATAATGAAATTTTTCTATAAAAAATTTCATAATGAAATTTTTCTATAAAAAATTTCACAATGAAAATTTTCTATAAAAAATTTCATAATGAAATTTTTCTATAAAAAATTTCATAATCAAATTTTCTATAAAAAATTCCATACTGAAATTTTTCTATAAAAAATTCCATACTGAAATTTTTCTATAAAAATTTTCATAATGAAATTTTTCTTTAAAAAATTTGATAATGAAATTTTTCTTTAAAAAATTTCATAATGAAATTTTTCTATAAAAAATTTCATAATGAAATTTTTCTATAAAAAATTTCATAATGAAATTTTTCTATAAAAAATTTCATAATGAAATTTTTCTATAAAAAATTTCATAATGAAATTTTTCTATAAAAAATTTCATAATGAAATTTTTCTATAAAAAATTTCATAATGAAATTTTTCTATAAAAAATTTCATAATGAAATTTTTCTATAAAAAATTTCATAAAGAACATTTTCTATAAAAAATTTCATAATGAAATTTTTCTATAAAAAATTTCATAATGAAATTTTTCTATAAAAAATTTCATAATGAAATTTTTCTATAAAAAATTTCTTAATGAAATTTTTCTATAAAAAATTTCATAATGAAATATTTCTATAAAAAATTTCATAATGAAATTTTTCTATAAAAAATTTCATAATGAAATTTTTCTATAAAAAATTTCATAATGAAATTTTTCTATAAAAAATTTCATAATGAAATTTTTCTATAAAAAATTTCATAATGAAATTTTTCTATAAAAAATTTCATAATGAAATTTTTCTATAAAAAATTTCATAATGAAATTTTTCTATAAAAAATTTCATAATGAAATTTTTCTATAAAAAATTTCATAATGAAATTTTTCTATAAAAAATTTCATAATGAAATTTTTCTATAAAAAATTTCATAATGAAATTTTTCTATAAAAAATTTCATAATGAAATTTTTCTATAAAAAATTTCATAATGAAATTTTTCTATAAAAAATTTCATAATGAAATTTTTCTATAAAAAATTTCATAATGAAATTTTTCTATAAAAAATTTCATAATGAAATTTTTCTATAAAAAATTTCATAATGAAATTTTTCTATAAAAAATTTCATAATGAAATTTTTTTATAAAAAATTTCATAATGAAATTTTTCTATAAAAAATTTCATAATGAAATTTTTCTATAAAAAATTTCATAATGAAATTTTTCTATAAAAAATTTCATAATGAAATTTTTCTATAAAAAATTTCATAATGAAATTTTTCTATAAAAAATTTCATAATGAAATTTTTCTATAAAAAATTTCATAATGAAATTTTTCTATAAAAAATTTCATAATGAAATTTTTCTATAAAAAATTTCATAATGAAATTTTTCTATAAAAAATTTCATAATGAAATTTTTCTATAAAAAATTTCATAATGAAATTTTTCTATAAAAAATTTCATAATGAAATTTTTCTATAAAAAATTTCATAATGAAATTTTTCTATAAAAAATTTCATAATGAAATTTTTCTATAAAAAATTTCATAATGAAATTTTTCTATAAAAAATTTCATAATGAAATTTTTCTATAAAAAATTTCATAATGAAATTTTTCTATAAAAAATTTCATAATGAAATTTTTCTATAAAAAATTTCATAATGAAATTTTTCTATAAAAAATTTCATAATGAAATTTTTCTATAAAAAATTTCATAATGAAATTTTTCTATAAAAAATTTCATAATGAAATTTTTCTATAAAAAATTTCATAATGAAATTTTTCTATAAAAAATTTCATAATGAAATTTTTCTATAAAAAATTTCATAATAAAATTTTTCTATAAAAAATTTCATAATGAAACTTTTCTATAAAAAATTTTATAATGAATTTTTTCTATAAAAAATTTCATAATGAAATTTTTCTATAAAAAATTTCATAATTAAATTTTTCTATAAAAAATTTCATAATGAAATTTTTCTATAAAAAATTTCATAATGAAATTTTTCTATACAAAATTTCATTATGAAATTTTTCTATACAAAATTTCATAATGAAATTTTTCTATAAAAAACTTCATAATGAAATTTTTGTATAAAAAATTTCATAACGAAATTTTTGTATAAAAAATTTCATAATGAATTTTTCTTTAAAAAATTTTATAACGAAATTTTTCTAAAAAAATTTTATAATGAAATTTTTCTCTATATAATTTTAGTATTCAATACAGCAGTAAAATTTTATAAAAGTTATTTAATCTGAACCAGATATATTGATTTTAGAAAGTTAACATTCTCAAAGATTACGGTCATATTTATTAAATTAGCTAAATATTTTGTTAAAGAACAATTTCATATTTTTCTTAAATTTATGTCGTTTTTCTGTATCTACGTTACAAGATACATCGAACCAAAATGTTTTAACTTTCGGTTAAAGCAGACAGCTACCTCGGAATCTCTACAGAAAAACAAACAAAAGCCTTTACTTTTAATATACTCCCATCCCAAAAAACCCTAAAAATTTAATTAGATATTAAAAATACAATTATCTTATTACTTCTTTAAAACATTTCCACCTCTACCCTAACCTCAACTCATATGAACTCAAAAACGTATGAAAACGCTTCTCGACATCCTTCTAATATTAAATAATTTTTAACATCTTTAGAAGCGCTTAAACACCGATGCAGACACACTCATACACACACACACTCGAATATTGTAATTTTTAATGGAAGTGTATGTCAGTGAGTGAAAATACATGTCATGATTAAGTGTGTGTCTAATAGAGTTTGACAAAAAACCACACCTTATTTAATAAGTGTAATAAGTACAAAAGGCGAAACAAAAAATCATCCGCAGCATTAACATCAATAGCAACAAGAATAATGTCAATACAATCAACCTGTTTCAATAAACTCATCAACCACAAGTGACAAAATACTGAATAATACTGCTTTCATATACATACACAAGAAGCGCTGAAATACTCGATAAAAAGTAGGAAACATTACTCCCCCTACTACATCATCATCTTCTGGGAGTGAGTGTGGGAATATGTAAGTATTCATCACTATTATAGACTTGGTTGAGTTTTCTGTCAATACATCATCGTTGCTTTGAGGTGTATCCCATTACTTCGTTCAATACTTTTCTATATATTACCTGTCATTATTATTAACTTTTTTGCGGTTTATAAGGAAAATTCTAACTTGTTCATATTAAAAGAAATTTTTTATAGAAAAATTTCATAATGAAATTTTTTATAGAAAAATTTCATAATGAAATTTTTTATAGAAAAATTTCATAATGAAATTTTTTATAGAAAAATTTCATAATGAAATTTTTTATAGAAAAATTTCATAATGAAATTTTTTATAGAAAAATTTCATAATGAAATTTTTTATAGAAAAATTTCATAATGAAATTTTTTATAGAAAAATTTCATAATGAAATTTTTTATAGAAAAATTTCATAATGAAATTTTTTATAGAAAAATTTCATAATGAAATTTTTTATAGAAAAATTTCATAATGAAATTTTTTATAGAAAAATTTCATAATGAAATTTTTTATAGAAAAATTTCATAATGAAATTTTTTATAAAAAAATTTCATAATAAAATTTTTTATAGAAAAATTTTATAATGAAATTTTTTATAGAAAAATTTCATAATGAAATTTTTTCTAGAAAAATTTCATTATGAAATTTTTTGTAGAAAAATTTCATTATGAAATTTTTTGTAGAAAAATTTCATTATGAAATTTTTTCTAGAAAAATTTCATTATGAAATTTTTTCTAGAAAAATTTCATTATGAAATTTTTTCGAGAAAAATTTCATTATGAAATTTTTTCTAGAAAAATTTCATTATGAAATTTTTTCTAGAAAAATTTCATTATGAAATTTTTTCTAGAAAAATTTCATTATGAAATTTTTTCTAGAAAAATTTCATTATGAAATTTTTTCTAGAAAAATTTCATTATGAAATTTTTTCTAGAAAAATTTCATTGTGAAATTTTTTATAGAAAATTTTCATTATGAAATTTTTTATGGAAAAATTTCATTATGAAATTTTTTCTAGAAAAAAATCATTATGATATTTTTTCTAGAAAAATTTCATTATGAAATTTTTTTCTAGAAAAATATCATTATAAAATTTTTTATAGAAAAATTTCATTATGAAATTTTTTCGAGAAAAATTTCATTATGAAATTTTTTATAGAAAAATTTAATTATGAAATTTTTTATATAAAAATTTCATTATGAAATTTTTTATATAAAAATTTCATTATGAAATTTTTTATATAAAAATTTCATTATGAAATTTTTTGTAGAAAAATATGTAATCAATCAATCAAATCATTGCTAAAACTGATTCAATTTTTTAGTATAAGCTAAATTTATGTAACGTCCGCAGCGGTATTTCGGTATGATTATATTTCAATTATGACTTACTAAATTCCATTTTAAAGAAGTTCCAAATAACTAGATTTGCTAAAGTTTTTAGCAATATATATCGTTTAGAAGAACTACTATTAGTATAAAAAGAGTATATATAGCGTCCGCAACAAGAGAAATCTGTATTCTAAACAAATGGAAAGGGATTAATTTGTTGAGAAATTTTAATTGCTGCTGTATCACTTGTGGGTGCATTTACTATCTACCATGACATACATATATTCACACAAGTTTTTAAATAAATTTTTCTATAAGTTCAATTTAGCGTCGATTGTTTTCTTTTACTGAACCATAAAATGAACTTGACCATTACATAATCTGATAAACTGATAAAGTAGAACAAGAAAAAAGTGGAACCCTCATAGATGGAACATAAAGAATAGAACTGATTATTTGTATTTCAGGGTCATAATTAAAAATAAAAATTAGGAAAATAATTGAACTGGAAAATTGCAGACAAAATCTTTATCAATGACTTTGATCTTTTATGGAATTTCTTGTAAAGAAAAGCAAAGAACAAATGAAAGAAATGTTAAGTAAAGAGGTTTATATTCAAAAGGGAATGTATATGTCTATATGCTTAGGGGTGGTAGTAAAAGGTCTCCTTGATGTAAGTTAGGTCACTTTTAAATAAATATGTGGGGAAAGGATATGAAAAAAATACGCACAATAAGTACTTAAACATACTTGTACTTATTATTTACCACAATCTTTAAAGTACAAACAAATACTCAATGAATGCATTTAATTTTCTTAATGAAAAGTGTCACTTTACAAGAGCAAAAAGTGTAGAAGCAGGGGCATTTAAGTGCAAAAAGGCTAATCTTTAAGTAGTACAAGTTTAACATTATGGCAAATATTTTTTTTGCTTATCTGAACATCAGGGGGAATATTGAAAAAATAAAAATGTTGGAAAAAAGAAACCATTATTAGCCTCAATTACAAGTGGAAGACAAGACAGACGAGGAGTCTTAAGTATTTAACTTGAGTTCGAGAGTTTGCATTTAAACGCACTTTGCCACCCTCCTGCCATAATTGTAAGTCCTGCTGTTAAGATGCACATAACACTTCCTTTGTTTCAAAGATCCTTACGCAGTTTGTGGCTGCTGCATGTTTTTAATAACGACAAGATATGGTACATCATCTATTCAGGCATAAAATGTGTTATCGCTGTTCCAACTTAAATGAGGGTTAAATGCGTACGTAGGAAAAAAATATTCTTCAAAGACAAATAAAGATTTTGTAATGTTTTTCTTTTAATCTCCTGCAATTGTAAATGTTTAAAAGCTAAATTTAAATGAATTTCAGGCAATTTGTCTTAAAGGGAGAGTTGTAACATATTCACTTGTAATTTAATTCTTTCAGTAATTTTCGACTTAAAATTCTTCTTGCTTAGAACAAGTTGTTTTTCCGATTATTGAAGCAGAAAATTTTTTAATGTAGGAAGAAACATTTTTATTACTGATGGGGTCCCCCAAAAGGATACATATTTTTAACTAAAACAATTAAATCAATTTAAATTGTTCAAGCTTAAGGTTATTTTAATTAAATTTATTTAATTGCAAACAACATAAAATGGTCAATGTTGGCAGATGTTAAGAAATTATTGATGGGGTAGATATTATTTAGAGGAAAAGTTTGGGATAAGAAACGGATTTAAGGCGATATTTTTTTAATTTATTTAATAGAATTTTTAAGTTCTTAAGAATTGAAAGTCTTTTTAGTATTATAATAAATATAACATTCTATATATTATTTTTTAATAAAATTTTACATTAAAAATTTTAAATTTTTCTTAAAAATTTTACATAAAAATTTCTCTATAAAATTTCTTATAGAAAAATTTCAATTCAATTTTACAAAGAAAAACTTTAAAGTTATTTTTCTATCGAAAAAATTATTCATACAAATTTAAAATTGAAAGTTTTCATAAAAAAAATTTCTATACAAAATTTTACATTAAAAAGTTTTCCTATTTAATTTTTATTTTAAAAGTTTTATATAAACATTTTTTTTTATAAAAATCTTACATTAAAAATTTTTTTGAAAAAATTTTACATTCAAAATGTTTCTATAAAAATTGTACATTGAAAATTTTTCTATGAAAATTTTATCATATAAATTTTATAATAAAAAATTAACTTTTAAAAGTTTTTCTATAAAAATTTTATTTTGAAAATTTTTTTTATAAAAATTTTATATTGAAATTTTTCTATAAAAATTTTATATTGAAAACTTTGCTATAAAAATTTTAATTTGAAAATTTTTGTATAAAAATTTTTAACTAAAAATTTTCTATATAAATTTGACATTGAAAATTTTTCGTTAAAAAATAAATATTGAAAATTTTGCTATAAAAATTTTACATTGAAAATTTTTCTATAAAAAATTAATTTAAAAAAAATTTTCTATGAAAATCTTATATTGAAAATTTTTCTATGAAAATTTTTCTATAAAAATTTTACTTCGAAAATTTTTCGCTGAAAAGTTTTCTATAAAAATTTTACTTCGAAAATTTTTCGCTGAAAAGTTTTCTATAAAAATTTTATATTGAAAATTTTTCTATAAAAATTTTATTTTGAAAATTTTCTATAAAAATTTTATATTGAAAATTTTTCTATAAAAATTTTATATTGAAAATTTTTCTATAAAAATTTTATATTGAAAATTTTTCTATAAAAATTTTATATTGAAAATTTTTCTATAAAAATTTTATATTGAAAAATTTTCTATAAAAATTTTATATTGAAAAATTTTCTATAAAAATTTTATATTGAAAATTTTTCTATAAAAATTTTATATTGAAAATTTTTCTATAAAAATTTTATATTGAAAATTTTTCTATAAAAATTTTATATTGAAAATTTTTCTATAAAATTTTTTATTGAAAATACTTCTATAAAAATTTTTCTACAAAAACTTTATATTGAACATTTTTCTATAAAAATTTTATATTGAAAATTTTTCTATAATAATTTTATATTGAAAAAAAAAAATTTATATTGAAAATTTTTCCAAAAAAATTTTATATTGAAAATTTCTCTATAAAAATCTTTTATTGAAACTTTTTCTATAAAAATTTTACTTTGAAAATTTTTCTCTAAAAAATTTTCTATAAAAATTTTATGATGAAAATTTTTCTATAAAAATTTTATATTGAAAATTTTTCTATAAAAATTTTATATTGAAAATTTTTCTATAAAAATTTTATATTAAAAATTTTTTTATAAAAATTTTATATTGAAAATTTTTCTATAAAAATTTTATATTGAAAATTTTTCTATATAAATTTCTTATTGAAAATTTTTCTATAAAAATTTTCTATTGAAAATTTTTCTATAAAAATTTTATATTAAAAATTTTATATTAAAAATTTTATATTGAAAATTTTTCTATAAAAATTTTATATTGAAAATTTTTCTATAAAAATTTTATATTGAAAATTTTTCTATATAAATTTTTTATTGAAAATTTTTCTATAAAAATTTTATATTGAAAATTTTTCTATAAAAATTTTATATTAAAAATTTTATATTTAAAATTTTTCTATAAAAATTTTATATTGAAAATTTTTTAATAGAAAAATTTTTTATAGAAAAAATTCTGAAGTAAAATTTTTATAAAAAAATTTTGAAAATTAAATTTTTATAAAAAAACCTTTTAAATTTGAATTTTTAATATAAAATTTCTATAATAAAATTTTTAGAAAAAAAATTTCGATATTGAACTTTTGTAAAAAAAATTTTACCTTAAAAATTTTTCTATAAAAATTTTACATTGAAAATTTTTCTATAAAAATTTTACATTGAAAATTTTTCTAAAAAAATTTGACATTTAAAATTTTTTCTATAAAAGTTCAATATCGAAATTTTTTTTTCTAAATATTTTATTATGGAAATTTTAATTTAAAATTTAAAATTTTAAAACGTTTTTTTATAAAAATTTAATTTTCAAAATTTTTTTATAAAAATTTTACATTTAGAATTTTTTCTATAAAAATTTGACATTAAAAAATTTTCTATAAAAATTTTATATTGAAAATTTTTCTATTAAAATTTTTTATAAAAATTTTACATTGAAAGATTTATTTAAAGATTTTGCGTTGAAAATTTTTCTATATAAATTTTATATTGAAATTTTACATTGAAAATTTTTCAATAAAAATTTTACTTTGAAAATTTTTCTTTAAAAATTTTTAATATAAAAATTATTTTTACTTTAAAAATTTAAACTGAAAAATTTTTCTATAAAACTTTTACATTGAAAATTTCTCTACAAAGATCTTAGAAGGGAATATTTTCGATAAAAATTTTCAGTGTAAAAAATTTTACATTAAAAATTTTTTGAAAAAAAAACGACTTTGAAAATTTCTCTTTAAGAATTTATCTCAATATTTTTTATATCGAAAATTTTTTTAGAAAAATTTATTTAGATTTTTTTTTTAATAGAAATTGTCGTCAAAATTTTAAAAGGAAACTCTTACATGAAAAAGAAGATTTTTTAAAAAATAAAAACATTAAATAGAAAGTTCTTTTTCTAAAGGTCAAAAATTGTTCTTATTTTTTCAATATTTTAATATTTTACTAATTTTATTTTCTTTACGTTAATAAAAACTAAATTTTTAACTGAGTCATTTTAACCCATTAAATATTCCATAAATCCTTAATAATAAAAACAAATAATAAAATTAGCCATTAATATTCTTCATGTTCATAAAATTATTTATTAGCGCATAAATTAAAAAGTTCACCGTATCCATAAAATTTAACATTTCAATACCTTTAGAAAATATTCAGAGAAAATATGTCACCGTGTCATAGAAGAACAAATTAAAAAGCTGTGAAAATAGTTAAAATGAAATTTTATACCGATAACTTACTCCCACCACCACCCACTACCCGCTGCAAAAACTATTACTGACAAAGGGTTTTAAAAGCAAAAAAAAACTTGATGTGAAAAATTTAAATGGTTAAAGCCATGAGAAAGAGGATCATATATTTTTGTTTTGAATAATTACAAAATTTTAAAAGCATAGCCATATTTTCGGAAATCTGGGTATGAATGAAGTTTATAATTGTAGAATTAAACCAAAGACTTTATAATATAAAGACGTTGCACTTCCATACATTGATTTGTCGTATGGTATTTTAGATAAGTCCCATTAAAAAGTGAGTATACAGCTTTTACTCTGATTCGGAAACATCTTATAGAGACGATTACCCAATGAGAAAAAGCTAAGACACACACACGTGCTGATGAAATGTATATTTTTTGTACGTTTATATGTGAAACTTATAATCTAAATTTTTGTCTTTTTTCTCATGGTTTTACCCACATAATACAAACAATCAATTTTAAAACGTTGGAAAGGTAATACAAAAAATAATAACTATAAAAAAATAAAATTGTTAAATGAATAAAAGTACAAGTATAAAGTTATTTTCATTCATTGCTAGTGACAGTTTTATTGAATTTTGATCGATTTATTTGGTTTATGTTGCAAATAAAGCGAAAAACTTGATCGAAAAAAAAACATATATTTAAATTTCAATGAAAAAATAAAAATGGAAAAATGGGAAATTGGCGAAATAAAGATGTTAGAGAAAGGAAGTTTTAGACATTAAATTTTACCCTATACCAATATGATATAACACTAGGGTGTTCACTAAAGTTATGTTTGCTCGATTAATCGGAAAAATAAAATCGATTAATTGCTTGAGTAAATTAAAATCTCAAATTTCAAATAAAGATTTATTTGAGTAATTTTCCACGAGTAATCGAGTTATTCGAGTAATTTTGTTAGTAATTTTTTTAAGTATCAATAAAATAAATCGACTAAAATTTGTCTGAGTGCATTTCTAAACTGCTTGGATTGTTTGAAACAATGTTGGCCAAATTGAGAGCATTTTTATATAAAAGTGCTCAATCTTAAAATGAAAATGTGATCTAAGATTGTATTTTCTGTATGTATGTAGAAAAGATGGCCAACCATAGAAACGTGTCGAGAAAAAAGTTTCCACACCAACATTTTTTGATTTTATAACAAAACAATTTATTTCAATAATAAATAATTGCAATAAATTGGGATCTTAGTGCAATACACTACAGTAAAACCTTTTTAATAAAAAGTTTTGTTGTTTAATGTAAGTTGTTTTAATTCCCCTGCCACACAAATACTGGCCAACGTTGGTTTAAAAGCGTATAGGGCAAAATAGCACAAAAAATCAGTTTTGAAGGATAAAGAATAAAACAGATACTATTTATCTCAGAAACTAGACGAGAAATTTTCTATACAAATTTTGCATCGAAAATTTTTTGAAAAAAAAAAACGACTTTGAAAATTTCTCTATAAAAATTTGATATGATGAAAATGATTTAATAAAAATTTAATACTCAATATTTTTCTATAAAAATTGGACATTAAAAATTTAATATTTAAATTTTTTAAATAAAAATTTTACACTGAAGGTTTTTCTCTATATTTTTTATATCGAAAATTGTTCTACAAAATTTTTTTATACATTTTTTGTAGACTAAAAATATAAATATATATATATAGATTAAAAATATTTCTGTAAAAATTTTACATTAAAAGTTTTTATATAAAATTTTTATTTTGAAAATTTTTCAATAAAAATTTTAATATACAATTTTTCAATAAAAATTTGACATTTTGCATTGAAAATTAAAAAAAAAAAACGATTTTGAAAATTTCTATAAAAATTTAACAATGAAAATGTTTTAATAAAAATTTGATACTCAATATTTTTCTATAAAAATTGGACATTAAAAATTAAATATTGAACTTTTTTTAATAAAAATTTTACACTAAAAGTTTTTCTCTATATTTTTATATCGAAAACTGTTCTAAAAAAATTGTTTATAAATTTTTTGTAGAAATTTTTCTGTAAAAATTTTACATTAAAAATATTTCTGTAAAAATTTTACATTAAAAGTTTTTATATAAAAATTTTATTTGAAAATTTTTCAATAAAAATTTTTATATAAAATTTTTCAACAAAAATTTTTATATAAAATTTTTCAACAAAAATTTGACATTTTGCATTGAAAATTTTTTGAAAAAAAACGACTTTGAAAATTTCTATAAAAATTTGACAATGAAAATGTTTTAATAAAAATTTGATACTCAATATTTTTCTATAAAAATTGGACATTAAAAATTAAATATTGAACTTTTTTTAATAAAAATTTTACACTAAAAGTTTTTCTCTATATTTTTATACCCTTCACCAATAGGTGAAAGGGTATTATAAGTTTGTAATTCCGTTTGTAATTTTTTTATTTGTGATCGTAGACCCCATAAAAATTATACCGATCGACTCAGAATCGGGAGGAGAATCGATTAAGCGATGTCCGTCTGTCTGTCTGTCTGTCTGTCTGTCTGTCTGTCTGTCTGTCTGTCTGTCTGTCTGTCTGTCTGTCCGTCCGTCTGTCTGTCTGTCTGTTGAAATCAAGTTTCTGAAGCCTCTGGAGGATGGACTTACATAAATTATATATCAGATTTTAGGAAATTCTCCCGCAATGAACGCTATTAAATTTCATTAAAATCGGTTTATAAACACCGAAAATATCGAAAAAATACCAAAAATTAGACGAAAATTTGAAAATTTTTGATTGAAACACACTTTTAAATAACAAGAGAAAAAATATACTCCTGGTGTACATGTGATAATATGTTATATATCAGATTGTAGGAAATATTTTCCCAAAGCACTCTGTAAAATTTTATCAAAATCGGTCCATAAACAACTGAGATATCGCCAAAACACTGAATTTGATGTATCGCAAATTGCCCAAAATACACATTAGAGAATGTTTGTTGAAAAAATTAAATGCAGAAATAGGAAAAACTATCCTCCTTTAGTACGGACCTACATAAATTTTATATCAGATTTTAGGAAATTCCCCCACCAAGCACGTTATTAAATTTTATCAAAAGCGGTCTATAAACAATTGAGATATCGCCATAACACTACATTTGATGTACAGCAAATTGCCCAAAGTACGTGTCTAAGAAATTTTGTTTACATTTTGTAAGTATTGTTTCAGCGATATCTCAGGTGTTTATGGACCGATTGTGATGAAATTTGACATCGTTCTTTATGGGAGCATTTTCTAAAATCTGATATATATACTCCACAAATCTGATTATGAATACCATTCAAATTGTACCGATCAACTCAGAATCGGCACAAGAATCGATTTCGCGACCTCCGTCCGTCCGTCTGTTTGTTTGCCCGTCCGTCCGTCTGTTTGTTTGTCCGTCTGTTTGTTTGTCCGTCCGTCTACCTGTCCGTCCGTCTACTTGTCTGTCCTTTTTTCTGTTGTAGTCAAGTTTTTGGAGCTCCTGTTTTGTCGATATCTCAGATGTTTATTTTGATGAAGTTTAATAGCGTCCTTCGCAGGGGATTATCTAAATCCTGATGCATTCTGTAATTTGTGGTAGATATAATTTAGCGTTTAAGTGATGGTGTTTTGATGGACAATGTTGAAATTCAGGGTTGGGACAATTCAGGAGCTCCACAAATCTGGTTTTAGCAGACAGACACACTGCATTTATCTTAATTTTGTGTCTGACTTTTGAACATTATGATAACATTTGAGAATGTATTATATATCAAATTATAGGTAATCTTCCTAGGAAGTACATATGTATGTAAGTATCTCACATATCAACAAAAATTTAAATTTTTTAATTGCAATTGGGAGAAATCCGTTCACGTTTGACAATTGATCCCGTATTACTTCGCCTAAGGCAATCTCTTAGTAGCTAATAAATGAAAAATTATAATAGATACGATGATGACATTTAGTATAAAGACGTTGTACAATATTGATATTCAGGACAATAGCGCCTAAAATAAACTTTCTAGAGGGACAACATTTGACAAAAGTATTTCTGATCTCTTGAAAAGTTCGATATTGAAAATGGGCGAGCTCTATTCACATTTAGTGAAATCTCCCATATAAACCCGACCGGGAATCGATTTAATGCTGATAAATTAAATCACATTAAAATTGCACAAAGAACTAGAGCAAAACTTTCCAAACATCCATCGGACAGATCGAAAGAACTATACATCCCAAATATTATTGATGAAGTGTTCATTTTAATTAATTAACTAACTTCAAATTAATAAGTAAACTTTTCCGACAAAGCTGATAACCATCCATTCAAAAGCTATATATTTCACGTATGTATCTAAAACTAAGAGTGTATACCCTATAATTTTAAGGCTTGTATACATTGACAATCATTGTTAAAGCTTTGACCTAAATCAGTCCGCTAACTTCAGAGTTTTACATAACTAATCAAGAACTTTTACTAGTTGGATAATTCGTACGAATTAAAGTGCACAACCCTCACTGGGCACAGCGTTTTTGGGTTGCATGTCAGAATACTTAAACTTCATCAAATCGATGTGCTATTGCAAATCTAAGGGCATCTACATTTTGAAGCATCTTTTCTGCATGGTTTATCTGGTCTATCGAACTTTATTAAATGTTCGTAAAATATGTGTCTATTTTATTTCGAAGCTACTGGCTGGCTTAAATATGCATTCTCTACTTGTAGTCTAGTAATCATTATCATTCACAAAGGGACCACTTTAGAACCCAAGTGAAGCTTCCCTAGACATCAGCCACCTGGCCAACCTAACCTTTGGAAAACGAAAAGGTTTTCCTTTTCCGACTCTTAATTTTAAAGACTCTTTGCATATAATACTAGTATAACCAAATATTGCTACGAATTACATTAAGTACTTTTGGAACACCATTGGTGAAGGGTATCCAAGATTCGGCAAAGCCGAATATACCACTCTTACTTGTTATATCGAAGATTGTTCTAAAAAAATTTTTATAAAATTTTTGTAGAAATTTTTCTGTAAAAATTTTATATTAAAAATATTTCTGTAAAAATTTTACATTCAAAGTTTTTATATAAAAATTTTATTTGAAAATTTTTCAATAAAAATTTTTACAAAAATTTTTCAACAAAAATTTGACATCGAAAATATTTCTATGAAAATTTAACATCAAAAGGTTTTCTAAATAAAATTGGTACTCAAATTTTTTTTTATAAAAAATTAACATTGAAAATTTCTCAATTAAATTTTTGAAGAAAAAATTGTTATCAAAAATATTTTTCTTAAAAAATTTTGCATTTAATTTTTTTCTATAAAAATTTAACTTTTTGTACAAAAACTGAAAATTCACTTATAAAAAGTTGACATTGAAAATTTTTCTTTAAAAATTTGACATCTAAAATTTTCCATATATTGAGATAGCCGAAAAACGGATTGCAGATTTAAAAAATTTAGGGTCGAAAACCTAGAAGGCATCATAAACTCAAAATGAGTAAAATGGCAGATAGAGCACATAAACTCCCGCATGACGAAATGTTAATTTTATTAAAAATAAAATTTTAATTTTTAAAATTTATTTTTTATTGTGAATTGTTAAACTTTTTTTGAATAAAGCACTATAATTTTATTAAAAATTGGTTGTATTACTTCTTATTTAAAAAATTTTACATAAAAAACTTGTGGAAAAATCAAACTCGAGTCATTTTAAGATAAATATTTTACTCGAGTAATTTTTAACGATTAATCGATTTTCCGAGTAATTTAAAAATCCCATTTTTAAGTTATTTGATTACTCAAACAAATAAAAGTCGAGTAAAATGAACACCCTATATAAAACATAAAAATCATGGTCTCATACTCATATTGAAGCATAACAATCGATCCAGAATAATTTCTTGAATCGGTTTATAGTGGTCATTCGTTGGCAGTCTGGACTGCCGAAACTGAGGCTTATTTTGGAGCTGAAGACAAATGTTTAAATGTTTTCACTCACCATAAAGATGTAGCATATCTTAAGATCTACACTTTCTTACTTAATTTCAAAATCTTTCCATTAAAAAACCCCCACTGACCAATTTACTTTCAAAACATTGCAAAAAGCGGAAAGGAAACATTAAAATTGCGTGCTATTAAAGCAGGTCTTTTCGATAAAAGATTTCTAACAAGACAAAATGTCTTCTTCAATATTCATGTCGAAGACAGACAACGAAATAACTGGTAGCCGGATATGTTCTAACATTACATTATATTCTAGCATTAACGTTAGAATTATTTAATTATACGTTTATATAAAAAAAATGTTTAATTAAATAATTACATATAATCATATTAGAACACTTCAATAAATATTTTCTTGACGTTCCGGATTCACTACTATAAGAAAAATGTTAATGAAATTATGTTACAACATGAAGTTTCATGTTAATAAATCGATAATGGATTTATGAGATCTAGGCACGAATGGAGGCTTAAGTATCAAAAAAAAATTTAAAAACCAGAAATTATACAGAAAAAAATTCAAAAAATGTTAATTAGAAAATTTTTTTAAAAAATACTTTTATCAACATTTTTTAAAGCCAAATTTAATTTTGTATTTTATATTTAATTTCTAACATTTCTTTGACTGCCACTTTGATTCAACTCCCAAAATTTGTTTCCTTTAAAAACATCGAACCCATTACAATGTATGTACCTATAAGTACATAAGCATCAAATATTTAGGACATAATATACGTGTATATACATACCACACAATTGCAACATGTTCCGAACACATTTCCTTAGTAGTTTATTGGGTCTCTGTTACTAAAAATGTTAGACAAAAGGAAATTTTGTACAAGAATTAATACCGATCATGTAATTTTAAATTGAACATAAACTTTACTTTTTAGGCACATAAAATGCAGACAAAATATAAAGGAGTTTAATGTTAATATTGTTAGCAGAAAAATAGGATAAATAACAAAAAGATTGGTCACCCTACATGTAGTAAAAGAATATAAAAAATGAAATTATTGACTTCAAAAGTTTTACTGTAGTGTATTGCACTAAGATCCCAATTTATTGCAAAATTATTATTATTACAAAATTATTGTAATAAATAGTGTTTTGATAAAACCAAAAAATGTTAGTGGGGAAAACTTTCTCGACGAGTTTCGATGGAATGAAAAGGCATTTCAGAAGATACTATAGCCGGTCAGAATTAAAAAAATATATTTGCAAAAAAGGTGATTTACCTCATCATTTAGCAAGGCACTGGTTATTGAGTATTACATAGGCTATGCAGAACTTCTCTAACTAATGCATTTGCCGTTCGGAGCCGGAAATACAAAGAAGGTCCATTTCAATAAATCAAAGAATAAAAAAGGATGTAGCTCATTGTCTGAGAGAAGTACCCCTTGTTCCAGTTGGAATGTCTGAGCAATTATGTATGTATGTATAGTCGGTCACCTCTAAAAATGGATCAACAACTTTGTTAGTTTTTCTAGAGCCTTAAAGACTTATACAAATGTAGATATAGGCTAATTTTTTTCAAAATTTCGAGATTTAAATATATTTATGTCATTTCCTTCAGAGGGTTTAATATGGGAGCTAATATCGAATGTAGACCGATAGTTACAAAACTCGGATATAAGTTTCTATTAATAAAATACTTATCTGTTCAAAGTTAAAAAAAAAATAAATTATCTTTAGATTTATAAACATTTTTGTGATAAAATTGGGTACGTAAACCTTTCACTTCATCATTAAAGTGACCATGGCTAAAAATATTTTTATTATATCGAGCCCGATCGCAAGCGACAGGAAAAATATTGATCGTAAGCGACAAAAAATCTTTATTAAACAAAAACGGGGAATGTTTTGGTGTATAACATTTTTGTCATTTGTTAGTTTGCTACTTAAGACAAACTAATTACATTTTTTCCAAAAGGTTTAAAAGTTATGGTGCAAAATATTGTATGTGAAGTTTTATAGTTTTACTTCAATAACTTTTAAACTACTGGGCGGATTGTAGCGCAATATGCAGAAATCTACCAAAGGGTAGTCACAGTTTTAGACCCATTTTTAAAAACATGTCTATTTTTAGAACAGTGGCCTCTACAGTCGGCTAAAGTTGAGCACCATTCTATGTAAAACCTATTGGTCAGTATAACCTTCGCAAATATAAACCTATCGAAAAGATTTTAACATGCTCGAAAACTACTTAAGAATGAAAGAAAAGTATGCTTACTGTACTACGCCATCTCAAATAGTTTAGGAGATATTTAACGGATTGTCGTTTATGATTATTTAAATCTAAGGGCTCGATATATGGTCATTGTATGAGCCTTAATATGAACTAAAATTAATTTCAGGC
This sequence comes from Stomorhina lunata, assembly GCA_933228675.1. Lineage (NCBI taxonomy): Eukaryota > Metazoa > Arthropoda > Insecta > Diptera > Rhiniidae > Stomorhina > Stomorhina lunata. The sequence goes on from OW121743.1 coordinate 109,980,876, forward strand.
CTCTATCACTTTTGGTTTTAACTTTATAGATGTTGCCTATAAACAACATTGAGCATTGATTGTATATTTAAAAACAAAAATAAATATTTTTATTTCATGTTATTTTTATTGATGCCGTTAAATAGGAGCTGTTATTAGGCAGCCCATACCACCAGAAGCCGAAAACTTTTTATAATTTTCGCATGATATCATGAACATTAACGAAACTCGTGAAAATGAGTATTTAAAGCATTCAGTGGATGTTGGATGTTAGCAAAGTCGGTTGATGCCGCTTTTTTATTAGAAACAAAATCAAAATCCAATTCATATCAACAAAATACATTGATCGAGAGAATAAAGAAATATAATCTCGAACATTGTTGCCACGACACTATTATTTTTGCTAACATTGTTTGTAATAAATGTAACCGAATTAGGAATATTTTGCGAAACAGAAATAAATGCTAATATTAAATAATTTTAGGTTTTTATATTTTTTATATTTTTTAGAAAAGTTTTTGACAAAAAAATAATTTTCATACGAACATTTTTTGACAAAATTATTTTTACTAGAAAAGTTTTAGATAAAAATATTTTTTTGTTAAAATTTTCAAAAAATAATATTTTTCTACCCAAAAATTTTCGATAAAAATATTTTTCAATAGAAAATTTTCGATTGAAATATTTTTCTGCAGAAAAATTTTTTATAAAAAAAATTTCGATAGAAAAATTTGTGATAAAAAATTTTTCCATAGAAAAATTTTTAATAAAAAAAATTTTTCCATAGAAAAATTGTTGCCAAAAATTTTTTCATAGAAAAGTTTTTGATAAAAAATTTTTCCATACACAAATTTTGGATAACAAATTTTTCGAAAGAAAAATTTTGGATAAACAATTTTTTCATAAAAAAATGTTTGATAAAATTTTTCTATAAAAAAAATTTCTAAGACAAATTTTTGATAAAAAGTTATCTATAGAAAAAATTTTGAGATAAAAATTTTGATAAACAAATTTTCTTAGAAAAATTTTGATAAAAAAATTTTCTCAAAAAATAACAAAATTGTAGAGAAGAAATATGAAACAGAAAAATGTTTGTGTTTGAATTTGTTCAGTTGATAATCTGAGCTTTTTATAAACATAATTCGTAATGATTGTGTTTGTAAAATAAGTAATAATGCGAGGTATGCGATATGTCCAAAAGTAGGGATACTCCTTCTGAAGAGATCAACCATCAAAACGCGTCGAGAAATTGGTTATCCCACAAACATTTGTTTGGCTTTTATCAACAAATTATCTGTTACATTAATAAATAAATTTAATAGATCGGAGATCATATGCAAATAACTTTTCTTTTTGAAAAAATTTTCTTAAAAAAATTTTTGATAAAAAAATTTCCTATAGAAAAAGAAAGAAAACTTTTTGATGAAAAAATTTTCTGTATAAATATTTTTGATAAAAAAACAATTTCTATAGAAAAAATTTTGATAAAAAATTTTCTAAAGAAAAATTTTTGATAAAATTAGAAAAATTTTTGATAAAAAATTTTCTAAAGAAAAATTTTTAATAAAAAAATTTTCTATAGAAAAATTTTTGATAAAAACATTTTCTATGAAAAAATTTTTGATAAAAAAGTTCTCTACAGAATAATTTTTGATAAAAAAATTTCTATAAAAAAGTTTTGATCAAAAAATTGTCTACGGAAAAAGCTTTGATAAAAAAATTGTCTACAGAAAAATTTTTGATAAAAAAATTTTCTATAGAAAAATTTTTGATAAAAAAATTTTCTGTAGAAAAATTTTTGATAAAAAAATTTTCTATAGAAAAATTTTTGATAAAAAAATTTTCTATAGAAAAATATTTGGTACAAAATTTTCTATTGATAAAAAAACAATTTCTATAGAAAAAATTTTTATAAAAAAATTGTCAATAGAAAAATTTTTGATAAAAATAATTTTGAATAGAAAAATTTGTGTTAAAAAAAAATTTCAATAGAAAAATTTTTTATAAAAAAATTTTCTATAGAAAAATGTTTGATAAAAAAAATAGAAAAATTTTTGATAAACAAATTTTCTATAGAAAAATTTTTTATAAAAAAATTTTCTATTGAAAAATTTTTTATAAAAAAATTTTCTATAGAAAAATTTTTTATAAAAAAATTTTCTATAGAAAAATTTTTGATAAAAAAATTTTCTGTAGAAAAATTTTTGATAAAAAAATTTTCTATAGAAAAATTTTTGATAAAAAAAATTTTCTATAGAAAAATTATTGATAAAAAAAATTTTCTATAGAGAAATTTTTGATAAAAAAAATTTTCTATAGAGAAATTTTTGATAAAAAAAATTTTCTATAAAAAAAATTTTGATAAAAAAATTTCTATAAAAAAAATTTTGATAAAAGAATTTTCTATAAAAAAAATTTTGATAAAAACACTTTCTATAAAAAAGTTGTTGATAAAAATATTAAAAAAAAATTGAGTAGAAAATTTTTTCTTTATAAAACATCAGAACTACACATTAAAAAATACCTATTTATGTTAAAAGTATAAAAAAAGGCAACTTTGCCGACGACAAATTGTTCTGTTCTCTTTGCTCCGACCTCTGGCTATTATCAAATGTGGACAGATTTTGCCTAATTTTAATACAAAATGTTTTCAAAAATCATGAGTAATTATTCCATCAAATTTTATTGCTCTAGATGTTTTCAGGCGCTATTGCGGGTTCAACTGGCGAATAGGCTAATAGAAGAACCCTATTCTTTTTGGTATTTAAACTCTGCCCGTTAGTAGTTTTTATAAGAGCTATGAGCACTCAAACTCCTATCGTTCAGGCCCTAATGAGCCTTACATAGACAGACTATCATCGCTTAATCATCTTAGTATTTGATAAGGATTTATAAATATATATAGAAACTATGGAAATTACAAACGGAATGACTCATTCTGTTTGAAAAAGAAAACAGGATTGGAATAAACAACGACAAAATTGTTTACGCAATTTAAATAATAATTAATATTATATAAAAAATAATATAAAACACACTGGGGCTCGAACTCATCTTCCTACGACTGGTGGGCAGAACCTCTTTGATTGAGCAACTTCATATAATGAAAATTTTTCGGGTTAAAATTTACTTTTACTACTTCTAATTTAACAGCTAAAGCGACAATTAAAAAATGTGGTATTGCCAACATTAAAGTACTAAAGTATTTAAAGTGTTAAATTGTCCTAAAGTGTTTGTAAATCAAGCTGTGGCTTACAGAGGTTTATATAACACAATATTTATATGATAACTATTATAAGGTTATAAGCCAGAATATGAATTATTTCGGGCTTAGTGATAATTTTACTATAAGAATGTTAAATGAAATTTAAAAAAAAATACAAAATTTTGTAGTAGATTTCATTCTAAGTTTATTCGTAGTTAACCTTATGCATTAAATTTTCTTCTTTTCTAAAACACGACAAGTGTTCATTTTCCTTTTGAATATTTAAACATGTTTGGCAGTTATTTTATATAACACTACAGAACCCAAATGGTAAAATTATGAAGGAAAAGGAGTTAACCTTGTATAGGAGGGGGTTGAGGCTTGGTTTTTCTTTATAATCTTCCATAAGACGGGCAGCCTAAGTCTCTAGTAAGACTCTGATTCTCACTAGAGACTCAGGCTCCCCCGTTTCACTGCATTCAATATCGATCGAATTGTAAAAAATTTTAGAAACATATAATACTAAATACATTGTAATATATTTGTCGAAATTTCCCTGGTAGTAAAATAATTTTATTTAAACTAAATGTTTTGATAAACAAACGGATAGTTTAGATTTCAAATTTTATAATACTTTGCTATACAATTTTTGCTTAAAATCTGATTCTTTGATCGATATCGAATGCCGCGATTTTGCCCCAGATTTCGTTCTGCAAAACGAAACTCTCAGCCAGATTTCCTATCGAAGTCCAACAAATATGTTTCGTGGGTATAAACCAGTGAAGTCGCTGTACATTTTTGTTAGTTCCCGCTTCGTGTTGTCGTTAGAATTTTAAAATAATAACTTTATTAGCTAAAAACTCTCACAGGCATGTACAAATGTTTGTGCGAATGGGAAATAGCGAGGTGCCAATCAAAGGAGTGGTTCATGCATGCATGCCTAAGTTCATGCATGTTGTGCTGAATTCTTTTGTTTCTTCTTTTTGTTTGTTTCTCTCTCGTTTTCCTGCAAGTTTTATTTTTATGGTTTTTCGGTTCCGGAAATTGTTAGTTTTATATCCTGTTAAATTGTGAGGACTACAGTTATTCAGAAACACTATTTAAAGCTTAAAATAATACCAAGGAAATATTATATTGAAAAATGTAATCAAATTTAAAAGAGCAAATTAAATGACTTAAAGGAGAAGAATATTTAATTCAATTATTCTAAAGTTTCAAATAATTCAATATTAATGAAATTGCTTAATATTTTGCTAAGAATTAAATTAATAAATTTATTTGTAAATAAGTTAAATTTTCATAATTTCCTGAATGTGGTTTATTATCTATCTAGTTGGTTGCAATTATCATATTGTCTGTTACATAATGTGGTAATTAAATTCACAATTAAAGGCTTTCATACTTAAGCTATTTATACAAATTAGGGTGCTCCTTATTTGGCAAAAGTTCGTAATATATCACATTTACCTATAAATCACATGCAGATAATAACTTTTTAATACAAAAACTATATTTGTTTTGGGAATAAGTTGATGTTGCCTAAAGGCAACACAATACAAAACAACTAATTTTTGCCTTCTATAAACTTTAAATGTTAAGCTTTTTTATTAACATTTTTAGAAAACCTCAAAAACTACAACTAAAACTTTACAGAGCAATTTTTTGTATTTCCACTACAAAACTTTGCAAAATTTGGGTCACCTTAATAAACATATTAAATTGTATATTACTTAAGTTTTATGTACAAGACCAACTTTATTCTATAGTAAATTGAAATTACATATTTGAAGGCATAAAAACATAATAAACTCTTATGCTGCAATTAGTCAAAGTTAATTATTTGACAAACCAAAAAACACAGATTTACTACACCAACTTTGAACGCTTATAAAGATTGAAAAAGAAAAAGGTTTTACATTTTCAAACCTTAACACAAAAAATAATGCTAAACAAATATGAAAATTTGTCTATAAAAATTTTCATATGAAAATTTTTCTATAAAAATTTCGATATGAAAATTTTTTATAAAAACGTTTCTGTAAAAATTTTGATAAGAAAATTTTTCTATAAAAATTTTGATAAGAAATTTTTTCTATAAAAATTTTGATAAGAAATTTTTTTAAAAAAAGTTATAGCGAAAATTTATCGAAAAAAATTTGAATGCAAAAATTTTTCGAATAAAATTTGAATGCAAAAATTTTTCTAATAAAATATGAATGAAAAAATTTTTATAAAAAAATTTTAATGCGAAAATTTTTTTATGTGAAAATTTGTCTAAAAAAATTTTCATGTGAAAATTTTTCTAAAAAAATTTTCAAGTGAAAATTTTTCTAAAAAAATTTTAATGTGAAATTTTTTCAAAAAAAATTTCATGTGAAAAATTTGATATACAAATTTTTTTATAATAATTATGATATAAATATTTTTCTTTACAAATTCTAATACGAAAATTTTTCAATAAAAATTTTAATGCCAAAATATTCCCATAAAAATTTTAATATTATCAAAATTTTAATGAGAAAATTTTTCTTTAAAAATTTTGATGTGAAAATTTTTCTATAAAAATTTTAATGCGATAATTTTTCTATAAAAATTTTAATTCGAAAATTTGTCTATAAAAATTTTAATTCGAATATTTTTCTATAAAAATGTGAATGCGAAAATTTTTCTATAAAAATTTTAATGCGAAAACTTTTCTATAAAAATTTTAATGCGAAATTTTTCTTTAAAAATTTTAATGCGAAAATTTTTCTATAAAAATTTTAATGCGAAAGTTTACCTATAAAAATTTTGATCTGAAAATTTTTCCATAAAAATTTTGATATGAATATTTTTCTATAAAAATGTTTCTATAAAAATTTTGATATGAAAATTTATCTATTAAAATTTTGATATGAGAATTTTTCTATAAAAATTTTTATATGAAAATTTTTCCATATATCCATTTTGATATAAAAATTTTTCTATAAAAATTTTGATGTGAAAATTTTTCTATAAAAATTTTGATGTGAAAATTTTTCTATAAAAATTTTGATGTGAAAATTTTTCTATAAAAATTTCGATGTGAAAATTTTTCTATAAAAATTTTGATGTGAAAATTTTTCTATAAAAATTTTGATGTAAAAATTTTTCTATAAAAAAATTTTAATATGAAAAATTTTCTATAAAAATTTTAATGTAAAAATTTTTCTATAAAAATTTTAATGTAAAAATTTTTCTATAAAAATTTTAATGCGAAAATTTTTCTATAAATATTTTAATGCGAAAATTTTTCTATAAAAATTTTAATGCGAAAATTTTTCTATAAAAATTTTAAGCGAAAATTTTTCTATAAAAATTTTAATGCGAAAATTTTTCTATAAAAATTTTAATGCGAAAATTTTTCTATAAAAATTTTAATGCGAAAATTTTTCTATAAAAATTTTAATGCGAAAATTTTTCTATAAAAATTTTAATGCGAAAATTTTTCTATAAAAATTTTAATGCGAAAATTTTTCTATAAAAATTTTAATGCGAAAATTTTTCTATAAAAATTTTAATGCGAAAATTTTTCTATAAAAATTTTAATGCAAAAATTTTTCTATTAAAATTTTAATGCGAAAATTTTTCTATAAAAATTTTAATGCGAAAATTTTTCTATAAAAATTTGTATGCGAAAATTTTTCTATAAAAATTTTAATGTGAAAATTTTTCGATAAAAATATTAATGCGAAAACTTTTCTATAAAAAATAATACATAAAAATTTTAATGCGAAAATTTTTCTATAAAAATTTTAATGCGAAAATTTTTCTATAAAAATTTTAATGCGAAAATTTTTCTATAAAAATTTTAATGCGAAAATTTTTCTATAAAAATTTTAATGCGAAAATTTTTCTATAAAAATTTTAATGCGAAAATTTTTCTATAAAAATTTTAATGCGAAAATTTTTCTATAAAAATTTTAATGCGAAAATTTTTCTATAAAAATTTTAATGCGAAAATTTTTCTATAAAAATTTTAATGCGAAAATTTTTCTATAAAAATTTTAATGCAAAAATTTTTCTTTAAAAATTTTAATGCGAAAATCTTTCTAGAAAAATGTGAATGCAAAAATTTTTCTATAAAAATGTGAATGCAAAAATTTTTCTATAAAAATGTGAATGCAAAAATTTTTCTATAAAAATTTTAATGCGAAAATTTTTCTATAAAAATTTTAATGCGAAAATTTTTCTATAAAAATGTTAATGCGAAAATTTTTCTATAAAAATTTTAATGCAAAAATTTTTCTTTAAAAATTTTAATGCGAAAATCTTTCTAGAAAAATGTGAATGCAAAAATTTTTCTATAAAAATGTGAATGCAAAAATTTTTCTATAAAAATGTGAATGCGAAAATTTTTCTATAAAAATTTTAATGCGAAAATTTTTCTATAAAAATTTTAATGCGAAAATTTTTCTATAAAAATTTTAATACGAAAATTTTTCTATAAAAATTTTAATGCGAAAATTTTTCTATAAAAATTTTAATGCGAAAATTTTTCTATAAAAATTTTAATGCGAAAATTTTTCTATAAAAATTTTAATGCGAAAATTTTTCTATAAAAATTTTAATGCAAAAATTTTTCTTTAAAAATTTTAATGCGAAAATCTTTCTAGAAAAATGTGAATGCAAAAATTTTTCTATAAAAATGTGAATGCAAAAATTTTTCTATAAAAATGTGAATGCAAAAATTTTTCTATAAAAATTTTAATGCGAAAATTTTTCTATAAAAATTTTAATGCGAAAATTTTTCTATAAAAATTTTAATGCGAAAATTTTTCTATAAAAATTTTAATGCAAAAATTTTTCTTTAAAAATTTTAATGCGAAAATCTTTCTAGAAAAATGTGAATGCAAAAATTTTTCTATAAAAATGTGAATGCAAAAATTTTTCTATAAAAATGTGAATGCGAAAATTTTTCTATAAAAATTTTAATGCGAAAATTTTTCTATAAAAATTTTAATGCGAAAATTTTTCTATAAAAATTTTAATACGAAAATTTTTCTATAAAAATTTTAATGCGAAAATTTTTCTATAAAAATTTTAATGCGAAAATTTTTCTATAAAAATTTTAATGCGAAAATTTTTCTATAAAAATTTTAATGCGAAAATTTTTCTATAAAAATTTTAATGCGAAAATTTTTCAATAAAAATTTTAATGCGAAAATTTTTCTATAAAAATGTTAATGCGAAAATTTTTTTATAAAAATTTTAATGCGAAAATTTTTCTATAAAAATTTTAATGCGAAAATTTTTCTATAAAAATTTTAATGCGAAAATTTTTCTATAAAAATTTTAATGCGAAAATTTTTCTATAAAAATTTTAATGCGAAAATTTTTCTATAAAAATTTTAATGCGAAAATTTTTCTATAAAAATTTTAATGCGAAAATTTTTCTATAAAAATTTTAATGCGAAAATTTTTCTATAAAAATTTTAATGCGAAAATTTTTCTATAAAAATTTGAATGCGAAAATTTTTCTATAAAAATTTTAATGCGAAAATTTTTCTATAAAAATTTTAATGCGAAAATTTTTCTATAAAAATTTTAATGCGAAAATTTTTCTATAAAAATTTTAATGCGAAAATTTTTCTATAAAAATTTTAATGCGAAAATTTTTCTATAAAAATTTTAATGTGAAAATTTTTCGATAAAAATATTAATGCGAAAACTTTTCTATACAAATTTTAATGCGAAAGTTTTACTATAAAAATTTTAATGCAAAAAATTTTTCTCTTAAAATTTTAATGCGAAAAATTTTCTATAAATATTTTAAAGCGAAATTTTTTCTATACAAATTTTAATATGAAAATTTTTTAATGCGAAATTTTTTCTATAAAAATTCTATACAAATTTTAATAAAATTTTTTAATATTAAAATTTTTGTTTAAAAATTTTGGTGTAAAAATTTTTCTATGATGTGAAATGTTTTTAAAATTATTTTATATGAAAGTTATGCTATAAAAACTTTTAGGGGAACATTTTTGAAAAATTTCTTTAATAAATTTTCGAAAATGAATTCGTTTCCAACCTTTACATTTGAACATCTCATGTTGTAAGAGGTCACATGTGACATTCAGAGACTGATAGATAAACCACAAATCGACCAACAATACAAAATTTATCCCCCTAGTCAAAATGACAAAAACATTAACCAATATTATGCCACACATCAATACATGCACAAGCATGCAACGGAAAATAAGAAGAAAAAACACTCCCCAATAAATACAAATTTTTTATGTTATTGACACTGGAAGGAGAAATAGAGCTGTAAAATATCTTTAATAAGAATAAAAGGGTTAAAAAGTTACTGTATCGACACAATACGTTTACAAGAAACAATAGGACATATTCGAAAACTATTACAATAAAAGCTAGAAAATATGGATATCAAGAACATGTAGATATACTAGTTGTCTGAGTTGTTCTCAAGTCCCTCCAGTTTAGCTTTGACTGTTACTTTGCCCACGTTTCCTGCTGAAGTCATAAAGTATTATCAAAAAAAATTTACTTTTCTTGTAATTTTTCGACACTCTCCAAGCCCTTCATATAGACTTGTAAAGGAGAATCCTTGTTTGATACATGAATTTTAAATTTACCTTATGTCCAACAAAATACCTTTTCTTAAACTTTTTACAAGCTTTCATTGTATATCGTATTTACCCTAAAGAAAATAAAAAACTAAAGTTAAACTATGTACAAGGATTCTGTTTTAAAAACTTACACGTTCTGAAAACGTGTTGTACTTATATGTGTATGTCAGCTCCTTCTCTATGTATTTGTCAGACTGATTGACATTTTTATTGTATTTTGCTGAGTTAATTTTTCTTTTTGTATTTGTATGGTCTGCTGTTCTACTCGATACAACATATTTTCATTTAATTTTCTCGAATTTTATCACACTATTTTCCTTTTGTTTTTTTTTAACTCAGTTGTAGATATTACAGCAAAAGTGAAGAAACGTTTTTTTAATAACAAAGACAAAAGTAAGAAACAATTTATTTTTGTGAAAGTGAGGAAAAAGAGTGGCGAATAACTATGTATGGGTAAGAGAGTCTTACGAGCATCAAATTGTTAAGAGCTCAAACCTCATACTTTTAGTAAAATGTTATTAACCCTTCAATGTTATATGTTGCCTATAGGCAACATTGTAAATTTTTGGTTACAGCTTTAAAGCTGTTATTGAAACAGTTTGCTATAAAAATTTTAATGGGAAAATTTTTCTATAAAAATTTGAATGGCAAAATTTTTCTATAAAAATTTTAATGGGAAAATTTTTCTATCAAAATTTGAATGCGAAAATTTTTCTATCAAAATTTTAATGCGAAAATTTTTCTATCAAAATTTGAACGCAAAAATTTTTCTATCAAAATTTTAATGCGAAAATTTTTCTATAAAAATTGTAATGCGAAAATCCTTTTTAAAAATTTTAATGCGAAAATTTTTTTATAAAAATTTTAATGCCAAAATTTTTTTATAAAAATTTTAATGCGAAATTTTTTTTTATACAAATTTTAATGCGAAAAATTTTCTATGAAAATTATAATGCGAAAATGTTTCCATAAAAATTTTAATGCGAAAATTTTTCTATAAAAATTTTAATGCTAAAATTTTTCAAAAACTTGAATACGAAAATTTTTCTATTAAAATTTGAATGCGAAAATTTTTATATAAAAATTTTAATGCTAAAATTTTTCTTTAAAAATTTTAATGCGAAAATTTTTCTATAAAAATTTTAATGCGAAAATTTTTCTATAAAAATTTTAATGCGTAAATTTTTCTATAAAAATTTTAATCCGAAAATTTTTCTATAAAAATTTTAATGCAAAAATTTTTGTATAAAATGTTAATGCGAAAATTTTTGTATAAAAATGTTAATGCGAAAATTTTTGTATAAAAATTTTAATGCGAAAATTTTTCTATCAAAATTTTAATGCAAAAATTTTTCTATAAAAATTTTAGTGCGAAAATTTTTCTTTAAAAATTTTATTGAGAAAATTTTTCTATAAAAATTTTAATGCGAAAATTTTTCTGTAAAAATTTTAACGCGAAAATTTTTCTGTAAAAATTTTAACGCGAAAATTTTTCTATAAAAATTTGAATGCGAAAATTTTTCTATAAAAATTTGAATGCGAAAATTTTTTTATAAAAATTTGAATGCGAAAAATTTTCTATAAAAATTTGAATGCGAAAATTTTTCTATAAAAATTTGAATGCGAAAATTTTTCTATCAAAATTTTAATTTAAACATTTTTCTATAAAAATTTTAATGCGAAAATTTTTCTATAGAAATTTTAATGCAAAAATTTTTCTACAAAAATTTTATGTGAAAATTTTTCTATAAAAATATTAATTCGAAAATTTTTCTATAAAAATTTTCATGCGAACATTTTTTACAAAAAATTTTATTGCGAGTATTTTTTTATAAAAAATTTGAATGCGAACCTTTTTTGTTTTTAAAAATTTTAAGGCAAAAATTTTTATAGAAATATTTTTGATATGAAATTTTTTAAGAAAAATTTTAGATGTGAAATTTTTTATGTAAATTTTTCTGTAGAAAATTTTTAATATGAGTTTATTTTATAAAAAATTTTTTGAAATGAAATTTTGATAGAAAAATTTTTTTGTAAAATTTTATAGAGAAATTCTTGATGTGAAATGTTTTTTTAGAAAAATTTTTGATGTAAATTTTTTTTCAAAAAATTTTAATGTGAAATTTTTATAGAAAAAATTTTATGTGAAATTTTTGTGAAATTGATGTGAAATTTTTGTCGAAAAATTTGTATATGAAAGTTATTATTTATTTTTGATACAAAATTTTTATAGAAAAATTTTTTATATGAAATTTTTTATAGAAAAATTTTTGATGTGAAATTTAAAAAAAAAAAAATGTTTCGATGCGAAATTTTTATAGAAAAATTTGTATGTAAAATTTTTATAGAAAATTTTTTGATGTGAAATTTTTATAGAGAAATTTTTGATGTGAAAGCTTTAGATATTTAGTGTTTTTAATGAAAGCTTTTTACATCAAAATTCTATTGGAAAGCTTTTAATATTCAAAGATTTATATAAACAAGTTTTATATAAGATATCTTTCAATAAATTAAGTTTATGATAGGAAACCTTTTGACATCGAAAGTTTTATATAGGAAAATTTTAGATAATGGCAGTTTTTTATTGGAAAGCCTTCTATGTGGAATATTTTTTAGTAGAAAGATATAAAATATGTTCTATATGGAAAGGTTAAAAGTAGCAAATCTTTTGGTTTTGAAAGTTTTCTATAGGCAAGTTTTCTATCCGAAATATTTTGTCGGCAAAGGTTTTATATAAGAAGTCATTATTTGTACATCAAACAGAAAGCTTTAAAATTCGAAAGTTTTATATTATTTGTAGTGGCAATGATAGGTAATTTAGCGAGATGGCGAGCTTTTTAATAGATGTATATATTTTTTTTAAAAAGTTACTTGAATAACCGCTAAAAAACAATTTCGAAAAACTGTGAGTTAGGGCCTTTCTACATGATACACACGATTTGTCCATAGTAGTATTATTTAAGTCTTCAAAATTTTTTTACCTTTTCAAACTTTTTTCTACACAAAAATTTCAAAATAAATTTGTCGAACATTCATTCAATATAAAATCGTTATATACCCTAATGAATTGAATGTTTTAAGGATCTATGTAACATTAAACACTTAACAATATGTAATACAAGTTGCCATTTTATTAAGTCTGTCTGTTTTATTTAATCACTTCACACTCTCAAACAAAAATATTCAATGTTTTTTTTTTTCTAAGCTTTTCTCTTAATTTTTACCTACGTTTACAAATTCGTGTGTAAGTGTAAGAAGTTGAAGTTGTTACATGTTCAATATTGTATTTGACATTTGTAAATGTCACTTTGTTGTCAGCACTTTTTATTTAAGTTTTGTTATATTTTTGTATCTTTTGCTATTGTTGCTATTTTTTATACTGTTTCTCCATAACCAGAGACCTCAGTCATAGAATTTTGTTTTTTTTTTTGCGTTTTAGTTTCCTATTCCCTATTAATAGTTTTTCTCTTCCTTTCACAGCTCCATCAACAAATAATGAAGCAAAACAAAAAAAAAAAAAAAAGAAAAGAGGGAAATTGTATTTAGCCATTGTTTCTAAGCAAAAGTTCGGATGTGTGAGTGTTAACTTATTTGAAAATAATACACATCAACTTGTCAGTCAGTATTTGCTGTTGTTGTAAGGATATTTTTTATTAATGTTTGTTTGTGTGTGTGTGTAAAAGTGTGTATTGCAATTTGTCCTTTTCATGTCAAATCAGGTGAAAGTTTGAGGTGTTAATGTTGAGTGACATCATTTAATAAAAACACACAACATCTAGACAACAACAACAACTACAACAGCAACAACATCAAGAAAAAAAGAGATCGAAAATACCGCAGCCACTGTTAACAAGATACAAATAATACGGCAACAGTAGCCATTTTTCCTCTCGGGGAAAGAGGGACATAATTAAATGACATGTATACAAGTGAATTAGAGCATGTTGGATGATGTCCTTGGCTGGAAGAAGATAGAAAAAAAAATACAACAACAACAACGAAATGTTGTATGTAACCGCAGTTTTTGGTTAGAAGCCAAAACCATGAGTACAAGAGTATTAAACATAAAATATAATTGAAATTTGCGGTCAAAAAAAGGAAATTTTACCTCATACTGATATTTTGTCAAATTTAAATTTTCCAAAGATTTATATAAAAGTAATGGTGGATATATTAAGTTGATTACTTTAAATTGGAAGGCAGCGATCATTATTAGTGGTCATTAGGGTCATAATTCCGAAGTGTTTCAAATTAAATGACAAATTGTATATACCCAAATTATTTAAAATTTCAAATGCCAAAATTTTCCTTTAACAAAATTAGTATTCTCTTGATTTTATAGTAAATTTGAATATAAATAAGAAAAGTTAAAGCTTTTGTTCTAAATGCATTCTTATCAGCTTTAAATATTTTTTAGTATTTCCTAAGCTCTTAATTTGAATCTAAACATTTTATTCAGTCATTCACTTTTTCATCATTAGTAGTTATCAGTTTGCCTGGGGATCATCATGTTCTTCTACGCAATTTCAGTGTCAGTGTCATTATCACTAATATTGGCTCTAGTTGTTTATTTTTATTTAACTTGGCATTTTAATTATTGGAAGCGTCAAAATATCGCCGGACCAAAGCCACAAATTATAAGGGGTACTTTTCCCAAAACCCAAAAGGGAGAATGTAATCTGCTTAATGAACTACATGACATTTATTTGTAAGTGATAAGGAATATATTAGAACAGAAATAATCTTACTTTAAAAATTTATGTAGACACTACAAATCTTCCCAAAGTTGTGTGGGCGTTTTTATGGCTCGTAGTCCAAAATTGTTTATTTTGGATCCCAGATTAGCTCAACAGATTTTGACGCAAAAATTTACAAAATTCCGAGATAACGAATCATCACAATGGGTTAGTAATGAAAAATTATTTTTTTTTTATTAACTGGTAAATTTTACATGTACAATTTATTTCAGAGCTCTGAGGCTGTTGAAAAATTACGCTTTGGTAGTCCCTTTGTTTCTGTGGGTGAGACATGGAAAGAAAAACGTTCGGAACTAGTACAAGGTTTAACAGTAAATAGGGTAGGAAAGAAATGTTAGATTGATTTATGTTTCCGTTTCATAATAAATTTTTCACATTTCATTAGAATGTGAATAAGAAATTTTTCTATTGAAAAATTTGTCACATACAAAATTTTTCTATAGAAACATTTTTAACATATGAAATTTTTCTTAAGAAAAATTGTTCATATATAAAATTTTTCTATTGAAAATATTTTCACATATACAAT
This sequence comes from Stomorhina lunata, assembly GCA_933228675.1. Classification (NCBI taxonomy): domain Eukaryota; kingdom Metazoa; phylum Arthropoda; class Insecta; order Diptera; family Rhiniidae; genus Stomorhina; species Stomorhina lunata. The sequence goes on from OW121743.1 coordinate 109,995,960, forward strand.
TTTTCTATAGAAACATTTTTTACATATAAAATTTTTTTATAGAAAAATTTTTAACATATAATAGTTTTCAGTAGAAAAATTTTTCAATGGAAAAAATTTTAACATATTAAATTTTTCAATAAAAAAATTTATAAAATAAAAAATTTTTCTATAAAATTTTCTATAAAAATTTGAATGCGAAAATTTTTCTTTAAAAATTTTAATCAGAAAATTTTTTTTCAATTACTAATGGGAAAATTTTCTATAAAAATCTGAATATGAATATTTTTCTTCAAAAATTTTAATGCGAAAATTTTTTATAAAACTATAATGCGAAAATTTTTTTTATAAAATTTTTAATGCGAAAATTTTCTATAAAATTTTTATGCGAATATTTTTTTATAAAATATTTAATGGGAAAATTTTTCTCTAAAAATGTTAATGCGAAAATTTTTCTATAAAAATTTTTATGCGAAAATTTTTCTATAAAAATTTTAATGCGAAAATTTTTCTATAAACATTTTAATGAGAAAATTTTTCTATGAAAATGTAAATGCGAAAATTTTTCTATAAAAATTTTAATGCGAAAATTTTCTATAAAAATTTTAATGCGAAAATTTTCTATAAAAATTTTAATGCGAAAAATTTTCTACAAAAATTTTAATGCGAAAATTTTTCTATAAAAATTTGAATGCGAAAATTTTTCTATAAAAATTTTAATGCGAAAATATTTCTATAAACATTTTAATGCGAAAATTTTTCTAAATAAATTTGAATGCAAAAATTTTTCTATAAAAATGTAAATGCGAAAATTTTTATAAAAATTTTAATGCGAAAATTTTTATAAAAATTTTAATGCGAAAATTTTTATAAAAATTTTAATGCGAAAATTTTTATAAAAATTTTAATGCGAAAATTTTTGTATAAAAATTTTAATGCGAAAGTTTTTGTATAAAAATTTTAATGCGAAAATTTTTCTATAAAAATTTTAAAGAGAAAATTTTTCTACCAAAATTTTAATGCGAAAATTTTTCTATAAAAATTTTAATGCGAAAATTTTTGCGTAGAAAATTGTTTCTATAGAAAAATGTTTAACATATAAAATTAATTTACAGAAAAATTTTTAACACATACAATTTTTCTATAGAAAAATTTTTCGCATATAAAATTTTTCACATATAAAATTTTTAACACATACAATTTTTCTATAGAAAAATTTTTCACATATAAAGTTTTTCTATAGAAAAATTTTTCACATATAAAATTTTTCACATATAAAATTTTTCTACAGAAAAATTTTTCACATGTAAAATTTTTCTATAGAAAAATTTTTCTATAGAAAAATTTTTCACATATAAAATTTTTCTATAGAAAAATTTTTCACATATAAAATTTTTCTATAGAAAAATTTTTCACATGTAAAATTTTTCTATAGAAAAATTTTTCTATAGAAAAATTTTTCACATATAAAATTTTCCTATAGAAAAATTTTTCACATATAAAATTTTTCTATAGAAAAATTTTTCACATATAAAATTTTTCTATAGAAAAATTTTTCACATATAAAATTTTTCTATAGAAAAATTTTTCAAATATAAAATTTTTCTATAGAAAAATTTTTCAAATATAAAATTTTTCTATAGAAAAATTTTTCACATATAAAATTTTTCTATAGAAAAATGTTTCACATGTAAAATTTTTCTATAGAAAAATTTTTCTATAGATAAATTTTTCACATATAAAATTTTTCTATAGAAAAATTTTTCACATATAAAATTTTTCTATAGAAAAATTTTTCACATATAAAATTTTTCTATAGAAAAATTTTTCACATATAAAATTTTTCTATAGAAAAATTTTTCACATATAAAATTTTTCTATAGAAAAATTTTTCACATATAAAATTTTTCTATAGAAAAATTTTTCACATATAAGATTTTTCTATAGAAAAATTTTTCACATATAAAATTTTTCTATACAAAATTTTTCACATATAAAATTTTTCTAAACAAAATTTTTCACATATAAAATTGTTCTATACAAAATTTTTCTATACAAAAATTTGTCTCTAATAAAATTGTTCTATAGAAAGATTTTTTGCATATACAATTTTTTACATATAAAATTTTTCTATAGAAAAATTGTTTATATTTAAAATTTTAGTATAGAAAAATGTTTTTCATATAAAATTTTTCTACACAAAAATTTTCACATATAAAATTTTTAAAATCATTTCCTTTAGATTCGTTCCTACTACACGACCATGAAGGAAAGCGCCTCTAAAATGGTGGATTTCATCAAAGCTCAGGATCCCCAAACCAAATGGGATGCCAAAGAGGTAATGATCCATAAACAACCCTGAGCTTTTCTAATGATAATGAAACCATTATTCCTCCCTCCAGCTAGCCAATCTTTTTACCTGTCACATTATGGCTAAATTTATATGGGGCATTGAAGAGAATACCTTTGAAAATCTCCACCAGCATTCAACCCTTCATGAAATGGCCGACAAAATGTTACAACAATCCTTTAAATGTGTGCGCTACTACAGTAAAACGGCCGCTTGGCCTTGGTTAAGAAAACTTAAACCTGAACGTTTTTTTCCAGCCTCATGTGATGGATTTTTCAAAAAATTGGCCATGGATGCTTTGAGACAAAAAATGACCACAAATAATAAACAAAATGATGTGATCAATCACTTGTTGCAGCTAAAGGAGAAAAAATCTTTAAATGATGTACAAATCGCTGGACATACGACAACTGTACTGATTGATGGATTTGAAACGGGAGCTGTGGTAATAGCTCACTGTTTGTTGTTGGTAAGCATTGGAAAAAGAGATTAGGGATAATACAAAAAAAATTCAATAGTTTTTGTAGATAGTTCATTTAGGAAGGAGGATTCTAAAAAAACATTTGTTTAACACATGTTTTCGTAATGAAACACTAATTGTCTTAACAATCTGTTACATTTTCTATGTTTCCTTCTTTCCTTACAGCTGTCACGCAATCAAAGAGTACAACAAAAACTACGTCAGGAATTAAAGGAGTTTACTCAGGATATAACATATGATGAATTGATGGAATTGCCATATTTAGACCAATGTATTCAAGAGACTTTAAGACTTTTTCCTCCCTTGCCTACATTATTTAAAATCTGCACTGAGTCGGTGGAATTGGATAATGAAGTGGCTGGATCTAAGGTGAAGTTAAGGCCTGAAGATATTGTATATATTTCGGCCTATTCTTTTCACTATGATCCTGAATATTTTGAAAATCCCGAGGAATTTTGGCCGGAAAGATTTAATGAGGAAATGGGTGGTGTAAAAAAGTTCCGAGATATGGGTGTATTTATGCCTTTCGGTGATGGTCCTAGAATGTGTCCAGGTGAGTAATTTTTTTGTTAAAAATATGAGTTTATGCTGATGTTCGTAACGCTTAGAAATATTGGTCTAGCACCCAACAGACTTTCTGATTCCAAATATTTTTTTTCGGAGAAGAAAATATTTTATTTATGTTTTTGGTGTAGACTATTCGATTGACTTAACATTTATTTTATTTTAATTTACTGAAAAATTATTTATATTCTAGGCATGAAATTGGGCTTGTCGGAGGTTAAAGTTGCCATAGCTGAATTGGTTAAAAATTTCGAATTTTCCCCAACATCGGCCACACGTTTGGATAACAAAATTTCACCGGATGCATTTTTGTTAACTCTAGATGGCGGCATTGAAATTAATATTAAGAGTTTAGTAGATTAAAAAGGATATAAAAGAATAATTGATATTAAGTTTGGAGATTAGTAGAGTTAAAATGTTTATATCGAAAAATGTCCTATAAAAAATTGTGTATATCAAAAAATTGTTTACATCGAAAAATTTTTTTCTTTTTTGTTGTATTATAAAATTTTCTATAAAGAAATTTCCAAAAAAAATTTTATATCGAAAAATTTTCCAAAAAAAAAAAATGTATAAAAAATTTTTTATAAAAATTTCTACATCGAAAAATTTTCCAAAAATAATTTTAATATCTAAAAATTTTGAATACAAAAATTTTTATATTAAACAATTTTCAATAAAAAATTTTATATCGAAAAATTTTCTATAAAAAAACATTTATATCAACAAATTTTCCAAAAAAATATTTAATATCGAAAAATGTTCTATAAAGACATTTTTATATCGAAAAATTTTATATAAAAAATTTATATACCGAAAATGTTGTTTTTGTATAAAAAAATTTTCTAAAGAAAAATTTTTGTTTCGAAATTTTTTCTTTAGAAACATTTTTATATCGATAAATTTTTATATCGAAAAATTTTCTATTATTAAAATGATTCAAAAAAAATTTTTTCTATAGAAAAATTTTATATCGAAAAATTTTATATAGAAAAATTTTATATAGAAAAATTTTATATCGAAAAATTTTGCATAGAAAAATTTTTATATCGAAAAATTTTATATAGAAAAATTTTCATATCGAAAAATTTTTATGAAAAAATTTTTATAAAAAAATTTTTATATCGAAAAATTTACCATAGAAAAATTTTTATATCGAAAAATTTTTATATCGAAAAATTTTGTATAAAAAATTTTTATATCGAAAAATTTACCATAGAAAAATTTTTATATCGAAGTATTTTCTATAAAAAAAAATTTCTATCGAAAAATTTTCTATACAAAAATTTTGTATATCGAAAATTTTCAGTAGAAAAATAAATAATATGGAAAATTTTTCTATAAACCAATTTGTATTTTCTATGAAAGATTTTTATATCAAAAATTTTGTTATTAAACAGTTTTCTGCAGAAAAATTTGTATATCGGAAAATTTTAAATCGAAAATTTTTTATAGAAAAATTATTATATCGAAAAGTTTTCTATAGAAAAATTTTCTAAAGAAATATTTTTGTATCAACAACTTTTCTTTAGAAAAATTTTACTATCAAAAAATTTTCTATTATTACAATGAATCAAAATTTTTTTTTATAGAAAAATTTTTATATGGAAAAATTTTCTATAGAAAAATTTTTATATGGAAAAATTTTCTATAGAAAAATTTTTATATCGAAAAATTTTCTATAGAAAAATGTTTATATCGAAACATTTTCTATAGAAAAATGTTTATATCGAAAAATTTTCTATAGAAAAATTTATATATCGAAAAATTTTCTATAGAAAAATTTATATATCGAAAAATTTTCTATAGAAAAATTTTTATATCGAAAAATTTTCTATAGAAAAATTTTTATATCGAAAAATTTTTTATAGAAAAATTTATAATCGAAAAATTTTCTATAGAAAAATTTATATATCAAAAAATTTTCTATAGAAAAATTTTTATATCGAAAACTTTTCTATAGAAAAATTTTTATATCGAAAAATTTTGTATAGAAAAATTTTTATATCGAAAAATTTTTTATAGAAAAATTTATATATCGCAAAATTTTCTATAGAAAAATTTATATATCGAAAAATTTTCTATAGAAAAATTTTTATATCGAAAAATTTTCTATAGAAAAATTTTTATATCGAAAAATTTTTATATCAAAAAATTTTCGATAGAAAAATTTTTATATCGAAATTTAATTTTTTTTTTTTGTGATTGAAAATTTTTTTAAAGAAAATTTTGTGATATACATTTTTTTTTAAATTTTTCAAATAATTTTGTTTAAATGTTTTTACAAAAAAATTTTTTAAGAAAATTTTTGATACAAAAACTTTCCTGAAGAAAAGTTTTCGATATAAAATTTTACGATATAAAAATTTTTCTATTCAAAATTTTTCTATAGAAAATTTTTCGATACAAAATTTTTTCTAAAAAATGTTTTTCTTAAAAAATTTTTTTGTATAAACATTTAAACAAAATTTTTTGAAAAATTTTCAAAAAAAAAAAATGTATATCACAAAATTTTCTATAAAAAAATTTTCAATCACAAAAAAAAATTTAAATTTCGACAGAAAAATACGTTTCTTTAAATCGAAAATTTTTATATACAAAAATTTTTATATCGAAAACCATATAAAATAAGTAATAAATTTTTTATAAAAAAATTTTATATCGAAAAATGTTTATGTTAAAAAATTTTCAATAGAAAAATTTTTATATCGAAACCATATAATTTAAGTAAATTTGTTGTGGCTTAGCCGAGAAAATTTATGAAGTTACATGAACTCAAAAATTAGTAAATACTAGTTAATAAAGCAAAATTCTTAAACAGATTTAATATTTATGAACTTAATTTAACATCTAACCAAAATGCCCTTAAAAGATTGCATTCATTCAGAACCCATCCCTTAAATGATAGAATTTTCACACATGCTGTGCAGATGTGGCTACAAGCACGTGCTAAGGCTTTATTTTATTACTCTATAATAACCAACATCAAACCAGATCGAAAAAAATCAACCATTCCCAGTTTTAACCAAATAAAATCGAATAGGAATAGATGGAAATATTTATGGAAAATTGGGCTCTTTTTATACTCCAAAAGAAAGAAAAACTATACAGAAACTTCATAAAATGTCTTCTTATTATTTTGTGCAGCAATTACTTTCACATTTTCATAAATCAACAAAAGTGAAATATTTTGAGGGGGATACAAAGGAATGGAAGCACAAAAAAAGCATTCAAAAAACTTGTATATTACCACTAAGGATTTATGCCCTTCATTCAATTCATTTCACTCGGGGAGGAGGAGAGGTAATTTGTTTCAAAAACTTTCTGCTTCCAATCTGTAAAAACATGAATTTCCTAACAGACAACTGCTGATGCATATACGAATACGAACATCAACAAGATTTTTTTTTTCTCCTTCTGATGCCTTCTCGTTTTTTTATTGAAGCGTAAATTACAACGAAATTTAATAAACGGTAAATTATGGTCATAAATATTCTTAATATATAAGAATGTATGTATGTCTGAATATGTTGGACTAACAAAAAAAAGTTATAAATATTTGATGTTGCTTTCTTATATTGGTCTACGTTTCATGTCTAATTTTGGTAGTCAGGATGCATGTGATTTTAACAACATTTGATCCTTTTGAAATTAGTTGCCAAAATCATAAAAACGGAAATGAAAATATACTTTCCTTTTTCATAAGAAATGCAGTAAATATTAATTAGTATAAAGTAAGGAAATAAAGTCTTATTGGAATGAGAAAGAAATGAAGACAGATAATGTATCAGTGGAGTGGGATGGAGGTTTGGTCTTCCTCAGGATCAGGATGAACGAAGCAATAATAAAACAGAAAAATAGAAATAATGTAATTATGAAAATGATAACACTTCTAATATTTTTTAATTCGTACAAATACAATTATTCATTGGAAAATTATTGGAAAAGAAATAAACTTTTGACTAATAAATTCAACTTTTTTTAAAATAACTCAACTTTTTTCTAAAAAAGTCAACTTTTTTTCTAAAAACGTCAACTTTTTTCCTAAAAAAAAATCAAATTTTTTCTAAAAAGTCAACTTTTTTTCTAAAAAGTCAACTTTTTTTCTAAAAAGTCAACTTTTTTTCTAAAAAGTCAACTTTTTTTCTAAAAAAAAGTCATCGTTTTTCCTAAAAAAAATCAATTTTGTTAATTAGAAAGTAAATTTTTTTACAAAAATTCAACTTTTTTCTAAAAAAGCAACTTTTTTTCTAAAAAATTCAAGGTTTTTCTAAAAAACTCATATTTTTTTCTAAAAAAGTCAACACTTTTTTCTAAAAAAAGTCTACTTTTTTTCTAAAAAACTCAACATTTTTTTCTAAAAAAGTCAACTTTTTTTTCTAAAAAAGTCAACTTTTTTCTAAAAATAGTCAATTTTTTTTCTAAAAAAGTCAACTTTTTTTCTAAAAAAGTCAATTTTTTTCTAACAAAGTCAACTTTTTTTAAAAAACGTCAAATTTTTTTTCTAAAAAAGTCAACTTTTTTTAAAAAACGTCAAATTTTTGTCTAAAAAAGTCAACTTTTTCTTTAAAAAGTCAAAATTTTTTTTCTAAAAAAGTCAACTTTTTCTCTAAAAAAAAATCAATTTTTTCCCTAAAAAAGCCAACCTTTTTTCTAACAAAGTCAACTTTTTTTCTAAAAAAGTCAACTATTTTTCTAAAAAAGTCAAATTTTTTTCTAAAAAGTCAACTTTTTACTAAAACGTCAACTTTTACTAAAAAGTCAACTTTTTACTAAAAAGTCAACTTTTACTAAAAAGTCAACTTTTTACTAAAAAGTCAACTTTTTACTAAAAAGTCAACTTTTTACTAAAAAGTCAACTTTTTACAAAAAAGTCAACTTTTTACTAAAAAGTCAACTTTTTACTAAAAAGTCAACTTTTTACTAAAAAGTCAACTTTTTACTAAAAAGTCAACTTTTTACTAAAAAGTCAACTTTTTACTAAAAAGTCAACTTTTTACCAAAAAGTCAACTTTTTACTAAAAAGTCAACTTTTTACTAAAATGTCAACTTTTTACTAAAAAGTCAACTTTTTACTAAAAAGTCAACTTTTTACTAAAAAGTCAACTTTTTACTAAAAAGTCAACTTTTTACTAAAAAGTCAACTTTTTACTAAAAAGTCAACTTTTTACTAAAAAGTCAACTTTTTACTAAAAAGTCAACTTTTTATTAAAAAGTCAACTTTTACTAAAAAGTCAACTTTTTACTAAAAAGTCAACTTTTACTAAAAAGTCAACTTTTTACTAAAAAGTCAACTTTTTACTAAAAAGTCAACTTTTTACTAAAAAGTCAACTTTTTACTAAAAAGTCAACTTTTTACAAAAAAAGTCAAGTTTTTACAAAAAAGTCAACTTTTTACTAAAAAGTCAACTTTTTACTAAAAAGTCAACTTTTTACTAAAAAGTCAACTTTTTACTAAAAAGTCAACTTTTTACTAAAAAGTCAACTTTTTACTAAAAAGTCAACTTTTTACTAAAAAGTCAACTTTTACTAAAAAGTCAACTTTTTACTAAAAAGTCAACTTTTACTAAAAAGTCAACTTTTTACTAAAAAGTCAACTTTTTACTAAAAAGTCAACTTTTTATTAAAAAGTCAACTTTTTACTAAAAAGTCAACTTTTTACTAAAAAGTCAACTTTTTACAAAAAAAGTCAAGTTTTTACAAATAAGTCAACTTTTTACTAAAAAGTCAACTTTTTACTAAAAAGTCAACTTTTTACTAAAAAGTCAACTTTTTACTAAAAAGTCAACTTTTTACTAAAAAGTCAACTTTTTACAAAAAAGTCAAGTTTTTACAAAAAAGTCAACTTTTTACAAAAAAGTCAACTTTTTACAAAAAAGTCAACTTTTTACTAAAAAGTCAACTTTTTACTAAAAAGTCAACTTTTTACTAAAAAGTCAACTTTTTACTAAAAAGTCAACTTTTTACTAAAAAGTCAACTTTTTACTAAAAAGTCAACTATTTTACTAAAAAGTCAACTTTTTTACTAAAAAGTCAACTTTTTACTAAAAAGTCAACTTTTTACTAAAAAGTCAACTTTTTACTAAAAAGTCAACTTTTTACTAAAAGGTCAACTTTTTACTAAAAAGTCAACTTTTTACTAAAAGGTCAACTTTTTACTAAAAAGTCAACTTTTTACTAAAAAGTCAACTTTTTACTAAAAAGTCAACTTTTTACTAAAAAGTCAACTTTTTACTAAAAAGTCAACTTTTTACTAAAAAGTCAACTTTTTACTAAAAAGTCAACTTTTTACTAAAAAGTCAACTTTTTACTATAAAATCAACTTTTTACTAAAAAGTCAACTTTTTACTAAAAAGTCAACTTTTTTACTAAAAAGTCAACTTTTTAACTAAAAAGTCAACTTTTTACTAAAAAGTCAACTTTTTACTAAAAAGTCAACTTTTTACTAAAAAGTCAACTTTTACTAAAAAGTCAACTTTTTACTAAAAAGTCAACTTTTTACTAAAAAGTCAACTTTTTACTAAAAAGTCAACTTTTTACTAAAAAGTCAACTTTTTACTAAAAAGTCAACTTTTTACAAAAAAAGTCAACTTTTTACTAAAAAGTCAACTTTTTACTAAAAAGTCAACTTTTTACTAAAAAGTCAACTTTTACTAAAAAGTCAACTTTTTACTAAAAAGTCAACTTTTACTAAAAAGTCAACTTTTTACTAAAAAGTCAACTTTTTACTAAAAAGTCAACTTTTTACTAAAAAGTCAACTTTTTACTAAAAAGTCAACTTTTTACAAAAAAAGTCAACTTTTTACTAAAAAGTCAACTTTTTACTTAAAAGTCAACTTTTTACTAAAAAGTCAACTTTTACTAAAAAGTCAACTTTTACTAAAAAGTCAACTTTTTACTAAAAAGTCAACTTTTACTAAAAAGTCAACTTTTTACTAAAAAGTCAACTTTTTACTAAAAAGTCAACTTTTTACTAAAAAGTCAACTTTTTACTAAAAAGTCAACTTTTTACTAAAAAGTCAACTTTTTACAAAAAAAGTCAACTTTTTACTAAAAAGTCAACTTTTACTAAAAAGTCAACTTTTTAGTAAAAAGTCAACTTTTACTAAAAAGTCAACTTTTTACTAAAAAGTCAACTTTTTACTAAAAAGTAAACTTTTTACTAAAAAGTCATCTTTTTACTAAAAAATTAACTTTTTACTAAACATAATCAACTTTTTACTCAAAAAAATCAACTTTTTACTGAAAATAAAAAAGACAACAAAAAACTTTATTGTTTTCCTGGTGTAAAAGGATATAGTCTATTTCCCTTTAGGCAATACACAGTTGAGTTAACTCAAAATAAAACTTAAGATATTACAAAGGCAGGTTATTTTGAAGGCGTCTGTAGGAAAGAGCTGCTTAGGCTGCTAAAATTGTACTCATATTGCTTCCTAGGATTCCCTAAATTCAGTTTGCAGGAAGAGGAATCATAAAAAACTAGGGAAACTATATCTTACTTATATAAAAATCACGTTAGTCACACTATCTGTGTACTTTCATATACAAGTAACATTTTTGGTTTATTGATAAAATATTGAATCTAAATATAAAATATAGAAACTTCACATGTGATTGATGTACAACCACATGCAATAAAATGCGATATAGCAAAGAAAACATAAAACCGATATAAAAAATAAAACAATTTATATAGAACAACCCAATTCATTTCAGCAACATCCATCCACACATGGTCTACTCCTAAGAAAACCGAAGCAAAAAAAAAACCTGACAACATTCAAAATGTTCTTTATAGGTTTTTTAATAAAAGCAAATTCTTACCAATACAACAACAACAATTGTTATAAATGAAACAACACACAAGCAACTAATACAACTCAAAATGCAACATCAAATAGGAGGAGTTTTAAATGCCAAAACTTGAAAGAAATAATAAATAATTTTCATGTCAAAATAAAACCAAAATACGAGCAACAAGAACAAGAAAATAACTCACATGCTCTAAGAACTCATCTCGACTGAACTCAACTCAACTCAACTAATCCAAAATCCTGATTGTGGTGATCTCAACAGTAGGCCAAAGGAGGATGAACTACTAAGACAGCCACAACAATAACAGCAACAATATCAACATCAATTCAATTCATATCATACTCGAACATACTCGTACATAAAATAATTTAACAATTTAAAACAATTTCTGCTTCATACATGTTTTCAAATTAAGTGCATCCTTACATTCTTTAAAGAGGGACAGACGGAAATTTGTAGTATAGTGTAAGATTTTTAGTTGGTTTGTGTAAATTGTTAAAGCTTAAGAATTTCTAAATTTTTTATACAAAATTTTGTATAAAAAATTGTGTTTTCCTATTATTGTTATTGCTGGCACTTGATTGTATGAGTGTGTTTTTTTTTTTTCTTCTAAATCTTAAAATCTTCTTTTTTTAAGAAAACCACAACAATTACTTAGAAAAACTTTTCCATTAAAACTTTTTATACTCTTGGAAAAGATTGATGTTTTCCAAACATTTTCTTTTCTTGAGAATTCTATTATTTCTTAATGATTTAATTTTATAAATTGCCTATAAAAGTTTTAAGTTTTGGCCTAAAGCAAACGATTTTACCTCAATCTGTTGTAATCGATATTTATTTTAAATTTTTTAATTAGTTATCTTGAGTTTTGTTAAATTAAGTAAAATTTATTATTAAATATTTAAGAGATGAATAAGTATAAGAAAAATGTAAGAAGAAGTTTAAGATTTGTGATATAAGATGATATGACTGAGTACTCAGTCTGTCTTTTATAGAATAGTATTTATTATTTGTCTCATGTAATAAGGCCCTAAACTCACTTTTTTCGAAATGGTTTTTTTTTGTGATTCTAGTGTATTTAACGCCTCCTCAACCAACTCCTCGTAAAAATTGAAGGTAATTTTATAAAATCAGAGGTCTTTTAAATAACTTTATAAAAAGCCCTAGCTTATTCCTAAAAAAAATTATTTTTAAAGGCCCTATCTCGACTAATGTGCCGTTGTATCGACAAATAATAGAAAACTTAAAGCTTTTGGTTGTATGTGTAATGATTTCCTAACTTTTGTCGACAAAAGCTTTCCTATAGGTAACTTTTAATATCTAAAGCTATCTAACAAAAACATTCCACATTAAGAGCTTGCAAATAAAAAACTGCCATTATTTATCTGAAGTTTTCTTATATAAAACTTTTGATGTCGAAAGGTTTTCTGTAATAAACTTTCGATATCGAAAGCTTTCTGTCTAAAATATTTGTTGTCCAAATATTTCAGATAGAAAGCTTTCCTGTAGATAACTTAGCTTTCTAAAATAGATAGCTTTCTAAAAAAAAACTGTTTATTTTAAAAATTCGTATATAAAACTTTCGATGTCGAATGGTTTTCTATAATAAACTTTCGATATCGAAAGATTTCTTATATCAAACTTTCCTATAGAAAACTTTTAATATCAAAATCTTTCCAATGGGTAACTTTTGATATAAAATTTTTCAACTAAAAATATTCCATATTAAAAGCTTTAAAACAAGGAAAATAAAACTTTCGACGTCAAAAAGTTTCTTATAATAGACTTTTGATATTGAAAGATTTTCTATAGAAAAGTTTCGATATCAAAAAATTTCTTAAACAAAACTATATTTCGGATTGAAAACCTTTTACATAAAAAGCTTTCGATATTTAAGGATTTTCTATTGAAAACTTCTGATTTCCTTTGTATTACTTTGAATATCGGAAGATTTTATATAGAAAACATTCCAAGTCAAACTGTCAATATCGAAAGCTTTCCTATAGAAACAATATCGAAAGCTTTCCTAAAGATAAAGCATTCGCTGAAAAGCTATGATAAGTTATCACTCTTGAAAAGTAACAGTGATAGTAAATGTAAAAATGTGAACGCAAACAATAATGGACGCTTAAGGCGCATACCCCTAATGATCACTCTGGATCAAACATTTGGCCTTGTGAACACTTTTCACAATTCTTAGGGATTCCTCCTTTAATTCAATCTAAAATCAGACGATCATGATTCTTGATCAAATCGGTCATAAGATTTATGATTTATAAAACTTTGAATATCGAAAGATTTCATATAGAAAACATTTCAAGTTTTTAAATAACGAAAGCTTTCCTATTGAAACAATATCGAAAGCTTTTCTATAGAAAACTTTCAATATCGAAAGATCTCTTGTAGAAAGCATTCGCTAACGAAAGCTTTTCTATAGAAAACTTTCGCTATGTAAAGCTTTCCTTAATATAATTTGTTTTGATCAAAAATTTAGCTTAATATAATTTGTTTTGAGATAAATTTAGCTCTGAAATGAGACCACAAAAAGCCCTATCTCAATTTAGTTTTGTATATCTTTAAAATAAAAATAAAAAAAGTTTTGAGCACAAAATTTGTCTTTCATTTTAATAATAAATAAAGAAACGTAAAATTTTGTCAGTTACTGTTTTAAATCTATTGTTACCTTTTCTGTAAAGTTTTAAATATGCGAGTTATGGTCTTTCTACATGAGATCAACGGTTGGTGCGACCAATTTCCGACAGGTGGCGCCACTGAAAATTACTAAAAATGAATTAAATCGTAAACTGTACATTTAATCATGCTATGATCTTTTGCAAAGTTGTTGCACATGAGTCGACGGAGGTTCCTAAGTTGGAGTGACCAGTTTCCGACAGGTGGTGCCACTGAAAATTACTCAAAATTAATTAAATCTTAAAATATGCATTTGATCATACTATGATCTTTTGCAAAGTTGTTGCTCATGAGTCAACAGAGGTTTCTAGGTTGGTACGACCAATTTCCGACAGGTGGAGCCACTGAAAATTACTCAAAATTAATTAAATCATAAACTGTGTGTTTGATCATGCTATTATCTTTTGCAACGTTGTTGCACATGAGCCGACAGAGGAAGTTAATGTTGTCAATTTCCGACAGGTGGCGCTACTGAAAATTAATCAAATTAAATAAATGGTGAACTATGCTTTAAGTCATGTTAATCAGTTGAATGTAATTTTTGGTTAGTGGCTCAGCAACGCGCGTATTTTACAGCTGGTCTAAGAAGAAAACTGCAGAACATGTAAAGACTATAGTTTGACTATAGTCTGGGTATAAGACTATAGTCTGATCAAATATAATGCTAATAGTCGGAGCATAAAACTTATGTCTAAGTATGTAAAATACCACATTCTGAGTGTAAGAGTATATAACTATGGTCCAAATGCACTGACACAGTCTGAGTATAAGAATATAGCGTATAAGACTTATTATTAAACTTTAATTTTAGTATATTACTATTATATGATTCTAGAGTACTATAGTTTGTATATAAAATTATAGTTTTATTATACGACCTTGGTCCAATGATCATCATTTTAAGGCTTTGGATAAATGTTCCGAATCTATTTTCAGTGCCGAGATATAATAAAATAAATTTGTTATAAAAAAAATTTTAAATTAAATAAATATTAAAATATTGGCCAAAAAATTATATTTTTACTTATAAATAAAATGAATGATTTCAAATGATTTTTTTTTTTTTTAAATACAAAGAATTTCCCACATGAAATTCTTTTATTTATTACCTATGAGTATTGAACAAGAATTTTACAAGAAAACAAATATCCAAGAAAATCAAACCAAAGTCCAATTGACCCATCAGCAAACATAAATCAGCCCACAATTTGGGCAACAATGGATAGAGTAATGTAGGGAATGTAAGGATATATATCTACAGACACAAACAGAAATATGTGAAGGTATTTTTATATGCATATGTATGTAAGTGTTGTATATTGTATGTGTACTGAAATATGAAAGTATGTATTTTCTTTTGCAAAGACTAATGACAAGAACACTAAAATTTGACATTAAAACAAATGAATTTTTGGCCAATTTATGATTGAAATTATTTATAGATATTGAATTCCTTAAGGACTTTTGAAGAACACTCTAACATACCTATACTAAAACAAAGACAAATACTTGCACATTCATAAATAAACATTCCTGGTCAGGGACATTAACAACAAAAAAAAGGAATTTTGTATTTGTTGTTGTATAGCCTGAAGCTTTAAAGTTTTAAGTATTTTATGTATCTGCTACTTTCTTTTTTATATATAATTCAATATTATTGTTATTATTGTTACTTTTCTCAAGGTATGTATGTATTTTTTTATTAAGAGAAGCATAAAAATCTTTTTGTTACAAGATTGTAAAATTTTAATCAATTGCCAAATGTATTTCTCAAAGGAATTTTCAAAATATTTTAACATTCTTTTTTTTTCTCACTCCCTTTCATTTCGATAGTTAGAAATTTTGGAAACAAATATATTGTTATAACTTTATATAATACATATCCATAGATATATAGATATATTTGGCTTAAGGGAAAAACAAACTGAAAGTCATTTATTTTTATGAAAGGTAAGTAAATACGAAGGAATCAGAAGAAAAATGAAAATATTATATATTATTTGTTTTTTTTATTACATTTTATATTTTATTTATTATTTTAGTTTGTTATTAATTTATCATATTTAATGAAGTTTTCGAATAGAAAATATGATGTTACATCATGAATAAATACATACACAATAATAATAATACTAGTCCTCACAGATTCTGATATTATAACATATCGACTCCTTAATAAAACTGTAGTGTACAATGTACATTAGAGCGGTTCGCCTTTTATACAAAAAAAAAGTTATGTCAGTCACCCCCTAGGATTAAAGATAATGTTAAAACAATTCCAAAAAATATTTTTTTTTACTTTTTTTACCACGACTACAAATACCGCCCTTTTACTACTTTGTTCACTGTGTTGCCATTTTAAGTCCGATCATAACATTATCGCTGTTCGCAGCTCTGCAAGGGCTACATTTCTCTCTTTGATAGTTTTTTACTATCACGTCAATTTATAGTCATAACTTTTAAAAACTAGATTTTCACTCGATTTGATTAGGGTGGGTACGACTCGAATTTTAAAAAGTTATGACTAGAAATTGACGAGGTTGTAAAAAACTATCAAAGAGAGAAATGTAGCCTTGACAGAGCCCTGAAAATCGATGTATAACATGTTATGATCGGACTAAAGATGGCGACACAGTTAACAAAATATAAAAAGGGCGGTATTTCTAGGCGTGGTAAAAAAAATAAAAATTTTTTTTTTTGGAATTATTTTTACATATCTTTAATCCTAGGGGGTGACTGACACAACTTTTTTTTTCGAACCACTCAAATGTACATGGTTTTTTATAATAAAAAGTTTTTATAATAAAAAAAATTAATCTTGGTGTCAAATAATAACATTAGTTGTTTTTCAATCAAAATTTGCTGAAAAAAGTGCAAAAAAAAAACGTGGGTCATTTTTGACCCCATGTCTAAAAAGGGTTAAAATAATTTTTTTTTTATATAAAAACAACTTTATCTTAGTGTAAAATAATTACTTTTAAGTATATTTATTAAAATTCAGTAATAAATTAATAATAAAAAAAACGTGGGTCATTTTTGACCCCATGTCTAAAAAGGGTTAAAATAATTTGTTTTATATATAAAAACAACTTTATCTTAGTGTAAAATAATAACTTTTAAGTATATTTATTAAAATTCAAAAAACTGAAAGTTTTTCTTCAAATAATTTTCTTTAATAATTTTTATTTTATTTTTGAGGTTTCAAAAAAATTTCAAATGAAATAATAAACAATTGATTCGAACATTTTGTTTGATTTAAAACCAATAATAACAAAACCGACTTGGTTTCTATGACACCCCTGATTCAGGGTGTCATAGAAAACAAATCAGTTTTTAAATTTCTCGGTTTTGAAAACCAATACTGGTTATATTTGGTGTCATGAAACCAAGTCGGTTTTGTTATTATTGGTTTTAAGTCAAACAAAATGTTCGAATCAATTGTTTATTATTTCATTTGAAATTTTTTTGAAACATCAAAAATAAAATAAAAATTATTAAAGAAAATTATTTGAAGAAAAACTTTCAGTTGTTTGCGATGTTTGTGGTATAGGTATAAATAAAACGCTGCTATTTGGACAAATGAGGCTTGTATACCCCAACATAATGAAATGACCGAATTGCGGACTGGAAAAAATGTAATCTACCTAGACCAAGAAACAAACCACAGCCAATCAAAGGACGATTGTCACTTACATGCGATATTCATTAAATTGCAAACAAATATGTTGATATGCATTTGCCTTACAATTTTCCCCATTTTTGATATTTTTTATGTTTGTCGATACGGTTCATTGATTCCAAAGACAAAAAGTACCAAAACTTGTTTTTGTCTTATTACATGATCAAAAATGCTATGTAAACTTTTCACCCATCACTTTTTATTTGAAAGTTAAAGCTAAAAAGTACCAAAAATATTTTTTCTCCTTTTCTCCCCTTTTTTCGAAAAGTACCTACCACTTGTACTGTTCTTTTTTATTATTTTTGTAACTGATCCAAACTCGATTTCAATTTTGGTTCTATTGTTTTTAGTTTGGGAATTATAGCGTTATTGAATTTTCCCTTTTTTATCCCCAAAAGGGCCAAATTTTCAAAAATCTGTTCTTAGTGGATCTTTAAATCGAAAAAGGCACCAGTTGGCCAGTAACGCCTTTCTTTTAAATTGATAGACCAATTTTGAAATGAAATCTGTTAACTGTAAGTTGCTTGGTTTTTTTCCAATACTAAACCAATAATAATATTTTCTGTGACACATAAAACCAATAGAAAATGTAGCTCGAATATTAATATTGGAATCCATGACACCAATTTAATATTTTTGTCGTTTTCAAAACCAATACCAATGAAATTGGTTTCTATGACACCCCTGAATATTACGTATTTAAAAAATACAAAAAATCAAATTTTTCATCTTTGACTCCGGAAAAAAAGGGTTAAGTTTACCTAATTTTAAAAACATAGAACCTGTTTATACTTTCCATAGCATAATTTTATTATTAATTTTATTCCATATAAACATTATTAAAATTGAACATAAATATGAAGCATGAAAACATGAATATGAAATATGAAGCATTTAATCAAATTATGAGCAAAAAATTACTTTTTTGCGAAATTCGTGGAATTCGAACTCAATGTACGGGAAAATGGTTTGAGATATCGATCTCAATTTTTTTTTTTGGTTTTATTGTCTTTTTTATCTATTTTAACACACCGATGAGAGAAATTCAAATTTATAATATTTGTTTAACAAAATTTTCAAAAAATTAAAAAATGCGTTTTGAAACCCACCTGAGAAAAATTACCCATTTTCGATTATGAAAAAAACTAACTAAATATAGTTATATTTTAACAAAATTAAACTATGAAGTACTTACAAGTCTTAGAATGATAAATAATGTCTTACTTTGCGAGTTTTTGTCCAAAGTAGTTATTTCTAGCGGTGTATCCTTAGGCGTATTGTCAAGGACACGCATTTTTGGGGGAAAATCTCAATAACTTCAAAACTGTTTTATGGATTTCAAATATTGATAACTTTTACTAAAGCTGCATTAGTTCACTTTTAGATTCCATTATCTTTTATCTTAAAAACAAATTGTAACTGGACGAAAAGTAGCAAAAACTGCAAATGCTCACAAATGGGCTCAAAAACTTTGGGCCCTTTGCGCGGTCTCGTATCCTAAAAATAAATCAATAATATTTTGCACACTTCCAATTGACATAATTTGGCCACATAATTTCACTATTAGAAGTCGATCAGAGACAAAAGCCAAAAAACGACCCACCCTAGTGTACATTCTTATTATGCCATAAAAAATGGTGTATATGAGTATACACTATTGTTTTGTTGAGGGTACGATATTATACAAATAGTTTGTATTTTGTGATTTTGTTGCCATATGGCACTACCATTTTGTGTACCTTTTTTTTAACTTTTACTATAGAATCTAGGCCACAGATGCCCATTACTGTCATTTTCCTACCACTTGTGGTAATTTTACTTGTTATTCATGTGAATTGTTATTATACTGGGCATCACTGCTCTAAACACTTACAAACACCTACCGCTAGAGCTGTATAAGAGAGTATAGATTTCAGCAAATGATAGGGGTTGGATGATGTATTTGTTCAATGTTGATGTGGGCCGTTGAGTTATTTAACATGCTCACGAAACAATGGACTATCAAGAACCAATGTTAGGAAGGCATTGAGTTAGTGTTGCGACATGTAATTTTTGTCAAAACTGTGATGACGAAGACGAGTTCTCAGTAGACTAACTCTTTGAATCCCTAGGCTTAAATGAATATTGGGTTAATCGAGAAAGTCTGATTATCAGAATGCCACACTTACGTATTACACATATGGTTTGTGTCAATAATAACAAATATGGTATTAAGGAGCGTAGCCAGGCACGTCAACATCGATGACAACAATGTTATGCTTTGCATTTCATTTTCATACCCTTCACCACCATAAGTTTGTGCTGATGTTTGTAACGCGTAAAAATTTCGTCTTATTCTTAGAACTTTTGGTATACCAATAGAATAACAATCACTTTCTGAGTCGATTTAGCGATGCTAGTCCGTCCCTCAGTCTGGCTGGCTGGACCCCCATGTAAACCATGTAATCAAAGTACAGGCCGCAATTCTAAAGATAATTTTCGTCAAAATCGCTCTATTATTAATGGTACCTTAGATAAGTCCCACTTCCCGGAATTGATATTTTGGTCACAAATATAATGAAATTTAAAATAAATACTGAAATCGGTCCACATTTGACCACAGCTCCCATACAATATCTTCTGTTAAAACGCAATAAATGAGACAAAAATTACAAAAACTTTCGTAAATCTGAAGATAATGACAATTTTAAGTTTACTTTTTTTTTCAATACGTAATTTTTGTAAAAAGTACAATCAATTTGCTTAATTTTAAGATAATCGGTCCACATTTTAACGTAGTCCTCATATATGACGGAAATAGCTTAAGTATATGTGACCCGGTCTATAAAATGGAAAAAGGAAATTTCGAAAAATTTGCTAATTTTTCGAAATTTTGTTTTTGGGTCACAAGCCAACTTTTCATAGACCTGGTCACATATAAGTCTTAAGAAAATGTTTGTATGATGACAAAATTTAGCAAATATTTGTCTTTATACAAGAAAATAAACACCTTTGACCTTAGTGGTAAAGGGTATCGTATGGTCGGGTTTGGCCTACTATAGCACTTTCTTACTTGTTGTATCAAAATCTCTTGAAATCGGGTCAGTCGATCACAGGAGAATTGATTCCTTTCAAAAAAGCAATCAACGAGTAACGGCTAGACATGTGACCATATTCTTCCGTCATAACAAAGCTCGGCCACATATTACAAGTACCGTCAAAAACAATTTGAAAAACCGATAGATAAGTCTCAGCTCACTCGTTTTGTAGTCCAGTTCCTTTCTTTTTTGACTATCATTTGTTTCGATAAATGTAGAATGCCCTTACTGGAATTAAGGTATCAGAAATTGGCTTGATTTCTCTTTACCATAAAACTGGAGGAAGTATTTTTGGTATGGACTTCATATGACAGCAAAAATGGGATAAAGCAGTGGCTAAAATTGAACTACTTCTTCAATAAGTTCAAACAAAAAAGTCGACATTATAAGCTTGTATATACATAAATATGCTATAATATACATTTTGTGAATACTCTTATTAAATTTTTCTTATTTTTTTCTGATGGTAATTTTTAGTTTTTGATACCTGAGGTAAAAGGAAAATATGGAAATGTTTCTTCTTGAAACTGAAAAAGATTTGAATTTATTTAAAATCTATATACCTAAAAGTATACTCTAAATATTTTGGAATATATTTAAGTCTCTAGTGTGGTATTGTAATTTGATTTGGGATTTTATTCAGACTTTGACAATTTTGGAAATTTTTCATAATTTAAAAAATTCCGGTTGTATAAAAATATATAAAGAAAAGCTAAACTTGTGAAAAATTTGAGTCAAAAGCCAATATCAACCTTGAATAAGCTCAGAGTAACAATTTCATAGTTAAACGCAATAAATAGGGAACTCGTATTTAGAAGATGACGAAAATTCGATAAAATTGCCAAGTGTAAGAAAATCTTTTAAAACTTGGCCTAAAAAAATTGGAGAAGATGCGACAAAAAATAGGCTCTAATTTTAAATCAATTAACATTCTCTACTTATTGTGAAATAAATAAACAATTTTTCTACTATTATAGCGCACTTTATCTCATATACACATTTTTTTAAATTTAAAAAATTTATATATTTTGAAATTTAAAAAAATTCAAAATATCCTAATACTTCTGAACATTAAACACATTAATTTTATTGAATGCACAAAAAAATAAACTCTTGGAAAATAATTAAAATAAAGTTTCTAATAAATGTTTTTTGTTAAATATTTATAGCTTTTAGAGTTAAGCAGTTCCTGTGAAAAGAAAGTATTTAATTTCCTTCTTAAATATTCTAAATTGTTCTCTTTGTTCTCAACAAATGATTTGATTCGTGGCAAAGGAGACCAAACGATCGACCGACCCGTTTTCCCGTTACAGCCATTATTACACTATTATTTAGTTTAACTGGAAAAATTCCTAAAATTCACTGAAAAGTACATAAATGAAAACTGAGTACCAACAGTAATGGAACATGAAGGAAATAAGTACGAGTGATAGTAGTAGCAGTAGTAACGCTTAAAATTTTAATGAGTTCTTCTGCATCAGTTGGCTCATTTTAAACATAGAAATAAAATTAAATGTTGTTGTTGTTTTTTTTTTTTTTGCAAGTTCGTATCCTTTACTTAGAATAATAAGGAAGTTTTTATATCAACATACCTATATATGGAATTGGGAAAGTAAGTATAAAGTGGAATCTTTTGTTCTAATATAATGACTCTTTTCAGCATAGAAGACTCGCAGGAAGAGCTATTACTGGTTCTATAGAAAAAATTTCATTATAAATTTTTTTCTATAGAAAAAATTTCATTATAAATTTTTTTCTATAGAAAAAATTTCATTATAAATTTTTTTCTATAGAAAAAAATTCATTATAAAATTTTTTCTATAGAAAAAATTTCATTATAAATTTTTTTCTATAGAAAAAATTTCATTATAAATTTTTTTCTATAGAAAAAATTTCATTATAAAATTTTTTCTATAGAAAAAATTTCATTATAAAATTTTTCTATAGAAAAAATTTCATTATTAAATTTTTTCTATAGAAAAAATTTCATTATAAAATTTTTTCTATAGAAAAAATTTCATTTTAAAATTTTGATTTTAAAATTTTTTCTATAGAAATATTTTCATTTTAAATTTTTTTTTATAGTAAAATTTTCATTTTAAAATTTTTTCTATAGAAAAAAATTCATTTTAAAATTTTTTCTATGGAAAAAAATTCATTTTAAAATTTTTTCTATAGAAAAAAAATTCATTTTAAAAAATTTTCTATAGAAAAATTATCATTTTAAAATTTTTTCTATAAAAAATTTTGATTTTAAAGTTTTTTGTATAGAAAAATTTTATTTTAAATTTTTTTTTATAGAAAAATTTTAATTTTAAAATTTTTTCTATAGAAAAATTTTCATTTTAAAATCTTTTCTATAGAAAAATTTTAATTTTAATTTTTTTTCATTATAAAATTTTTTCTATAGAAAAAATTTCATTATAAAATTTTTTCTATAGAAAAAGTTTCATTACCAAATTTTTTCTATAGAAAAAATTTCATTATAAAATTTTTTCTATAGAAAAAATTTCATTATAAAATTTTTTCTATAGAAAAAATTTCATTATAAAATTTTTTCTATAGGAAAAATTTCATTATAAAATTTTTTCTATAGGAAAAATTTCATTCAAAAATTTTTTCTATAGGAAAAATTTCATTATAAAATTTTTTCTATAGGAAAAATTTCATTATAAAATTTTTTCTATAGGAAAAATTTCATTATAAAATTTTTTCTATAGGAAAAATTTCGTTATAAAATTTTTTCTATAGGAAAAATTTCATTATAAAATTTTTTCTATAGGAAAAATTTCATTATAAAATTTTTTCTATAGGAAAAATTTCATTATAAAATTTTTTCTATAGGAAAAATTTCATTATAAAATTTTTTCTATAGGAAAAATTTCATTATAAAATTTTTTCTATAGGAAAAATTTCATTATAAAATTTTTTCTATAGGAAAAATTTCATTATAAAACTTTTTCTATAGAAAAAATTCCATTATAAAATTTTTTCTATAGGAAAAATTTCATTATAAAAAAATTTCATTATAAAATTTTTTCTATAGAAAAAATTTCATTGTAAAATAATTGTAAAACGTTTCCTATAGAAAAAATTTCATTATAAAATTTTTTCTAAAGAAGCGTTTTCATTGTCAAATTTTTTGTACAAAAATTTGTATTATAAAATTTTTTTGTATAAAAAAATTTTCATTATAAAATTTTTTTTATAGCAAAATTTTCATTATAAAATTTTATAATAAAATGTCAAAAATGGAATTTTTACATTTTTTCTATAGCAACATTTTCGTAATGAAATTTTTTCTATAGAAAAATTTTCGTGAAAAATTTTTTCTATACAAAAAATTTCATTATAAAATTTTATATTGAAATATAAAAAATGGAATATTTTAATATTTTCTGTAGAAAATTTTTCGTAAAAAAATTTTTTCTATAGAAAAATTTTTTTAATAAAATTGTTTCTATAGAAAAATTTTCGTAATATAATTTTTTCTATATAAAAATTTTTATTACGAAAATTTTTTCTATAGAAAAATTTTTGTAATAAAATTTTTTCTTAAAAAAAATTTTCGTAATAAAATTTTTTCTATAAAAAAATTTTCGTAATAAAATTTTTTCTATAGAAACATTTTCGTAATAAAATTTTTTCTATAGAAAAATTTTCGTAATAAAATTTTTCCTATAGAAAAATTTTCGTTATAAAATTTTTTGTATAGAAAAATTATAATTATAAAATTTTTTGTATAGAAAAATTTTATTTTAAAATTTTTTCTATAGAACAATTTTCATTATAAAATTTTATAATAAGATTTAAAAAAAAAATTATAATATTTAAATTTTTTCTATTGAAAAATTTTCATTATAAATTTTCGATATTAAAATTTTCGACATAAAATTTTTTCTACAGAAAATTTTTCGATATAAAATTTTTTCTAAAAAATTTTTCGATTTAAAAAATATGATATTTCCTAGTCGCTAGTTTCCGAATTGCTGGTTGCTGAAGCTTATGAAGCTGCAGCTATAATCTAGCTTTCATAACTCAGATTCTCCAAATTAACCCTCTATAAGAAAGTAAATTTTTTCAACGGTTTATAGAAGGACGTAATACTATTAATTACAAAAAATTAATCAAATCTAAAGCTTAAAGAGATTTACAGTATATAAAACTATAAAAAAGTCAGAAACATTATTCTTTAGCAATAAAATCTAACACCTTACCATTACAAATTGAAAGTAATTTCCATAATATTCAACCCTCTACTATAAGAAACAGACTGTAGGGTGCTTAAAAAAGCCATTTGTGATGCATTCCTCAAATTAAAGACAAAATAACTACAGAAATTAAAATTTATCAAATAGCACAAGATAGTAGAACAGAGCAGAGCTAGTATCAGCATGCAGCACAATAATGTCCGGATTCTATGAGGCACTTTCACATTTAAACACATTAAGCGAACGAAATGAATAGCAAGTGGCCGGGGAATACCATAAAATCCAAACACACACACACACATACACATACAAATCAAACCAAAGGACTAGACGAGGGTGTTAAAGGGGCGAACGGCAGTAGTAGACAAATTATAGCGTGAAATTAAAGAAAATGTGATGGTAGTGAAAATGAAAAATGCCAGCAATTGTTTAAAGTGTGATAAGGTATGTTGTACTCATTTTCTTTAATTTCAAAACTCGTTTTTCTTCGCATTTCTAATGATAATGAAACTAATTTAAAAGAATCACACTCCAAATAAAGGAAGATACCAAGAAATGTGTTAAGAGATCACCACCCTTTTCGAACTCCTTGAGAGTTCTTTTCGTAAGTATAACCATTATTATTATTATTATTTGTATTATTACTTACGATTCTAATACAATAAAACTTGCACTTCTTGTCTTTTGTATAATACTAAAAGATGCCACCAAAAAGGGGGTAGTTGACACCCCTCCTTATGATAAGACGACAATATGAACTGTATCTTAGTGCTATATGTATGTATATCTCCCTGTGTAGAGTTACTTTTATTTTGAAGTTTATCTTGATTAAAAATACAAAACAATACCAACTAAAAATACCAAGTCCGGGCCAAATAATTTGAAAATTTTAAACTTCTTTTGTATTTGTTTTAGGGCTACATTCATACAAATCGCATTTTATTAGAGTTTATTATTGTGCCAGGTTGATTTTATATCCTGACTGACTCTAGGGATTTTCAACAAAAAAAAGTTCATACATATATATTTATAACTAATGAAAAATATAACAAAGTGACAGAGAAGCATTACCACTGCAGGTTTATGTATTGTAGTACTTTTGCATTTTAGTACACAGGACAATAAGGATACACAAATAATATAATAAAGGCAACAAGAACAACTTAAACAATGACAATCAGCAAAATACTGTTCGGTTGTTGTTGTTGTCGGGTGAATCTAATGGCCTGAAAATGCCGATGAAGCGCAGAGATTTAGAAAGTTATTATTACCTAATTGTCTGGCCTTTAAAAGTCATACTTATAAGATACACAGTGAAAAATTACAAAAAAAGAAAATATTTTACATAATTTTTTTTTTTTTGCAAAAAAAACTTATTTTAAAAAAATTTCTATGAAGTAAATTTTGTGCAAAAAAATTTTTTCAAATAATTTCATCACAAAAATTTCTACAGAAATTTTTACTACAAACATTTTTTTTAGAAATTTCTATACTGAAAAATTTTCTATAGAAATTTTTAAATGAAAAATTTTCTATAGAAATTTTTTAATGAAAAATTGTCTATAGAAATTTTTTAATAAAAATTTTCTATAGAAATTTGTTAATGAAAAATTTTCTATAGAACTTTTTTAATGAAAAATTTTCTCTAGAAATTTTTTAATGAAAAATTTTCTATAGAAATTTTTTAATGAAAAATTTTCTATTGAAAATTTTTAATGAAAAATTTTCTATAGAAATTTTTTAATGAAAAATTTTCTATAGAAATTTTTTAATGAAAAATTTTCTATAGAAATTTTTTAATGAAGAATTTTCTATAGAAATTTTTTAATGAAAATTATTCTAAAGAAATTTTTTAATGAAAAATTTTCTACAGAAATTTGTTAACGAAAAATTTTCAACAGGAATTTTTTAATAAAAAATTTTCAACAGGAATTTTTTAATAAAAAATTTTCTATGGAAATTTTTTAATTGAAAAATTTTCTATAGAAATTTTTTTATGAAAAATTTTCTATAGAAATTTTTTAAGAAAAAATTTTCTATAGAAATTTTTTAATGAAAAATTTTCTATAGAAATTTTTTAATGAAAAATTGTCTATAGAAATTTTTTAATGAAAAATTTTCTATAGAAATTTTTTAATGAAAAATTTTCTATAGAAAATTTTTAATGAAAAATTTTCTATAGAAAATTTTTAATGAAAAATTTTCTATAGAAATTTTTTAATGAAAAATTTTCTATAGAAATTTTTTAATGAAAAATTTTCTATAGAAATTTTTTAATAAAAAATTTTCTATAGAAATTTTTTAATGAAAAATTTTCTATAGAAATTTTTTAATGAAAAATTTTCTATAGAAATTTTTTAATGAAAAATTTTCTATAGAAATTTCTTAATGAAAAATTTTCTATAGATATTTTTTAATGAAAAATTTTCATATAGAAATTTTTTAATGAAAAATTTTCTATAGAAATTTTTATAAAGAAAAATTTTCTATAGTAATTTTTAAACGAAACATTTTCTATAAAAAATTATTATAACTAAAAATTTTCTATAAAATATGTTATAGCGACAAATTTTTGTAAAAAAAATTAATGAGAAAAAGTTTTCTATAGAAAAATTAAGTAACGAAAAATTTTCTATAGCAAAATTTTAATAAAGAAAAAGGTTCTATTGAAAAAATTAAACGAAAAATTTTCTTTAGGAAAATTTTTAGTAACGAAAAATTTTGTATAGAAAAATTTTTAGTAACGAAAAATTTTCTATAGAAAAATTTTTAGTAACGAAAAATTTTCTATAGAAACATTTTTAGTAACGAAAAATTTTCTATAGAAAAATTTTTAGTAATGAAAAATTTTTTTAGTAACGAAAAATTTTCTATAGAAAAATTTTTAGTAACGAAAAATTTTCTATAGAAAAATTTTTAGTAACGAAAAAATTTCTATAGAAAAAATTTTTATAACGAAAAATTTTTTATAGAAAAATTTTTAATTACGAAAAATTGTCTATAGAAAAATTTTTAATAACGAACAATTTTTAATAACGAAAAATGTTTAATAACGCAGAAATTTTAATAACGTAAATTTTTCTATAGAAAAATTTTAAGTAACTTAAATTTTTTTATAGAAAAATTTTGAATAACGAAAAATTTTCTATAGAAAATTTTTAATAACGAAAAATTTTCTATAGAAAATTTTTAATAACGAAAAATTTTCTATAGAAAATTTTTAATAACGAAAAATTTTCTATAGAAAATTTTTAATAACGAAAAATTTTCTATAGAAAATTTTTAATAACGAAAAATTTTCTATAGAAAATTTTTAATAACGAAAAATTTTCTATAGAAAATTTTTAATACCGAAAAATTTTCTACAGAAAATTTTTAATAACGAAAAATTTTCTATAGAAAATTTTTAATAACGAAAAATTTTCAATAGAAAAATTTTTAATAACGAAAAATTTTCTATAGAAAAATGTTTAAAAACGAAAAGCTTTCTATAGAAAAATTTTTAATAAAGAAAAATTTTCTATAGAAAATTTTTAATAACGAAAAATTTTCTATTGAAAAATTTTTAATAACGAAAAATTTTCTATAGAAATTTCTTTAACAACAAAAAGTTTTCTATAGAAAAATTTTTAATAACGAAAAAATTTCTATAGACAAATTTTTAATAAAAATTTCTTACAAAAAAATTGAATAACGAAAAATTTTCTATAGAAAAATAAACGAAAAATTTTCTACAGAAAAATTTTTAATAAAGAAAAATTTTTTGTAAACAAATTTTTTGAACCGAAAATTTTCTATAGAAAAATTTTGATAACAACAAATTTTAATAACGAAAAATTTGCTATAGAAAAATTTTAATAACGAAAAACTTTCTATAGAAAAATTTTAATAACGAAAATGTTTTTATACAAAATTTTTAATAACAAAAAATTTAATAATGAGAAATATAAAAATTTAATAACGAAAATTTTTTTATAGAAAATTTCATAATGAAAAATTTTTAAAAGAAAATTTTAATAACGAAAAATTTTTTAATAAAAAAATATTAAAAACTAAAAATTTTCTATTGAAAGATTTTACTAATGAAAAAATTCTATAAAAAAAATCTAATAACGAAAATTTCTATAGAACAATTTTGATAACGACAAATTTTCTAAAGAATAGAAAAGTTTTTATTAGAAAAAATTTTGTATAGAAAAATATTAATATTGAAGCATTTTTTAAAATTAGAAATATTCTACAAGAATTTTTAAAACAAAAATCTTACAACAAAAAATTTTATAAAAAAAAACTTTATAATACAAAACTTTCTAAAGAATTTTTTATACCGAGAACTTTTTTGTATAAAAAATCTATAGGAAATTTTCATATCGAAAAAATTTTCAAAGGAAATGTTTATAATTAAAAAATTTTTATCGAGATTTTATAATAAAAAAATTTTCTGTTAAAATTTTTTGTAACAAAAAGAAAAAAGAAATTTTTTAAACAAAAAATTTTCTATATAGAAATTTTTATAAGAATTTTCTAAAGAAATTTTTATGATGAAAAACATTGTATACAAATTTTAAAGAAACAAATTTTCTATTTATTTCTGCCTGTGTATTTTTAAAATCCCATAAAAAATTACTGCACCAGAGACTTTCTCTAAAATATTCTAACAATCTGCATTAACTGAACCCTATACCACCACCATAATAATCCGACACTAACAAACTCTCCTTTATTATTGATATCCTACGTCCTGTCTAGCTTTTGGTGTTTCGGAGTAAGGCACAAAGAATATTTTATGTCCTTTAATATAAGTTTATGCGTATGTAAAGTAAAGAGTGTTAGATATTTTCCTATGATTTCCTATGCAAAAAGTGTCTTGTTGTTATTGTTGTTGGGGTTGTTAAACTTTTAAATCTTTTTTTTTTTGCCTTAAACAAGGGTTGGCTCTTCCTTCCACTGACTTTGTGCTAAGCTTAACGTCTCATACTTACTTAACCCTGTTGTAAATAGGTTTGAAAGTTTTGAAAAATTTTCTAAATTTCAGGCCATATTTTATAGAATTAATATGGTAAAATATTTCGTTGAAATTTCTATTATACCCTTCTTCTGCACTCATTTACTGACTAACTCACTCACTTATGTTACTTACGAATTCACTTAACTCACTTACGTTCATACTGACTAGTGCAACATTTACATACATTCAGACATTCATCCTAACTTTTTGTATGAGGAGTCTTTTGATAATTCCTTGCAAATGCTTTTAGTTTTTTTTCGGGTTGTCGTTATTTTAGGTATTTTGTTGCCGACAAACTCTCCAGTGAGTTGACAACAGAATGTTTAAAGGTTTATTTTATTTTACGGATACGTGTTTTTGGTCATGTTTGTCCGTAACCAGGAATGTATGTATGTACTTTTTGTGTGTATCTCTGGAAGTCACCTCATTTGCAACCTTTAAAATGTTGAGTCCATTAAAATACCACAATGACAATTTAACAACTTGAAATCTAAGCATTGACCGGCGGCAGAAGCAGCAAAACTTTAGTTATTGTAGTTTTCCAAATTCATATTTTCGATGCAAAGTTATAAATTATTGTCACAATGGGATAATGGAAATGGTTTTATGGATAACTTCGATTGATAAAACAAAATAGAATGAGATTTTTAAGGCAAAGGCACTTTTTTTCTATTTCAAAAATTTAAGAATCAACTTTCTTCTTCAATATTAAAATATTACATTAAAAAATTTCTATAGAAAATTTTACATTAAAAAATTTCTATAGAATATTTTTTATCAAAAAATTTCTATAGAAAATTTTTCATTAAAAAATTTCTATAGAAAATTTTTCATTAAAAAATTTCTATAGAAAATTGTTTATTAAAAAATGTCTATGAAAAATTTTTTCTTAAAAAATTTCTATAGAAAATATTTTATTAAAAGATTTCTATAAAAAATTTTTCAATAAAAAATTTCTATAAAAAATTTTCCATTAAAAAATTTCTATAGAAAATTTTACATTAAAAAATTTCTATAGAATATTTTTTATCAAAAAATTTCTATAGAAAATTTTTCATTAAAAAATTTCTATAGAAAATTTTTCATTAAAAAATTTCTATAGAAAATTGTTTATTAAAAAATGTCTATGAAAAATTTTTTCTTAAAAAATTTCTATAGAAAATATTTTATTAAAAGATTTCTATAAAAAATTTTTCAATAAAAAATTTCTATAAAAAATTTTCCATTAAAAAATTTCTATAGAAAATTTTTCAATAAAAAATTTCTACAAAAAATTTTTCATTGAAAAATTTCTATAGAAAATTTTTCATTGAAATATTTCTATAGAAAAAATTTCTATAGAAAATTTTTTATTCAAAAATTTCTATAGAAAACAAACAAGATTTCTAAAGAATATTTTTCATTACAAAATTTCTATAGAAAATTTTTCATTAAAAAATGTGTATAGATATATTTTTCATTCAAAAATTTCTATCGAACATTTTTCATTAAAAAAAATTTCTATCGAACATTTTACATTAAAAAAATTTTTTATAGAAAATTTTTCATTTAAAAATTTCTATAAAAAATTTGTCATTAAAAACTTTCTATAGAAAATTTTTCACTAAAAATTTCTATAGAAAATTTTTCACTAAAAATTTCTATAGAAAATTTTTCATTAAAAAATTTCTATAGAAAATTTTTCATTAAAAATTTCTATAGAAAATTTGTCATTAAAAAATTTCTATAGAAAATTTTCATTAAAAAATTTCTACAGAAATTTTTCATTACAAAAATTTCTATAGAAAATTTGTCATTAAAAAATTTCTGTAGAAAATTTGTCATTAAAAAATTTGTATAGAAATTTTTTCATTAAAAAATTTCTAGACAAAATTTTTCATTAAAAAATTTCTAGAGAAATTTTTTCTTTAAAAATTTCTATAGAAAATTTTTCATAAAAAAATTTCTATAGAAAATTTTTAATTAAAAAATGTCTATAGAAAATTTTTCATTAACTAATTTCTATAGAAATTTTGTCATTAAAAAATTTCTATAGAAAATTTTTCATTAAAAAATTTGTATAGAAAATTTTTCATTAACAAATTTGTATAGAAAATTTTTCATTCAAAAATTTCTATAGAAAATTTTTTATTAAAAAAATTTCTAAGAAAATTCTTTATTAAAAAATTTCTGTAGAAAATTTTTCATTAAAAAATTTCTATAGAAAATTCTTATTAAAAAATTTCTGTAGAAAATTTTTCATTAAAAAATTTCCATAAAAAATTTTTCATTAAAAAATTTATATAAAAAAATTTTTCATCACAAAAACTTCTATAGAAAAATTGTCATTAAAAAATTTCTGTAGAAAATTTGTCATTAAAAAATTTCTTAAGAAAATATTCATTAAAAAATTTCTATAGAAAATTTTTCATTACAAAAATTTTTTATAGAAAATTTTTCATTAAAAAATTTCTATACAAAATTATTCATTTAAAAATTTCTCTAGAAGATTTTTCTTTTTAAAATTTCTATGGAAAATACTTTGTTACTATTTTTTTCTATTAAAAATACTTTGTCGTACAGTGTAATATTTCTGTCGAACATTTTTCATTAAAAAAATGTCCATCGAAAATTTTTCATTAAAAAATTTTTATAGAAAATTTGTCATTAAAAAATATCTATAGAAAATTTTTTATTAAAAAATTTCTATAGAAAATTGTTCATAAAAAAATTTCTTTAGAAAATTTTTTATTAAAAAATTTCTATAGAAAATTTTTTATTTAAAAATTTCTATAGAAAATTTTTTATTAAAAAATTTCTATTGAAAACTTTTTTATTAATTTTTTTTTTTATTATTTAAAAAATTTTTCGTTAAAAAATTTCTGTAGAAAATTTTACATTAAAAAATTTCTATAGAAAATTTTTCATTAAAAATTTCTACAGAAAATTTGTCATTCAAAAATTTCTATAGAAAATTTTTCATTAAAAAAATTTTCTGTAGAAAATTTTTAATTAAAAAATGTCTGTAGAAAATTTTTCATTAAAAAATTTCTATAAAAAATTTTTCATTAAAAAATTTATAGAGAAAATTTTTCATCACAAGAATTTCTATAGAAAATTTGTCATTAAAAAATTTCTATAGAAAATTTTTCATTAAAAAATTTCTATAGAAAATTGTTTATTAAAAAATGTCTATGAAAAATTTTTTCTTAAAAAATTTCTATAGAAAATATTTTATTAAAAGATTTCTATAAAAAATTTTTCAATAAAAAATTTCTATAAAAAATTTTCCATTAAAAAATTTCTATAGAAAATTTTTCAATAAAAAATTTCTACAGAAAATTTCTACAGAAAATTTTTCATTGAAAAATTTCTATAGAAAATTTTTCATTGAAATATTTCTATAGAAAAAATTTCTATAGAAAATTTTTTATTCAAAAATTTCTATAGAAAACAAACAAGATTTCTAAAGAATATTTTTCATTACAAAATTTCTATAGAAAATTTTTCATTAAAAAATGTGTATAGATATATTTTTCATTCAAAAATTTCTATCGAACATTTTTCATTAAAAAAAATTTCTATCGAACATTTTACATTAAAAAAATTTTTTATAGAAAATTTTTCATTTAAAAATTTCTATAAAAAATTTGTCATTAAAAACTTTCTATAGAAAATTTTTCACTAAAAATTTCTATAGAAAATTTTTCACTAAAAATTTCTATAGAAAATTTTTCATTAAAAAATTTCTATAGAAAATTTTTCATTAAAAATTTCTATAGAAAATTTGTCATTAAAAAATTTCTATAGAAAATTTTCATTAAAAAATTTCTACAGAAATTTTTCATTACAAAAATTTCTATAGAAAATTTGTCATTAAAAAATTTCTGTAGAAAATTTGTCATTAAAAAATTTGTATAGAAATTTTTTCATTAAAAAATTTCTAGACAAAATTTTTCATTAAAAAATTTCTAGAGAAATTTTTTCTTTAAAAATTTCTATAGAAAATTTTTCATAAAAAAATTTCTATAGAAAATTTTTAATTAAAAAATGTCTATAGAAAATTTTTCATTAACTAATTTCTATAGAAATTTTGTCATTAAAAAATTTCTATAGAAAATTTTTCATTAAAAAATTTGTATAGAAAATTTTTCATTAACAAATTTGTATAGAAAATTTTTCATTCAAAAATTTCTATAGAAAATTTTTTATTAAAAAAATTTCTAAGAAAATTCTTTATTAAAAAATTTCTGTAGAAAATTTTTCATTAAAAAATTTCTATAGAAAATTCTTATTAAAAAATTTCTGTAGAAAATTTTTCATTAAAAAATTTCCATAAAAAATTTTTCATTAAAAAATTTATATAAAAAAATTTTTCATCACAAAAACTTCTATAGAAAAATTGTCATTAAAAAATTTCTGTAGAAAATTTGTCATTAAAAAATTTCTTAAGAAAATATTCATTAAAAAATTTCTATAGAAAATTTTTCATTACAAAAATTTTTTATAGAAAATTTTTCATTAAAAAATTTCTATACAAAATTATTCATTTAAAAATTTCTCTAGAAGATTTTTCTTTTTAAAATTTCTATGGAAAATACTTTGTTACTATTTTTTTCTATTAAAAATACTTTGTCGTACAGTGTAATATTTCTGTCGAACATTTTTCATTAAAAAAATGTCCATCGAAAATTTTTCATTAAAAAATTTTTATAGAAAATTTGTCATTAAAAAATATCTATAGAAAATTTTTTATTAAAAAATTTCTATAGAAAATTGTTCATAAAAAAATTTCTTTAGAAAATTTTTTATTAAAAAATTTCTATAGAAAATTTTTTATTTAAAAATTTCTATAGAAAATTTTTTATTAAAAAATTTCTATTGAAAACTTTTTTATTAATTTTTTTTTTTTATTATTTAAAAAATTTTTCGTTAAAAAATTTCTGTAGAAAATTTTACATTAAAAAATTTCTATAGAAAATTTTTCATTAAAAATTTCTACAGAAAATTTGTCATTCAAAAATTTCTATAGAAAATTTTTCATTAAAAAAATTTTCTGTAGAAAATTTTTAATTAAAAAATGTCTGTAGAAAATTTTTCATTAAAAAATTTCTATAAAAAATTTTTCATTAAAAAATTTATAGAGAAAATTTTTCATCACAAGAATTTCTATAGAAAATTTGTCATTAAAAAATTTCCTTAGAAAATATTCATTAAAAAACTTCTATAGAAAATTTTGCATTAAAAAAATTTTTTATAGAAAATTTTGCATTAAAAAATTTCTATACAAAATTTTTCATTTAAAAATATCTCTAGAAGATTTTTCTTTTAAAAATTTCTATAGAAAATACTTTTTAATAAGTTTTTTTCTATTTATTATAGAAAACACTTTTTCACAAAATTTTTTTATAAAGAAAAGATATTTCGGACAGTCTTTTGTCTATCGAAAAGATTTGGAAAGGAATTTTTTTTCTATTGAAATCATTTTGGGAGGAAATTTTGTTCCTTTACTTAGCCTTAGGCACTCAGTAGCTATAACTTACATCCATTTACTCGAGAAACTAAATTTAAATAATGGCCATTATTTACTCATTTAAAAGGGTTTTTTCTGTGTGCAGAAAGGATTTCTAAAACTGTCTAAATGTCTGTCTTCTTCCCAGTAAAATGTGTGGCTTCATGTGAATGTATTTCACTTATAATCAAAGTATTTAACCTGTAAAAGCATTTCAACAATGTCGTCTTTTGTTCAGAACATTCTAATGAAAGGAGTGATGATCATAAATAAAATACATTGTCCCAATGTGGATGAGAATGTAATACATTTGAACATTTGTATGTGTATGTACGTATGTCCCCATAAAAGCGCCCAACCAAAGGTAAATATCGTTTATTCGTATCTGGATAAAAACAAAAAGACATTAAAGTGTGAATTGTAGTGATGACAACATTTCATTTCGTTTTGTCCATTTCTGTTGCTGTTGCTATTGTTGTTGCAGTTGCTGCTGCCCTTGTTCTTTCATTCTTTTTGTGTGATTTGGGTGCAATTGAAGAATGCAAATGTGATACATGCCGCTCAATAAAGGCAGCCGAAGGCTTTTTAATTCACATGAAAGCTACAGCAAAAAATGTGTGAATACAAGAGCAACTGACACAAAAAAATGGAAAACTTTTCAAGTCGAATAATAATCGAATTTTATGATCGTCACATACAAATTTTTTTGCAGAAAACTCTTAGGGAAAAACTTTTGGATTCTTAGTGCAATACACTACAGTAAAACTTTTTAATTAAATGTTTGATTTCCCAAAATTTTGATAAACTTTTTTCTTTAGAAAACTCTTAGGGGAAACACTTTTTTAAAGAAAACACTTTGGGACAAACTTTTTCTGAAGAAAACACTTTGGGACAAACTGTTTTTCTATAGAAAACACTTAGGGATAAACTTTTTTCTATAGAAAACACTTTGGGACAAACTTTTTTCTATAGAAAACACTTTGGAACAAACTTTTTTTCTATAGAAAACACTTTGGGACAAACTTTTTTCTATAGAAAACACTTTGGGACAAACTTTTTTCTATAGAAAACACTTTTGGACAAACTTTTTTCTATAGATAACACTTTGGGACAAACTTTTTTCTAAAGAAAACACTTTCGGACAAACTTTTTTCTATAGAAAACACTTTGGGACAAACTTTTTTCTATAGAAAACACTTTGGGACAAACTTTTTTCTATAGAAAACACTTTGGGACAAACTTTTTTCTATAGAAAACACTTTGGGACAAACTTTTTTCTATAGAAAACACTTTGGGACAAACTTTTTTCAATAGAAAACACTTTGGGACAAACTTTTTTCTATAGAAAACACTTTGGGACAAACTTTTTTCTATAGAAAACACTTTGGGACAAACTTTTTTCTATAGAAAACACTTTGGGATAAACTTTTTTCTATAGAAAGCACTTTGGGACAAACTTTTTTCTATAGAAAACACTTTAGGACAAACTTTTTCCCATGGAAAACACTTTGATACAAACTTTTTTCTATAGAAAACACTTTGGGACAACCTTTTTTCTATAGAAAACACTCTGAGACAAACTTTTTTCTATAGAAAACACTTTGTGACAAACTTTTTTCTATAGAAAACACTTTAGGATAAACTTTTTTTTATAGAAAACACTTTAGGACAAACATTTTTCTATAGAAAACACTTTAGGACAAACTTTTTTCTATAGAAAACACTTTGGGACAAACTTTTTTCTATAGAAAACACTTTGGGACAAACTTTTTTCTATAGAAAACACTTTGGGACAAACTTTTTTCTATAGAAAACACTTTGGGACAAACTTTTTTCTATAGAAAACACTTTGGGACAAACTTTTTTTTTTGGAAAACACTTTGGGACAAACTTTTTTCTATAGAAAACACTTTGGGACAAACTTTTTTCTATAGAAAACACTTTGGGACAAACTTTTTCCCATGGAAAACACTTTGATACAAACTTTTTTCTATAGAAAACACTTTGGGACAACCTTTTTTCTATAGAAAACACTCTGAGACAAACTTTTTTCTATAGAAAACACTTTGTGACAAACTTTTTTCTATAGAAAACACTTTGGGACAAAATTTTTTCTATAGAAAACACTTTGGGACAAAATTTTTTCTATAGAAAGCTCTTTGGGACAAACTTTTTTCTCTAGAAAACACTTTTACTTATTTATTCCGAAATAAGTACTTTGATGTTGCATCTGTTATATCATACTAAATACTCCCAGTCCATTTAATAGCTCAATGCAAAAGAAGTTAAGCAAAAATCAATGCTCACTATAGGAAAATTAAGAGGGAAAAAGACTTTTTTTGTATCTTTTCTGTTTGGGGACTCTAAGTGACATTGGGCATAAAAACCGCACAAAATTCGTTAAGTTACAAAAACTCATATGAAAGACAGGCAGACGGCGCATATGAACAGAAAGACAGACAATGTTTCAAGTGAAGAAATTTGAACAAACGAAGAAATTTGATAGAGTAAGAGAAGCTACGGACAACAATAAGAACTTAACAAACAAATACAAATGTTGAATGCAAAACTATAGCAACAAAAAACCAAAAATGTCGGTATTTCTTGTCATTTTTATTTTTTGTTCGTACTCCAAACAATCCGACAAT
Organism: Stomorhina lunata; assembly: GCA_933228675.1. Lineage (NCBI taxonomy): Eukaryota > Metazoa > Arthropoda > Insecta > Diptera > Rhiniidae > Stomorhina > Stomorhina lunata. The sequence goes on from OW121743.1 coordinate 110,033,954, forward strand.
GCCTGCTCTGATATAGTGAAATGTGTAACATTCAGCCCGCAGGCATTTTTGTAATATGGCAGTAGCTGCAGAAGCGGCAGCTGAAAAGACATGATATGCAAAATGATACTTAAGGATGACAAAAATAAAATAAAATTGGACTCAGGTAAAATACCATAGAATTGGTGGAGTTTAGCTTAGAAGGCGCTACGCTGAAAAGACTAACGTTGAAAAACTTTGTGACAAACTTTTTTCTATAGAAAATATTTTGTGACAAACTTTTTTCTATAGATGACTTTGGGACAAACCTTTTTGTATAAAAAAAAATTTGTGACAAACTTTTTTTCTATAGAAAATGCTTTGTGACAAACATTTTTCTATGGAAAACACTTTGTGACAAACTTTTTTCTATCGAAAACACATTGTAACAAACTTTTTTCTATAGGAAACACTTTGCGATAAACTTTTTCTATAGAAAACACTTTGTGGCAAAATTTTTTCTATAGAAAACACTTTGTGACAAACTTTTTTCTAAAAAAAAACTTTATGACAAACTTTTTTCTAATGAAAAGACTTTGTGACAAACTTTTTTCTACAGAAAAGACTTGAAAATCTTACAAACCGCTCAAAAAACTGAAAACACACTCCAATACCAACAGTGACAGCTTTTGGGGCATTTCAAGAAAATGGAAACAAAACTCATTTCGGTTGACCATAAACAAATACTGATACGTTATTTAAGCAAATGCTATTTTATGTTCTTTAAGTTTTTCCTAAGCGACAAGTACTCAACGGTTTATCTGGACTTCAGCACACGAGAAGAAGAAGAAGTGGAAAAAAGCGTTACATTTCGGTTTAATTCATTTTATTTCTGCAAGGTTTGGTAGAAATTTGTTCTCTTTTGTTTCTTTCAAGCAAAAAAGTTGATTTTTCCATTTGTTGCTGTTATTATTTGCTGACCAAGAACTAGAGCAACCAAAATAAGAAAAAAATAATAGAATTTGTTGTTGAGTTGTGCTGAAAGCGACATAAAATTATTTATTTATTCTACATTTACTTACGAGCTTCTAGGTACAATAGAGATACAACTTCAATGACAACGACGACTACTATACCTACGTAGAAATGTAAACTTCTGTGAATGCACGTAAAATAGCACAACTATAACAGTTGTATGTTGTAAGTCGGTCTTTATATAAAAACTAAATGGCAATAGTTTTCGTTCTGCGAATGCAGAAAACGTATTTCCCGGTTTGAAATTCAAATTTATTTATATTCCCTTTTTCTGTAGTTACAGGAAAAAAAGAGTTTCAATATTGATTGTTCTACACCGGTTCTATAGGAACTAAAAAACTATTCATGAACGGCAAAAAAATATATATAATAAACAAACTTATAAAAAATCTTAAAAAAATTTTGATGAAATTTTTCTTATGGAAAATTTTTAATGAAATTTCTCTTATAGAAAAATGTTTATGGAATTTTTCTTATAAAAAAATTTCGACGAAATTTTTCTTATAAAAAAAAATGTTGATGAAATTTTTCTTATAAACAAATTTTGACGCAATTTTTCTTATAAAAAAATGTTGATGAAATTTTTCTTATCGAAAAATTTTGATGAAATTTTTCTTATGGAAAAATGTTGATGAAATTTTTCTTATGGAAAAATTTTGATGAAATTTTTCTTATGGAAAAATTTTGATGAAATTTTTTTTAAAGAAAAATTTTGCTGACATTTTTTTTAAAGAAAAATTTTGATGCAATTATTCTTTAAAACAAATTTTGATGAATTTTTTCTTATAGAAAAATTTTGATGAAATTTTTCTTATAGAAAAATTTTGATCAAATTTTTCTTATAAAAAAATTTTCATCAAATTTTTCTTATAGAAAAATTTTCATCAAATTTTTTTTATAGAAAAATTTTCATCAAATTTTGATGAAATTTTTCTTAAGAAAAATTTTAATGAAATTTTTCTTAAGAAAAATTTTAATGAAATTTTTCTTAAGAAAAATTTTGATGAACTTTTTCTTATAGAAAAATTTTGATGAAATTTTTCTTATAGAAAAATTTTGATGAAATTTTTCTTATAGAAAAATTTTGATTAAATTTTTCTTATAGAAAAATTTTGATTAAATTTTTCATATAGAAAAATGTTGATGAATTTTTTTTATAAAAAAATTTTGATGAAATTTTTCTTAAAGAAACATTTTGATGAAATTTTTCTTATAGAAAAATTTTGATTAAATTTTTCTTATTAAACAATTATTATGAAATTTTTCTTATAAAAAAGCTCTGATGACATTTTTCACATAGAAATTTTTTGTTTTTGAATTTTTCTTATAAAAAAAATTTGTTTAAATTTTTCCTAAAAAAAAATTTGTTAACATTTTTCTTATAGAAAAAATGTAAAAATATAAAATAAAAAAATAAAAAAATTTTGTTGAAATTTTTCTATAGAAAAATTTTCTTGAAGTTTTTCTTTAGAAAAATTTTGGTGAAATTTTTCTTATTGAAAACTTTGATGAAATTTTTATTGTAGAAAAAATGTGATGACATTTTTCTTTTAGAAAAATTTTGATGAAATTTTTATTATAGAAACATTTTGATGAAATTTTTCTTATAGAAAAATTTTGATGCAATTTTTCTATAAGAAAAATTCTATCAAAAATTTTCTATAAAAAAAATTTCATCAAAATTTTTCTATAAGAAAATTTTATCAAAAATTTTCTATAAGAAAATTTTAATCACAATTTTTCTATAAAAAAATTTCATCAAAATTTTTCTATAAGAAAATTTTTATCAAAATTTTTCTATAAGAAAAATTTCAAAATTTTTCTATAAGAAAAATTTCAAAATTTTTCTATAAGAAAAATTTCAAAATTTTTCTATAAGAAAAATTTCAAAATTTTTCTATAAGAAAAATTTCAAAATTTTTCTTTAAGAAAAATTTCAAAATTTGTTTTAAATATAAGAAAAATTTCAAAATTTTTCTATAAGAAAAATTTCAAAATTTTTCTATAAGAAAAATTTCAAAATTTTTCTACAAGAAAAATTTCAAAATTTTTCTATAAGAAAAATTTCAAAATTTTTCTGTAAGAAAAATTTCAAAATTTTTCTATAGGAAAAATTTCAAAATTTTTCTATAAGAAAAATTTCAAAATTTTTCTATAAGAAAAATTTCAAAATTTTTCTATAAGAAAAATGTCAAAATTTTTCTAAAAGAAAAATTTCAAAATTTTTCTATAAGAAAAATGTCAAAATTTTTCTAAAAGAAAAATTTCAAAATTTTTCTATAAGAAAAATGTCAAAATTTTTCTAAAAGAAAAATTTCAAAATTTTTCTGAAAGAAAAATTTCAAAATTTTTCTATAAGAAAAATTTCAAAATTTTTCTAAAAGAAAAATTTCAAAATTTTTCTGAAAGAAAAATTTAAAAATTTTTCTGAAAGAAAAATTTAAAAATTTTTCTGAAAGAAAAATTTTAAAATTTTTCTATAAAAAATTTTGATGAAATTTTTCTTATAGAAAACTTTTGATGAAACTTTCATTATAGAAAAATGTTGATGCAATTTTTATTATACAAAAATTTTGATGAAATTTTTCTAATAGAAAAATTTTGATGCAATTTTTCTATAAGAAAAATTCTCTCAAAAATTCCTTTAAGAAAAATTTCATCAACAAGAAAAATTTCATCAAAATTTCATCAAAATGTTTCTATAAAAAATTTTTATGAAAAATTTTATCAAAAATTTTCTAGCAGAAAAATTTCATCAACATTTTTCTATAAGGAAACCTTCATAAAGATTTTTCTATAAGAAAACTTTCATCAAAAAAGTTTATCCCAAAGTGTTTTCTATAGAAAAAAGTTTGTCCCAAAGTATTTTCTTAAGAAAAAAGTTTGTCCCAAAAGTTTTCTATAGAAAAAACTTTATCCCAAAGTGTTTTATATAGAAACAAGTTTGTCCCAAAGTATTTTTTTAGAAAATGTCGAAAAAATTTTTGTTGTTTTTTTCTTATATTGAAAGTTAGTAGAAACGGTGTAATATATAGATAACTAATATCAGTCCTTTTTTTTGAATTGCATACAAAAATGAAACTTTGAATGCGTTAAGCTGGGCTACTTTGTATAGACTTTTGTCAAACTCTAACTGAACAAAAAAAGGCAGCAGCAGAACAAAAAACTAAATAGCTCCTATTCGCATTGTGTTCCAGCTGTTTTTTATTTTTATTTTTTTTTTTTGTGTCCAATCGAATGATTTGTGATGCCTTCTGTTTGCACAACTTTACCGCATCGGTATTTTAACCTTCTTTTATAGCTTTAAAAATTTTTTTAGTTTTCATTTCAATTCTCTTTCTATGTATTTATTACGCTGGCCATCATGCAGCAATTGTTCTTAACAAAAGTAACGAAAAGTTGCAGAAACTGAAAACTGTCACAGAAAAAAGAATTATATATATAAGTAAAATATTTCCATTGATTGTTCAAATAGTAACAACACAAACAATCATCTGCTGGATTTATTTATTTTTTTTTTTTTCTTTAGTTCGCCTTACTTTTGTTGTGTAGTGTATTTATACTGTGTAGTTGCAGATTGTGTTGAGTGTAGAAAAGTGTTGTTAACTATTTAAATAAGTGACTTGAGGTTGGTTACAATTGTAGTTTTGTTTGCATTTTTCTTGTTTTGTTTTTTTTTTTCATCTTGATTCAGGTGACACTTTAAGCCAATAATGAGCATCTCCAGCGTAATAGAGGGCGACAGGTAAATGATTAATAATTTATGGAGCTTGAGCTGAAGAGAGAATTTTTCAAGAGGAGTTAGTGACAGTAATTAGCACTAGTAGTTTATGAACTAAATAATATACAGGCAGCTATTAATGTTGGTTATTTATAATGAAGACATTGAGTGAAATATTTATGGCTATTATTTGGAATGAAATATTGAAAAAGTATACATTTACCAAATTTGTATACAAAATGGGTGCTTCTCTTTTATTGGATTTCATAAAAAAGAAACTGATAATAAATTGTTGGTAGCTTGAAACTCACATTATGCTATTAAATGTTATATTTTCTTAAAATGGTAAAAAATTTTGAAACTTTTCTTCGTATCTCGTTATTCTACTATATTAAGGTAAATATTAAAAAATGAAAAGGCAAGGTATTAAAACCATTAACAAAGAAAATTTTTGCATTCGATACAAAGTAGATATCATATGGTTATAATGATCGAAAATGAACATAAATGAAATGTAATGTACCACAGAAAGGGTCAAATTTGTTCTTAAGAAGGCGGTTTTTAAAATCGTAAACTATGAAGAATTCTAAAAAGTTTTCGTAAGAAACATTGGTTCTAAAACAGGCAAAGTGCAAACAATTCATTAGCTATAACTAGTTATAGGCAAACAAATTTAGCCGACACGCACACGACACACAACAATTGTAAAGATCAAAAAAATACTTTTACGCTTCAGATTATTTACAAACAATCTCCAATAAATTTTACCAGTGACCGAATATAACTATTTTTTTATTTTTGATTAAAAAAACCAACCTCAGGGAAATTTCGGAGAATAAAACCAAGTATACCATTTTGATAGTCTTGAACCAAATTTTCATAAAATGCAATGCTTCTTAAAAATCAGATTTTTATTTTTTAGAAAAAATAAATAACAGTTATTTTTTATTTTTATTTTTTGAGCAAAAATAACGGTATTTTTAACTTTTATTTTTTCGAGCAAAAACAAAAGTTTTTTTTTACTTTTATTTTTTCGAACAGTTATTTTTGACCTTTATTTTATTTTTGTGTTTTTAAACCCAATTATGATTGCAAAACTCAACTTCATTAATTTTTAGCATATCAAAATTATTGAAAAATTATCTTTGTTTGAAAAAATTTCTTAATAAATAAAATAAATTTTTCATGAATTTAAACAAAAACAAGTAAGAGTGGTATATTCGGCTTTGCCGAATCTTGGATACCCTTCACCAATGGCGTTGCAAAAGTACTTAATGTAATTCCTAGCAAAATTTGGTTATACTAGTATTATATGCAAAGAGTCTTTAAAATTAAGAGTCGGAAAAAGAAAAGCTTTTCGGTGGCGTCATCATCTAGAATAGTTATGCACCCAAAGGTTAGGTTGGGCAGGTGGCTGATGTCTAGGGAAGATTCACTTGGGTTCTAAAGTGGTCTCTTTGTGAAAGATAATGATTACTAGACTACAAATAGAGAATGCATATTTAAGACATAGACACATATTTTACGAACATTTAATAAAGTTCGATAGACCAGATAAACCATGCAGAAAAGATGCTTCAAAATGTAGATGCCCTTACATTTGCAATAGCACATCGATTTGATGAAGTTTAAGTATTCTGGCATGCAACCCAAAAACACAGTTAGTTATGTAAAACTCTGAAGTTAGCGGACTGATTTAGGTCAAAGCTTTAACAATGATAAGCCTTAAAATTATAGGGTATACACTCTTAGTTTTAGATACATACGTGAAATTTATAGCTTTTGAATGGATGGATATCAGCTTTGTCGGAAAAGTTATTAAAGATTTACTTATTAATCTGAAGTTAGTTAATTAATTAAAATGAACACTTCATCAATAATATTTGGGATGTATTGTCCTTTCGATCTGTCCGATGGATGTTTGGAAAGTTTTGCTCTAGTTCCTTGTGCAATTTAAATGTGATTTAATTTATTAGCATTAAATCGATTCCCGGTCGGGGTTATATGGGAGATTTCACTAAATGTGAATAGAGCTCGCCCATTTTCAATATTGAACTTTTCAAGAGATCAGAAATACTTTTGTCAAATGTTGTCCCTCTAGAAAGTTTATTTTAGGCGCTATCGCCCGGAATATCAATATTGTACGTCTTTATACTAAATGTCATCATCGTATCTTAGGCGAAGTTATACGGGATCAATTGTCAAACGTGAACGAATTTCTCCCAATTGCAAATAAAAAATTTAAATTTTCGTTGATATGTGAGATACATATATACATACATATGTAGGTTTTAGGATATCATGTAGTTAGCTGCATTTTTGTACTTCCTAGGAAGATTACCTATAATTTGATATATAATACATTCTCAAATGTTATCATAGTGTTCAAAAGTCAGACACAAAATTAAGATTAATGCTAAAATCAGATTTGTGGAGCTCCTGGATTTTACACAAAATTTTAGGATATTGTCCCACCCTGAATTTTATCATTGTCGATTAAAACACCATCGCTTAAACGCTAAATTATATTACCACAAATTACCGAATGCATCAGGATTTAGGTAATCTCCTGCGAAATTATTAAATTTTATTAAATTTCATCAAAATAAACACCTCAGATATCGACAAAACAGGAGCTCCAAAAACTTGACTACAAGAGAAAAAATTACAGACAGGTAGACGGACGGACAAAAAAACAGACGGACGGACGGACGGACAAACAAACAGACGGACGGACGGAGGTCGCGAAATTGATTCTCCTGCCGATTCTGAGTTGATCGGTACAATTTGAATGGTATTCGTAATCAGATTTGTGGAGTATAGATTTTAGAAAATCCTCCCATAAAGATCGATGTCAAATTTCATCACAATCGGTCCATAAACACCTGAGATATCGCTGAAACAATACTTACAAAATGTAAACAAAATTTCTTAGATACGTACTTTGGGCAATTTGCTGTACATCAAATGTAGTGTTAAGGCGATATCTCAATTGTTTATGGACCGCTTTTGATAAAATTTAATAACGTGCTTGGCGGGGGAATTTCCTAAAATCTTATATAAAATTTATGTAGGTCCGTGCTAAAGGAGGATGGTTTTTCCTATTTCTGCATTTCATTTTTTCAACAAACATTCTCTAATGTGTACTTTGGGCAATTTGCGATACATCAAATATCTCAGTTGTTTATGGACCGATTTTGATAAAATTTTACAGAGTGCTTTGGAAAACTATTTCCTACAATCTGATATATAACATATTATCACATGTACACCAGGAGTATCTTTTTTCTCTTGTTATTTAAAAGTGTGTTTCAATCAAAAATTTTAAAATTTTCGTCTAATTTTTGGTATTTTTTCGATATTTTCGGTGTTTATAAACCGATTTTAATGAAATTTAGTAGCGTTCATTGCGGGAGAATTTCCTGAAATCTGATATATAATTTATTAAAGTCCATCCTCCAGGGGCTTTAGAAACTTGATTTCAACAGACAGACGGACAGACAGACAGACAGACAGACAGACAGACAGACAGACAGACAGACGGACGGACAGACAGACAGATGGACATCGCTTAATCGATTCTCCTCCCGATTCTGAGTCGATTGGTATAATTTTTTTTACGATCACTAATAAAAAAATTACAAACGGAATCACAAACTTATAATACCCTTTCACCTATTGGTGAAGGGTATAATAACTTTTATTTCTGCTCTAAAAACTAAAAGTCAAACAATCATGTATGTGATGGAAATCGATCGTTTTGAAATCGATGGGTTTCAGATATATTTTTAAGGTAATTTTCGGTTATATCCCCAATAAAAATGACAATTTGGGTCTTGATCCTTTTGACTGATATTAAATCTTTCATTTGGTTTCAATTTTTTGAAAAAATAACCGAAAATTATCTCAATAATACACTTGAAATCGATCGATTTGAAAACGATCGATTTCCATCACATACCGGAATAACTTTTATTTTTGCTCAAAAAAATAAAAGTCAACAAATAGCTATTGTTTCTGCTCGAAAAATAAAAGTAAAAATAAAAGTAATAATAATAATAATAAGTTATAACAGTTACGGTCCCTGAATTTTACCATTCGCTATGAATCACACCATTAATGGCAAACATGGTACACATGTACTTTTGATACATTTTTAACCTGATTGGTATGGTGATACCGCGTCCTACTTGATACAATTTCAATTCTTAGTTTTTTATTTTTTGATTATAATATTCTTGCAAGACTAAGACTGTAAACCGATTTTTATAAGTACCTACAAAGCACGAATTACTTTCTATCCAATTGGTTGAGTTTATCATAAGTTCAAGTGCAATTTAAATACATTAATATTAAAATTGGGTTAAATAGGTTGATTATTTAAGGTACTTATGCAGGACCGGAACCCTCCTATGATTGAGATATTAGCTCATGACCGCTACAATTTGTTTTAAATTTCAGAAAATTTAAGCAATAATATACAAAGTGTTGTATCATATTTTGTTTGAAATGCTTCGTATTTGATCATACCTCCTATTTAAGATCTTCTTTTAAAAATCACTTTCGGATCAGTTTTTTTAATAAGTAACATAATATGAATAATATATAATTCCCAGATAACATTCCAATTAGAACAAGGGGTACTTCTCTCGGACAATAAGCTGCATCCGATTCTATTTTTAGACTCGCCTGCTCCGAACAGCAAATGCATTAGTTAGAGAAATTTTACATAGCCTAATACTCAAGTGAGTCCGGCCGGGCATCGAACTTGGGACCTCTGGTATGCTAGGCGGATGACTAAACTGTAACATAATCCTGGTATTAATAACAACTTTAAGCTTTTTTGTCGGAATTTTCTACAAAAATAATAAAACATCATGATTTTACCTTTGACCTGGGGCTGAAAGGGTTAAGCTTATCTTATTTTAAAAACGAAGCTCAGTATACATATACCCAGCAATAACATTCCTTAATAATTTTAACAAAATTGAACCGGACACGATTGAAAATATTATAAATGAAAATTTCGATTAAAATTTCTTATTTATTCCATGGGTTTTATATTGACCTTTACCTCAAACTGTTATTCGATCGCAATAATATTTCAAAATTTCATATTTCGATTACTAGGATCGGTAGGAAAAAACTAGAGGGTGTTGAAGCGCGGAACAATCTAATGTATATATAATGTTTTCTTCTTTTTTCAAAATGCCGGGCAATAAATGTCTTATATGTCCCTGTAGAAATTAAAAAAGCTTTGCTTGGGAAGTTTAGATATATTCACCATATCAATATTAGGGAAGTTTAATGACAACTGCCTTTTGTCTGTGCTTTCGCTGTCTATTGAAAACAGGACAGTGCCTAAACTAAAGGAGCTAAGGCAACAAAATTTGTGTAAAATATTCATCATTTCTTGGTATAGTTTGTTATTGAAATTGGTCGAAATTAGTATACAATGAATGAATGTGGAGGGCATGTGGTTTCATCAAGACGGCGTAACATGTCACACAGCCAGAGAAACAATTCAATTGCAACATCAGTCATTTCCCGGTTGTGTTATTTCGCGTTTTGGAGACCAGAATTGGCCGCCTAGATAGTGCGATTTAACACCCTTAGATTTTTTTCTTTGGGGTTTTTTAAAATCGATAGTTTACGCGAATATGCCTTAGAAGAGGAAATTGGACGCTCCATTAATGAAATACCGCAGCATTTATGAATTTGAATGAATTAAAAATTTCATTAAAAGATCGCGTGTGTGCCAGCAAAGCCGCGGCGGCCATCTGCACGATATCTTGTTCCACAATTTTTTTATTTTTAATATATCGTCAACTAAAAGACGAAATAACCTAACTACAGTTTTCAAAAGTTTACAGGAGAGGGGAAAAACGTTATAAAATTGGAATTGTTTGCAATATTTGAAAAAAAATTATGCACAAAAATTTTGTTTTTCTAAATACAGCTTATGTTATGTCACTTAGGTTATTTGGAATTGCAAAAATCTGAAACCAGATAACCTATCTACAGTAAATACTAACTAGTATAAATAAATCAAATTTTTTTATACATATAAATATTATATAAATTAAATAATGACAGTTATAGTTTCTTTTACTGGTTTAAGCAAATGAAAGTTCTTAATGATTGTTTAAATTACACTAAGCTACAAAATTAAACTTTTATCGCGATTTTTGATGATTTAGTTTTATCTTTTTTAAGTGCGTAATGGTACTCTAGGTACAAAAACTGTAACAATTTGGTCATTTGTGATATTAGATGTTCAAAATTTTGCACAAATATGCGTTATGATATAGGGAATAATAATCCATAAAAAACCCAATTTTTAAATTTTTGCAGATAGGTTATTTGGTCTTTAAGATGACGATATATATGTGTTTTATTTAAAATTTAAAAATTGCGTTCTAATGGGGACATCCTTTATTAACCATAGCTTCTATACTTACGAAAACAGCATAAATAAAAAAAAAATAAGGGGTTTCTTTCTTTTATAGAAAAACAAAGTTGTTATTTTAGGAATATTTTCACACCAAAAAAAATCGAATCGATTTTAAAAGTCATGTCCAAAATGTTCGAAAAAAAATTAAATATTAATAAGTATGAAAGTGCTATAGTCGGTCAACTTCGACCATATGATACCCTTCACCACTAATGTCAAAGTTGTTCTTTTTCTGTATAAAGACAAAAATTTTCTAAATTTTGCCATCATACAAATATTTTCTGTAAACTTATATATTTAAGCTGTTTCCGTCATTTGGACTTATATGAGAGCTAAGGTCAAATGTGGACCAATTATCTCGAAATTTGGCAGATTGATTACAGTTGTTACAAAAATTATATGTGCAAAAAATAAACTTCAAATTCTCATTATCTTAAGATTTTCGAGCGTTTTAGTGATTTTTTTTCCGGGAAGTGGGACCTATGGGAGGTACTATAAATAATGGACCGATTTTGACGAATTTCAATAGCCATGGTCCCAATATGATCTGTGCCAAATTTCATCAAATTATCTTAAGAATTGCGACCTGTACTTTGATTACAAGGTAAACCTTGGGGGTCCAAACAGCCAGACGGACGGACGGGCGGACATCGCTAAATCGACTCAGAAAGTGATTCTGAGACAAATATTTATATGCGTTACATACATCAGCACAAACTTATAATACCCTTTCCACCTATGGTGGTGAAGTGTATAAAAAAATATAGAAATAGTGACTTACACTCATAAACAATAAAGAAAAATGGTTTTATTAGTATTTCAAAGCGGATCTTAATAGATAGAAATAGTGTCTACCAACAAATCATTAGTCTTGTGATAACTTTATCGACAGTCATAGACAGTTCATATTATGTAAATATTATTTCAATTTTATAATGAAAACTTTATAATAAAAAAAATTCTATAAACTAATTTAATGTCAAACAAGTAAGAAAGCGCTATAGTCGGTCAAGCCGACCATACGATACCCTTCACCACTAAGGTCAAAGGTGTTATTTTTCCTGTATAAAGACAAATATTTGCTAAATTTTGCCATCATACAAACATTTTCTCAAAACTTATATATTCAACCTGTTTCCGTCATTTGGACTTATATGAGAGCTAGGGTCAAATGTGGACCGATTATCTCGAAATTTGGCAAATTGATTACAGTTGTTACAAAAATTATGTATGCAAAAAATAAACTCAAAATTTTCATTATCTTTAGATTTACGAGCGTTTTAGTGATTTTTTGTCTCATTTAGTGCGTTTTTGAGGAAGAGTTTGTATGGGAGCTATGGCCAAATGTGGACCGATTTCAAATTTGGTACAGTGATTTAAATTTACATAGGCAGTATCTGTTTTAAATTTCATGAAAAAATATTGATATTTGTGGCCAATATAGCAATTCCGGGAAGTGGAACCTATGGGAGGTACCATAAATAATGGACCGATTTTGACCACTTTCAATATTCATGGTCCCATTATCAAAAAAATTATCTGTGCCAAATTTCATCAAAATGTCTTTAGAATTGCGACCTGTAGTTTGATTACAAGGTAAACCTTGGGGGTCCAGCCAGCCAGACGGACGGACATCGCTAAATCGACTCAGAAAGTGATTCTAAGTCTATTGGTATACTAAAAGGTGGGTCTAAGACAAATATTTCTATGCGTTACAAACATTAGCACAAACTTATAATACCCTTTCCACCTATGGTGGTGAAGGGTATAAAAATTCCTTCAAGATTTTTGGGGGTTGCTAAAATCTGTGTAAAAATAATTATTCCCGTAATTTGATTGTCATTCTTTCTCCAAAGTTTTATCATAAATTTTAAGTCTAATAAAATGAAAGACGATTTTATTTAAGTCCCCATAATAAAGCATGAAATTAAAATGTGCAATCAAAGTTAAAAACCAAACCCAAGACCCATCAAATAAGAACCGAAAGAAACATTCAAAGCTAAATATGTATCCACTAAAGAGACCAACACAAATTGATAAAGTTCTTAACGAAATATGATACAGCCACAAAATTATCCTAAAGAAATAACAAGTGAACAAAAACAACAAGAACAACAACAAAAAATGAAATACAAACTTTGCTAATAATTCTAATCCTGTGACGAATTTTAGACTTTCAAAAAAAATATAATTTTTTGGTTATTTATATTTTTATGTTTCTGTTGAACTTTTTTCCTTTGCCACCACCATAAAATTTATTTACTTTCTTTTTCCTAAAATAAATGTTCTAATTTGGTGGCTATTTAAAAAAACATGTCACATAATCCTAGAAAGAAAAGCCAAAAAAAAAATGAGGGAAAACCAAACGATATACAAATAAAAAATATACACCGAGAAAATAAAGAAACTTGTAGCTGCAAAAAAAATTGACTAGATGGATGGATGAATGATGGTTATGTCTGTGTGAATTTTGAAAGTAAGTCATAACAAAATAATAAACCTACTGCCGCTAACTACCAGATAACTTTGTTCCATAGTTAAAAAATAAGTAAGATAGCACTACAGTCGATCAAGTACCTTTAGCTCTCAGGTCAAATATGGGAACAGAAATAGGTCAAATATGGGAGAATACAAACATAAAAGTCAACCAATTTAGATCTTTTTAAAGAGCTTTATATGAAGAGATCTTTAGACCTCAAGACGAGCGACAGACATCGCCATCGTCAATGAAGTGATTCTGAGACCAATATTTCTGAGTGTTACAAACATCAATACAAATGTATATAACCCTATGGTGCTATAAGTTATAAATATACACATATGACCAACTAGTCTAGTAAAAATTTGGAAAGCGAAAAAATGTTAAAGAATAAATGACAACTCATTTATGAAGACTAGAGCAGAAAAATGTGGAAAATAAAGGAACTGGAAGCAAAGGAAAAAAATTGGAAAATGGGAAAAAACACAGGAAAAGGCATGTTTGTATGAGATAAAATACAACACAACACCAAACTCATAAGACATTAAACATGTATAAAATAGAAAAATGTTCTTAGAAAAAATCTAATAATGAATTCATTCATTTTTGAAAAATGCAAAGAAAAATAGGCGAAAAATATGGAAAAATTATGCATTCAGAACAGGTTCTAAAAAGTGAACAGAGAACAAAGAGAAAAATCTAAAATTTGTGTTTTCTTCAAAGGTAGGGGCAAAAGTATTTTCGTATAGAATTTTTTTTTTTTTTTTCAATATAAAATTATTACTATAAAATTTTTTTCATTTAAACAAAAATTTTCATTTAATTAAAATTTCATTATAAAAATTTAAACATTTTTATGATCCAATTTGTATAAAAAAAATTTTCGTCAATCAAAATTTGACACTATAAACTTTTTCGTTATTAAAAATTTAGAAGTAGAAAATTTTTCGTTATAAAAATTTTTTATAAAATAAATTTTTCAACAGAAAATTTGTCGATTAAACAAATGTTTCTTTTTTTAATTTTCATTGTTAACACTTTTCTATAGGAAATTTTTCTTTATAAAAATTTTTCTATAGAAAATTTTTCATTCCAAAAATTTTTGATAAAATACATTTTTTTAATAAAAAGTTTTTCGATATAAAAAAGTTTCTAATAAAAATTTTTTTATGGAAAAATTTTCATTATAACCATTTTACTATAAAAAATTTTTCGTTATAAAAATTTTTTAATGGAAATTTTTTTTTATTGAAAATTTTTTGTTTTTCAAAATTTTCTTTAGAATATTATTAAAAAAATTTCTTTAGAAAATTTTTCGTTGTTAAAAAATTTTCTGTAAAAAATGTTTTGTTATTAAGCATTTTTCTATATAACATTTTTCGTTATTAAAAATTTTTCTATGGAAAATTTTTTGTTATTAAAATTTATAGAAAATTTTTCTTTAAAAAAAATTTTATAGAAAATTTTTCGTTGTTAAAAATTTTGCTATAGAAAATTTTTCGTTATAAAAAATTTTGCTATAGAAAATTTTTCGTAAAACAAAAATTAAAAAAATTTCTATAAACATTTTTTGGTATTAAAAAATTTTCTATAGAAAATTTTTCTTTATTAATAAATTTTCTTTAGAAAATGTTTCTTTATTTAAAAGTTTTCCATAGAAAATTTTTAATAAAAAATGTTCTATAGAAAACTTTTCGTTATTAAAAAAATTATAAAATTTTTCGTTATTAAATAATTTTTCTTTATTAAAAAATTCTCTATAGAAAATTTTTTGTTATTAAAAATGTTTCTTTAGAAAATTTTTTTAGAAAATTTTTTGTAATTAAAAATTTTTATAAAGGAAATTTTTCTATAAAAAATTTTTCGTTATTAAAAATTTTTCGATAGAAAATTTTTCGTATAAATTTTTATTTAAAAATTTTTTCTATAGAAAATTTTTCGTTATTAAAAATTTTTCTATAGAAAGTTTTTCGATGTTAAAATATTTTCTATTTAAAATTTTTCGTTATTTAAAATTTTTCATTATTACAAATGTTTTTATGGAAAATTGTTGTCATTAAGACTGAAAATTTTTTGCTATTAAAAATGTTTCGTTAGAAAATTTGTTGTTATTAAAAATTTTTCTGTAGAAAATTTTTCTTTATAAAAAATTTGTCTATAGAAAAAGTTATTAAAAAGCTTTTGCTATTTAAAATTTTCCGATAATAAAAATTTTTCTATAGAAAATTTTTCGTTATAAAAATTTTTCTTTAGAAAATTTTTTGTTATTAAAAATATTTCTATAGAATATTTTTCCTTATTAAAAATTCTTCTGTAGAAAATTTTTCGTTATCAAAAATTTTTTTCTGTAAAATTTGTTATTAAAAATTTTTGCTCTAGAAAATTTTTTGTTATTAAAAATTTTTGCTCTAGAAAATTTTTCGTTATTAAATATTTTACTCTAGAAAATTTTTCGTTATTAAAAATTTTTCTATACAAAATGTTTTGTTTTTAAAAATTTTTCTAAAGAAAATTTTTTGTTATTAAAATTTTTTCTATGAAAAATTTTTCGTTATTAAATATTTTTCTATAGAAATTTTTTTTTGTTATTAAAAATTTTTCTATAGAAAATTTGTATCTTTTTAAATGTTTTAAGATGTTCTGAAGGAAATCACTTTTACCCCTAACCAATACTAACTGATAGCATTAATGCTCATATATAAACCAACACGTATGTAGAAGTTCTTCATCATCAACACTAGTCATAAAGGATTTAAACTTAAAGACCTCCACCCCAAAGCCAACTGATGAAGGTATTCCGCCGCTGAAGTAGAAAAAAACTAACTACGTTCTGAACTCCAAACAACATTGTCAGTTGGTAAAAACGTGCTTTACTGAAAGCTAAAAGAAAAAGAAAAAATGTAAAAGCAAAAAAAAATAAAATATCTAATTCTTGTACATTTTACACTTGACAGACAGACGTAGTAGTAATAAGTAGATAGAATGAAATGGAAAAATCCCAAACCGTGGAATATGGAAAACCCCAACCTAAATGGGTGAAAACGGAAAAGGACCTTAACTAGAAGATTTATGGGACGCGGAGGTAGGCAATGATTGAAATGCAAAAAAAAAACACCCAATACATACACACACATATATAGAGACAGAAAGGAAAATCATTTCGTTTTGTTAAACAAACACAAACGTGTTCAGAATGGCTAATATGGGCAAATATTTATATTGGTTTTACAATATAACAAACGATGTCATATTCATCAGCCAAACTAATGCGGGGGACTCTAAAGATGGACGTGATCTACCGTCATAGAAATACACATATACATACATACACATGTAGTTGTTACATACACGTAAATATTAGTAGGCAGATACATTCATAGATATTTGAACAGTGTCAGTCAATAGTGAAGGAAAATTGTAATGCCATTTAGTCTTCTCATAGATATGTAAAAATGTTTGTATGTATCTATATAGTGGTACATATTCCTATATATTTCGATTGGTTAACAAACTTAATTTTTATTTTGGACCACATCCATCAGTGTGTTTATGAGTTACATATGTATGTGTGTATATGTTTTAGGGAACAAAGTAAATTTCGTTTCAACAACCTCTGTCAATTATTTACCTTGAAGCCATTTTCATGTATGTGAGGGGGTCAAAAGAGTAACGTATTCATGTCACATTATTTGACAAGTTCAATCTCTAGCTAAAGACTTTCTCAAACTCCAGTCATTAGTAGAAATGTCTTTCAAATATCTTTGTAAAGGAAGATGGTTAGGTAAATATAAATGTCTCATCACTTTTACTTTTTCAATTTCTTAATATTTGTTATTTATTTTGTAGCCTTAATAGATCTGTCAGTTCAAGGTACTTTGTAATAAAAGCACAAAATAATTGAAGGATAAAAAGTACCATGGCCATATTTAAAAAAATTTTGATGAAATAGTTCATTAAGAAAAATGTTGATGAAATTTTTCTTAAGGCAAAATATTGATAAAATTTTTCTAAAAAAAAATTTACTGAAATTTTTCTTATAGGAAAATGTTGATGAAAATTTTCTATACAAAAATTTTGATGAAATTATTCTTATGGACAAATTTTGATTAAAATTCTTCTATTAGACAAATTTTGTGAAATTTTTCTTATAGAAAAATTTTGGTGAAATTTTTCTTATAGGAAAATTTTGATAAAATTTTTCGTCTTATAGAAAAATTTTGACAAAATTTTGTTGAAACTTTTTTTTAAAGAAAAATTTTGATGAATTTTTTTAAAGAAAAATTTTAATAAATATTTTCTAAAAGAAAATTTAATGAAATTTTGTTTTTTTAAATTTTTCTTATTGAAAAATTTTTATGAAATTTTTCTTATAGAAAAATTTTTATAAAATTTTTCTTACAGAAAAATTTTGATGAATTTTTTTTTGTAAAAAAATTTTGATGAAATGTTTTTTGTAAAAAAATTTTGATGAAATTTTTTTGTAAAAAAATTTTGATGAAATTTTTTTATAGAAAAATTTTAATGAAATTTTTCAAATAGAAAAAAATTTTGATACAATTTTTCTTATAGAAAAATTTTTTATGAAATTTTTGTTATAGAAGAATTTTTATGAAATTTTTCTTATGGAAAAATGTTGATACAATTTTAATGAAATTTTGCTTATAGAAAAGTTTTAATTAAATCGTTAACGAAATATAGTTCATTAGGAAAAATGTTAATGAAATTTTTCTTAAGGAAAAATGTTGACAAAATTTTTCTAAAAAAAAAAAATACTAAAATATTTCTTATAGGAAAATTTTGATGAAAATTTTCTATACAAACATTTTTGGTAAAATTATTTTTATGGACAAATTTTGATTAAAATTCTTCTATTAGAAAAATTTTGTGAAATTTTTCTTATAGAAAAATTTCGATGAAATTTTTCTTATAGGAAAATTTCGATGAAATTTTTCGTCTTATAGAAAACTTTTGACAAAATTTTGTTGAAACTTTTTTTAAAGAAAAATTTTGATGAACTTTTTTAAAGAAAAATTTTGATGAATTTTTTTAAAGAAAAATTTTAATAAATATTTTCTAAAAGAAAATTTAATGAAATTTTGTTTTTTTTAATTTTTCTTATTGAAAAATTTGTATGAAATTTTTCTTATAGAAAAATTTTTATAAAATTTTTCTTAGAGAAAAATTTTGATGAAATTTTTTTTGTAAAAAAATTTTTGATGAAATTTTTTTTGTAAAAAACTTTTGATGAAATTTTTTTATAGAAAAATTTTTATGAAATTTTTCAAATAGAAAAAAATTTTGATACAATTTTTCTTATAGAGAAATTTTTTATGAAATTTTTGTTATAGACAAATTTTTATGAAATTTTTCTTATGAAAAAATGTTGATACAATTTTAATGAAATTTTGCTTATATAAAAGTTTTAATTAAATTGTTAACGAAATATAAAATATAAAAACATTTTAATGAAATATTTCTTTTAAAAATATGTTAAAGAAAATTTTACTTTTTAATTTAAATTTTGATAGGTTTTTTCTTATCGAAAAATTTTAATGAAATTTTTCTTATAAGAAAATTTTGATGAAATTTTTTTATTGAAAACTTTTAGTGAAATTTTGCTTAGTTTGGTGAAATTTTTATTCAGAAAAATTTTGGTAAAATTTTTCTTTTAGAAAAATTTTAATTAAATTTTTCTTTTAGAAAAGTTTTAATGAAATTTTTCTTAAAACTTTTGATGAAATTTTCCCTACAGAAAAATGTTGATGAAATTTTATTTATAGACAAATTTTAATGAAATTTTTTCACAGAAAAATTTTGAAAAAAATTTTATAAAATTTAAAAAATTTATAAAATTCTTCTTAAAGAAAAATTTTAAGAAAATTTTTCTTATAAAAAAATTTTAATGCAATTTTTTATAGAAAAATTTAAAGCCAACTTTTCGTTCAGAAATATTTTAATGAAATTTTTGCTTAAGGAATACTTTAATGAAATTTTTTTTTAATTCTTCTAATAGAAAAATTGTGAAAAATTTTGATGCAATTTATCTAATAGAAAAATTTTAATGAAATTTATAGAAAAATTATGATGCAATTTTCAATGAAATTTTTCTTAAAATAAATTTGTTGGTAATATTTGTCTTAAAGAAAAGTTTTTAAATTTTTCGTAATGAAAAATTTACATTCGTTTGTAGAATAATTAAAAATGTTTATACAAACATTTTGAAAATGAACTTTTATAGAAAAACTTTCAATGTGAAATTTTTATAGAAAAATGTTCAATGTGAAATTTTTATAGAAAAATTTTCAATGTGAAATTTTTATAGAAAAATTTTCAATGTAAAATTTTTATAGAAGAATTTTTCAATGTGAAATTTTTGTAGAAAAATTCAATGTGAAATTTTTTTAGAAAAATGTTTAATGAAATTTTTATAGAAAAATTTTCAATGTGAAATTTTTATAGAAACATTTTCAATGTAAATTTTTATAGAAAAATTTTCAATGTGAAATTTTTATAGAAAAAGTTTCAATGTGAAATTTTTATAGAAAAATTTTCATTGAAAAATTTTCATTGTGAAATTTTTATAGAAAAAATTTCAACATGAAATTTTTATAAAAAAATTTTCAATGTGAAATTTTTATAGAAAAATTTTCAATGTGAAATTTTTATAGAAAAATTTTCAATGTGAAATTTTTATAGAAAAATTTTCAATGTGAAATTTTTATAGAAAAATTTTCAATGTGAAATTTTTATAGAAAAATTTTCAATATGAAATTTTTATAGAAAAATTTTCAATGTGAAATTTTTATAGAAAAATTTTCAATGTGAAATTTTTATAGAAAAATTTTTAATGTGAAATTTTTATAGAAAAATTTTCAATGTGAAATTTTTATAGAAAAATTTTCAATGTGAAATTTTTATAGAAAAATTTTCAATGTGAAATTTTTATAGAAAAATTTTCAATGTGAAATTTTTATAGAAAAATTTTCAATGTGAAATTTTTATAGAAAAAATTTCAACATGAAATTTTTATAGAAAAATTTTCAATGTGAAATTTTTATAGAAAAATTTTCAATGTGAAATTTTTATAGAAAAATTTTCAATGTGAAATTTTAATAGAAAAATTTTCAATGTGAAATTTTTATAGAAAAATTTTCAATATGAAATTTTTATAGAAAAATTTTCAATGTGAAATTTTTATAGAAAAATTTTCAATGTGAAATTTTTATAGAAAAATTTTCAATGTGAAATTTTTATAGAAAAATTTTCAATGTGAAATTTTTATAGAAACATTTTCAATGTGAAATTTTTATAGAAAAATTTTCAATGTGAAATTTTTATAGAAAAATTTTCAATGTGAAATTTTTATAGAAAAATTTTCAATGTGAAATTTTTATAGAAAAATTTTCAATGTGAAATTTTTATAGAAAAATTTTCAATGTGAAATTTTTATAGAAAAATTTTCAATGTGAAATTTTTATAGAAAAATTTTCAATATAAAATTTTTATAGAAAAATTTTCGATATGAAATTTTTATAGAAAAATTTTCGATATGAAATTTTTATAGAAAAATTTTCGATATGAAATTTTTATAGAAAAATTTTCAATGTGAAATTTTTATAGAAAAATTTTCAATGTGAAATTTTTATAGAAAAATTTTCAATGTGAAATTTTTATAGAAAAATTTTCAATGTGAAATTTTTATAGAAAAATTTTCAATGTGAAATTTTTATAGAAAAATTTTCAATGTGAAATTTTTATAGAAAAATTTTCAATATAAAATTTTTATAGAAAAATTTTCGATATGAAATTTTTATAGAAAAATTTTCGATATGAAATTTTTATAGAAAAATTTTCGATATGAAATTTTTATAGAAAAATTTTCGATATGAAATTTTTATAGAAAAATTTTCGATATGAAATTTTTATAGAAAAATTTTCGATATGAAATTTTTATAGAAAAATTTTCGATATGAAATTTTTATAGAAAAATTTTCGATATGAAATTTTTATAGAAAAATTTTCGATATGAAAGTTTTATAGAAAAATTTTTGATATGGAATTTTTTTAGAAACATTTTCGATATGAAATTTTTATAGAAAAATTTTCGATATGAAATTTTTATAGAAAAATTTTCGATATGAAATTTTTATAGAAAAATTTTCAATGTGAAATTTTTATAGAAACATTTTCAATGTACAATTTTTATAGAAAAAATTTCAATGTGAAATTTTTATAGAAAAATTTTCGATATGAAATTTTTATAGAAAAATTTTCGATATGAAATTTTTATAGAAAAATTTTCGATATGAAATTTTTATAGAAAAATTTTCGATATGAAATTTTTATAGAAAAATTTTCATTGTGAAATTTTTATAGAAAAAATTTCAATGTGAAATTTTTATAGAAAAAATTTCAATGTAAAATATTTTTAGAAAAATTTGTTAAGAGAAATTTTTGTAAAAACATTTTCAATGTAAATTTTTTATAGAAAAGTTTTCTATGTGAAATTTTTATAGAAAAATGTTTAATGTGAAAATTTTTTATAGAAAAATTTTTAATTAAAAATTTTTGTAGAAACGTTTTTTTAGAAAAATTATCAATTTGAAAAATTACAAAAATGTTCAATGCAAAATTTCTATAGAAAAACTTTCAATGCGAAGTTTTATAGAAAAATTTTTAATGTAAAATTTTTATATAGAAAAATTTTCAATGGAAAAAAATATTTGATGTGAATGAATGTATCATACTAAAATTTTTATGTAAAAATTGTTTAAAGAAAAATTTTGATATAAAATTTTTGATTAAAATAGTTTTGATGTAAAAATTGTTTTAAGAATAATTTAGAAGTAAAAATTATTCATTGAAAAATTTTATTTGAAACTATTCGAATTTTTGCTCATCTCTGGTCACTTCACGATATGCCATGGATAATGATGAGCCTGTTAATCGCCAAAAGAATGAGATAAAGAGTCATGATGTTAAATACGAAAACTTGTCCGTTTAGATTTAAACATATCGGACGCGTGTGGAATACTATAATTATTTGTAATTAAAGGAGGAATAATTCGTGAAAACATCTCACATTTATGGACTTTATTAAAACTAACAAAAAAAATTCAAAGTTAACATAGTTTATTCCTTGAATACTAAAAGATAGAAAACAAATGGAGTAGAGATATTAAAAGCAAACAAACAAGACATGTCAGAAAATTCATCAAATTTTCGCTTTATTTCCAAAAAGTTTTAATATGGCTAAGAATGATGATTATTTCGAAAAACCTTAACACATACGAGACACAAACGTTAAAGAGCTTAATTGAGGAAAATTCCATTAATTCTTAGGGTATTTGGGTATTTTCGTTACTTTATGCCCTTAAATTTGGCTTTTCTGTTAACAATTTGATTTGAACCTTTTGTATTTCTTTTAATTTTATTTTATTTATACAAATGTGTGTAAAAAGAGTATTTTTCCGACAACTTCTTAAGAAAATAACTAATATTTGTTCATTAAGCCGGGGCCACAAAAATTAAATAAACATGACTTTTTTTCTTTATACAAAATTTTGGTAAAAGTGGCAAGAATTGGAGGAGGAAAAGTTTTAATATCACGCATTTGTGCCTAATACGCACGACTGACAGACAAAAGGTTTTTCTTTTTTTTGTTTGGAAAATTATTTCTAATTCTTTTTCTCTTATTATTATTACTTAGCATCTTTTGAATGGTTATAATTAGTGTGATGTGATAATTGAATTCAAAAGGAAATTCTACTCGTAAATGTTAACAGCCCCTTTCCAATTAGATTTTTATAATTTTCTCTGTAGGCCTGAGTTGAATGTGGAATTGGGATAACGGAAGGCTTTAATATTTATTTAACGTCTTTATTAATAAAAATGTTTTTTCATTTTGAAACATTTTCATAAAATTTTTATGAAGCATTTCAAAAAATTTGATGAGTTCTTTTGTGTTTAAGGAGGGGTTTTAATAAGTCAAGTGAAGTGATGGGAAGAAGTGTCGAGGGTTTTAAAAGAATTTATTTATTTAGTAAGTGACTGGTATTGAATGAAAAGAAAGTAAAACCAAAATTTAAATTTATGTTTATTAAGTTAATTGGCTTAGCACTTCAGCATAAGCGTGCAGAATCTGTGGCCAAATCGCCGCATTCGATATCGATCGAAAACTCAGACTTTTAACAAAATATTATGTAGCATACCTTAGGGATTTTGAAAATAATTAATTTTGCAAAAAAATTAATAAAGTTTGATATCTAAACATATCCGTTTGTTTGTCAAAACATTTAGTTTAAAATTAATTATTTTAGTATCAGGGAACTTTCGACATGTTAGTTACAATGTAGTGATCCTTATATGTTATATATTATTTAGGTTATCCCAAAAGTATGCTACCAAAATGTTTCTGATGACATCGATCAATATCAAATGCGGCGATTTGGCCCCTTGCTTCCAGGTTCAATCTAGTATACGTTCCAAAGCTAGGTACTTACATCAAAGCCTGATTTGTGATCACGCTTCCACAATTTTTATGATTCAAGCGCAAAGATAGTGCTGAAAACTTGCTTTGAGCCTGCTATTAGTAAATTTAGTTACATAGAGTAATGACTGACAATAGTATGAAGTTAGTGAAGAGATACATGTTTGAGGAAATTAAGATATCTAAATCAAGTGCGTAAGTTTTAAAATTACCATTAAAACCAAAGTGGGACTTTAAATCAAGGATAATGTGAGAGGCAGTTTTTCAGATGTATTTCAACTTATTTGGTCTAAGATAGTTGTACTAGGCAAATAAGAAATTCTACTACTACGGCAGCTGATGCAAAGATTTTGGAACTGCGAGAACATTCTGATGGATGAAACCAATCCATTATGCTACACTGAGAGTCAAGGGTAACAAAATCGGACTGAATTATAACAAAGCTGTAGGTGAAAGTGGATTGCCATCAGAAGTTTTTAACCTGTCCATTGCATCACGTATGATGCACATAAAATAATTTTCGTATACTTGTGCATTACATGTGATTCACACATGGTATTTTATTGGGAAAGTTTGTATTTTTATCAAAATTAAATAAAGAAACGTATTGAGATATCAATTTTTTTATCTTGTTTCAAGTTCTCACATGTCTTACTCTTCTACTTTAAAGGTTTTATGAAAATAAAGTTTGATTCTTTTATTCTGGACACAGCCGATGTAGATCGATTTTGCTCCAAACTTCGTATTCAGATGTACAATATTCTGCATAATTTTATCCTCCTTCATCAGATTTTTAAAATTATGAAGACCAATGATAAAAAAAATGTCTGAAAACTCAATTAAACATCACTAAAATTTAATTTCATAAAAAAAAACAACTTAAAAGATGGAACAGAACAGAAAAATAGTCGGCAGAGTTGTCGTTTTTTATACTTTTAACTAAAACAAGTATTTTTTTACAATGTTTAATTCTAACGTTTTAAAAAGAAAAAAGTTTTCTACTCCATTTTTTAAATATTTTTATCAAAAGTTGTTCTATAGAAAATTTTTTTATCAAAAATTTTTCTATAGAACATTTTTTTATCAAAAATGTTTCTATAGAAAATTTTTTTTATCAAAAATTGTTCTGGAGGAAATTTTCTTATTAAAAATTTTTCTATAGAAAATTTTTTTATCAAAAATTTTTCTATAGAAAATTTTTTTATCAAAAATTTTTGATAAAATATTTTTTTATAGAAAAATTTAAAAAAAAATTTCTGTAAAAAAACTTTTGATAAAAAAATTTTCTATAGAAAAATTTTTGATACAAAAATTTATAGTAGAAAAATTTTTGATAAAAAAATTTTTCTATAGAAAATTTTTTTATCAAAAGTTTTTTTACAGAAATTTTTTTTTTTAATTTTTCTATAAAAAAATATTTTATCAAAAATTTTTCTATAAAAAATTATTTTATCAAAAATTTTTTTATTAAAAATTTTTCTGTAGAAAATTTTTTTTATCAAAAATTTTTCTATAGAAAAAATTTTTCTATAGAACATTTTTTTATCAAAAATTTTTCTATAGAAAATTTTTTTATCAAAAATTTTTCTATAGAAAACTTTTATATCAAAAATGTTTCTATAGAACATTTTTTTATCAAAAATTTTTCTATAGAAAATGTTTTTATAAAAAATTTTTCTATAGAAAATTTTTTCAACAAAAATTTTTCTATAGAAAACCTTTATATCAAAAATGTTTCTATAGAAAATTTTTTTATCAAAAATTTTTCAATAGAAAATTTTTCTATAGAAAATTTTTTTATCAAAAATTTTTTTTATAGAAAATTTGATTATCAGCCTGTTCACAAAACTGTCATACGTTAGAAGGCAATCGAATACGAGCCTAACGATCAAGCTCTAAATTGAGTTCATTTTCTTTTTTCGTTTGAAAGTAAAAGCTTCGTAATAAAATATCAAATAATAGTATTGCCATGATACATTTTATTACTTTTCTGAAAGCTTTTCCTGTAAAACTTACGAATTTTGTAAAATGATGTTAACCCTAAAATTAAATAATATCAAAAATAAATAAAAATAAAAAATAAAAAAATTTAACATTTTTTTCAAAATTAAATCAAACACATTTGCAATGATATTCTCGGTATGAGAAAGGCAAGTATTAAGTAAAAAAGTTCGGTTTTAGGAACAAGTTCCCTGATTTCGATAGACCGGACTCCAAAGTAACTAGAAACGATAGAACATTGTGACACTCCAGTGGCTCAATAGAGTTGCATACCGACGAGCACGTTCACCCTTTCCTACACTCGGTCGAGTAGCTCTTACAAAGACCCTATTATGAGACATGTATTGCGTAAGAAGATTTGAGTTTGGGAACGAGTATTGCGTAAGAAAGTTCTTGTATCGAGAACGAGTTTCCTAATTTCTTTAGGACACATTCCAAAGTAAAAACGATAGAAAAGTGTGACACTCCAGTGGTTCTATAGAATTGGATACCATGTTATCATCAATGAGCACTTTCGCCATCTCTTGCACTCTTACATAGAACCTATTCCGAAACATGTATTGCGTACCGCTGAAATACAACTCTCATGTATGGGCCGGTGCTTCCAAGTTTATTTCGGAACTTCTTGACCGAGTACAGGAGAGAGCAAAAGTGGTCATCGGTAACAGTAGGTTATCCAACTCTATTGTTCTTTTGTTACTACTTTGGAATGTGCTCTAACAAAATCAGGAAACTCGTTCTCGATACAAGAACTTTCTTACGCAATACACGTCTATCTTTTAGAGCTCATCCTTTCCTAGTCTATTGACCAGTAGACAGACGATATATACAACGATATTACAATATAGGGAAGTTTAAATCAAATGTCCACAAACACTGCCTATTCCCCTCCCACAACCTTTTCCTAATTTCAACATAATGCATTATATTGTGTTCAGGTCCTAAACAAAAAAAATTTAATAACCGTTATTTTATTTCCCAGGCGATTATTTCAATTGCCTGATTTGACATTTACTTTCGTCTATACATTTCATTTACGAACCAAAATTGTAAAAGCTTTTTCTAGTTTCACTCAAAAAAAAATTCAAAAACCAAAAGTTCAATTTTTTCGTAAGTTGACGTACAATTTGAAAAAATTGTAGTTTCAAAAACAGGCTGTATATTTTTTTATCAAAAATTTTTCTATAAAAAAACCCTTTATCAAAAATTTTTCTATAAAAAATTTTTTAATCAAAAATTTTGAAAATTTTTCAATACAAAAATATTTTTATCGAAAATTTTTACAGAACAAAATTTTTATCGAAAAATATTGTTATTAAAAATTTTTTCTGCAACAAAATGTGTGAATCGAAGAAAATATCTTAAAAATATAAAAATCTAAAATTGTTTAATGTTAGAATTTATTTCCGTTTTGAAAAATATTCCCAATATTTAAAAAAAATATTCCCAATGTTTACAAAAATAATAGTGTCGTGGCAAAAATGTTTGAGATCATATTTCTTTGTTCCCTCGAACTATGTATTTTGGATTTTGATTTCTTTCTTGTCTATTTAATTTTTGTCTTTTCTTTAACAAAGCAGCATCAACCAACTCTGTTAAAATCCAAATTCCAACTGAATGATTTTAGTACTCACTTTCACGAGTTTTGTTAATGATCGTGGTATTTACGAAATTTACATAAAATTCATTGGCTTCTGGTGGTATGGGTTGCCTACTCCTGAAAATATCCTATATTAAAGACTGACCCAGGAAATTAACAATATTCTTATGATCTGACACAAGCCAATCGTTCAAGAGCATATTTAACTAACATAAATCGTTCAGTTCATGGGTCAGTTAATTTTTGTACATGTGTAGTCCCAAGTAAAAATAATATACAACGATGAGATGCACTTTTGGAAAAAAAAGGTATCTGAGCAAACAAAATTTTCGAATTTGTGATGACACCAATTTACATTCAATCCTTCTGAGCTTAATGTAGATTTGGGGCAGCGCTATTGGTTCATATTTTTGAGAGAACGTCGTTATGTCGCAGTGTTTTAGAAAATTTTGCTCTTATCTAATCACTAATCTACAAACTATAAAAAAATTTTGATTTAGATTGAATGGGAGGTGGGCGTGGCTCTAGCCCGATTTTCTTGAAAATAGGAATATGACGTTCTTATATGATTCTTATCTGATTACTAATTTCAGAGATATGCAAATTTATAAATTTAAATTGTATGAAAGATAGGCGTGGCACTTGTAAGATTTTCTATAAATTTCTGCTAAATACTTGGTTTTCACCTCCCTACTCTAGGTGCTTCTATTCTTCCCAACTTTTCTAGAAAGTGGCGACGCAGTGCGATGGTCAGATCAGACCGTCACAATAAGAACATGATTCTATCTTCTTTTGGCCCAACTTGGGTGATCTAGACAATAAGCATATGTGGTTTTAAATGGATGACTCCAAGGACAACACATCTTATTTCACTTTGCATAGTCCTCACTGAAGCTTTGTTCATCTTTCGTGGAGCTAAAGTGAATTTTCCACCGCGATTATACATTTTTACTCGATTTGAAACTTTAAAATTTTGTAGTTCAATCGATTAGAATCAAATCGTAAGGTCAACTTGATTGAACTGAGTTTTTTGGTCTATTTTTGTCAACTGTTACCGATTTGGGGGTAAGATTGAATCAGATTTATCTTTTTAAAAATATAAGTTACCCAAATGTAAATCTATTTTTATATAAAAATAAATTTCTAATTGATTTTCATTATATTAGGGCAGTGTTGAAATACTTTTTTTAAGTTTCTTACGATTTATACCTATAATATTATTAAGTTCTTTAATATTCACATTTTATTCCTAAAATAGTTATGAGCAGTTTTCAACCAACTCAACTTCATTTTATAAATCAACAACAGTTTTAAAAACTTTTTAAATTAACCCCTCATTTAGGAGTAATATTAAATTATTTCCTCTGAAAAAAATAGAAAAAATCTTCCAAAAATCAAAATACAAGTTTTAAGTTAAAAGTTTATTGACTTAACAATTAGTAGCAAACAACTTGAAGACGGAAAATGTCTAAGTTTTGTTTTTACATCAACGTTTTCCCCATTTTTTGGGTAATTTTTCACTTGAAAATTGCTTAAGGAGCTGTTGAAAAAATTAAACTTAGTTTTTCTTAAAATCTTACGAAAAGATCAAAGTTTTCCCTTTTTCCTCATTCTTCATTAATTGAGTTGTATTTATGTTGTTATTTAAAGCACGTTTTCAATTACGTTAAACTGTTTTCATTTTGTACGCTGATCATCTTGTAACATTCTAAACGTCTGATTTTTGCCCTAAAAGAAATCATCAAACAAACCTAAACAAACTGATAAAAAGGAGCCGGAAGAGAAAGGTAGGATGGTAGTTTTACAGATAGACAGACATTAGAGAAAATTTAACCAGGTGCTTGGGTTACCATAGGGTTTGCAAATATTTGCTAACTTTTGCTTTTTAGGTGGATGGTGTTTTAAGTTTGGGCTTTGATTGGTAACAATTTGCACTGGAAGAAAATATTGAAAAAAGATTTGGGCCGAAATAATTTCTATAAAAAAATGTTGGTTTATTCAAATTTTTTTAATAGAAAGTAAAATTTTTCTGTTGAAAATTTTTCGGTATCAACAATTTTTCTATAGAAAATTTCTTTTTATCAAAAATGTTTCTATCGAAAATTTTCGTTATCGAAAATTTTTCTATAGAAAATTTTTCGTTATCAAAAATTTTTCCACAGAAAATTTTTTATTATCAAAAATTTTTCTTTAGAAAATTTTTTGTTGATAAAATTTTTTCGTTAGTAAAAATTTTTCCATAGAAAATTTTTATTGATAAAAATTTTTTTATAGAAAATTTTTCGTTATCAAAATCTTTTCCATAGAAACTTTTTCGTTATCAAAAACTTTTCTTGGAAAATTTTTCTATAGAAAATTATTAGTTCCTAAAAATTTTTCGTTAATAAAAATTTTTCTATAGAAATTTTTTCGTCATTAAAATTTTTTCTATAGAAAAGTTCGTTATTAAAAATTTGTCTATGGAAAATTTTTCGTTATTAAAAATTTTTCTACAGAAAATTTTTCGTTATTAAAAATTATTGTATAGAAAATTGTTCGTAATTAAAAATGTTCCTACAAAAAATTTTTTGTTATAAAAAATTTTTCTATAAAAAATAACAGAAAATTTTTCGTTAATAAAAATTTTTCAATAGAAATTTTTTCGTCATTAAAATTTTTTCTATAAAAAAGTTTGTTATTAAAAATTTGTCTATGGAAAATTTTTCGTTATTAAAAATCTTTCTATACAAAATTTTTCGTCATTAAAAATTTTTCCATAGAAAAAAAATATTTTCTATAGAAAATTTTTCGTCATAAAAAAAATATTCTATAGAAAATTCATTGTCATTAAAAAAAATTTTATTTATTTTTTTATTTTAAAATTTTTCGTCATTAAAAATATTTTCTATAGAAAATTTTTCGTCATTAAACAAATTTTCTATAGAAAATTATTCGTCATTAAAAAAAATTTCTATAGAAAATTTTTCGTCATTAAAAAAATTTTCTATAGAAAACTCATTGTCATTAAAAAAAATTTTATTTATTTTTTTATTTTAAAATTTTTCGTCATTAAAAAATTTTTCTGTAGAAAATTTTTCGTCATTAAACAAATTTTCTATAGAAAATTATTCGTCATTAAAAAAATTTTCTATAGAAAATTTTTCGTCATTAAAAAAATTTTCTATAGAAAATTTTTCTATAAAAAGTTTTTTTAATGACGAAAAATTTTCTATAGAAAATTTTTTTAATGACGAAAAATTTTCTGTAGAAAATTTTTTTAATGACGAAAAATTTTCTATTGAAAATTTTTTAATGACGAAAAATTTTCTACAGAAAAATTTTTTGTTTTTATGACGAAAAATTTTCTATAGAAAATTTTTTTAATGACGAAAAATTTTCTTAGAATATTTGTTTAATGACGAAAAATTTTCTATAGAATTCTTTTTTAATGACGAAAAATTTACTATAGATATTCTTTTTAATGACGAAAAATGTTCTACAGAAAAATTTTTTAATGACAAAAAATTTTCTATAGAAAATATTTTTAATGACGAAAAATTTTCTATAGAAAATATTTTTGATGACGAAAAATTTTAAAATAAAAAAAATAAATAAAATTTTTTTTAATGACGAAGAATTTTCTATAGAAAATTTTTTTTATGACGAAAAATTTTCTATAGAAAAATTTTTGATAACGAAAAATTTTCTTACAAAAATTTTTAATAACGAAAAATTGTCTATAGAAAAATTTTTAATAACGAAAAATTTTCCATAGACAAATTTTTAATAACGAACTTTTTTATAGAAAAAATTTTAATGACGAAAAAATTTATATAGAAACATTTTTATTAACGAAAAATTTTCTGTAATTTTTTATAGAAAAATTTTTTATAACAAAAAATTTTTGGTGAAAAATTTTCAATAGATTAATTTTTAATAACGAAAAATTTTCTGTAGAAAAATTTTTGATAACGAAAAATTTTCCATAGACAAATTTTTAATAACGAACTTTTCTATAAAAAAAATTTTAATGACTAAAAAATTTCTATAGAAAAATTTTTAGTAACGAAAAATTTTCTATAGAAAAATTTTCTATATAAACATTATTAAAAACAAAAAATTTTTTATTAAAAAAATTTTATTAACGAACAATTTTCTATAGAAAAATTTTCCAAGAAAAGTTTTTGATAACGAAAAAGTTTCTATGGAAAAGTTTTTGATAGAAAATTTTTCCATAGAAAAAAAATTTTTTTTGATAGAAAATTTTTCGTCATAAAAACAAAAAATTTTTCTGTAGAAAATTTTTCGTCATTAAAAAAATTTCCTATAGAAAATTTGTCGTCATTAAAAAAATTTTCTATAGAAAATTTTTCGTCATTAAAAAATTTTCTATAGAAAATTTTTCGTCATTAAAAAATTTTCTATAGAAAATTTTTCGTCATTAAAAAAATTTTCTATAGAAAATTTTTCGTCATTAAAAAAATTTTCTATAGAAAATTTTTCGTCATTAAAAAAATTTTCTATAGAAAATTTTTCGTCATTAAAAAAAATTTCTATAGAAAATTTTTCGTCATTAAAAAAATTTTCTATAGAAAATTTTTCGTCATTAAAAAAATTTTCTATAGAAAATCTTTCATCATTAAAAAAATTTTCTATAGAAAATTTTTCGTCATTAAAAAAATTTTCTATAGAAAATTTTTCTTCATTAAAAAAATTTTCTATAGAAAATTTTTCGTCATTAAAAAGATTTTCTATAGAAAATTTTTCGTCATTAAAAAGATTTTCTATAGAAAATTTTTCGTCATTAAAAAAATTTTCTATAGAAAATTTTTCGTCATTGAAAAAATTTTCTATAGAAAATTTTTTGTCATTAAAAAAATTTTCTATAGAAAATTTTTCGTCATTAAAAATTTGTTCTAAAGAAAATTTTCGTTAAAAGAAATTTACAGATTATTATTTGATAAATGTTTAATCTTGAGAACATTACTCAATATTTTAATTTAAAACTGCAAATTTTTGTTTGTCATTTACATTTTTACAGTCAAAGTCCCTGATATTTAATTCCGTTTGATGACAGACTTCAACACTCCCCAAGCCAATTATGTCAATATAATTTTTGTAAAAATAACCCTTGTGAAAACTCTTTCGACCTTTTTTCGCCCATAAAAAACACCTGGCAATTTATTTTATTCACTTATTTTGCGTGTACACTTTAGCGCCTTATTTGGCCGTTTGCATCAGTTTTTCTTTTAATTTTCCAATTTTCCCTTTTTTCTGTACGTTTTTATTTCATTTAATATTTATTTCATATAAATGTGTAGCATTTGATTAATTGAATTGAAAAATGAAGCAACAACAAAAAACAAAAAGAAATATTATAAAACCAAATAAAATTGAAGAAAATGTAAGATTGAAATATACGTTAGTTGAGTTCAATGCGTGTTGATTGCTCGTTTGCCGTATTTTCATTTCATTTGGGTGAAAACGAAAAATTTTATTACTGTATTTTTACTTCTTTCTTTTTTACTGAACCTTTTATTTAATTTCTCAAATATTTCAGATATTCAGACATTTATACATACATACAATTATTTGTAAATTCATTTATTCATACATTCAGTTGATTGAGTAAGTCAGTCATTCTGTCCTTTCACTGTCTGACAGTCAGTCAAAGTCATCGAGTGTTGTTTTTTTTTTTTTTTTGTTTCTTCTGATATTATTGTATCGATAGCATTGTTAAGTTTCATAAATCTTTTTATTATTCTTTCATTTATTATTGTTATTGTTGTTCATATATGTATGGATATATTGTTGCTATTCCTTCCGATATCGATCTACTAAAATAATTGTGTGGTTTTGTGTTATTTCCTTTTTACAGGATATTACATTGACAATTGATGTGTAATAATTAACATTGATTAAGACATTGTTGGTAAAAGAAAACAGAAAAATACACAAACACATATACACCCACTCCTACTACACTCACGCAAATGGCAACAAGGAAAAGGAGAGTTAAAGGTGAATATATTCTTTTATATCTTTCAATTGGAAAAGTTGTTGAAATTTACCATAAGGTAACGTCACAGAAGAACGTAAATCAGAAAAGGATGGAAGCAAAAATAGAAAAATTTTATTAAATTTTTTTTAAACACTTAAAAAGAGAACGATCGATATAGTTCGGAAATCACGATACCTGCTTTTAAATAGAGTACATATAAATTACTAAGAATTTAAAATATATTTTTAAAGTCAATAAATTAAATGAACTTACTTCTAGTTTTGCAAAATCGTTAATATATTCCAATAAACACAATGGGATAAAAACAGCTCAGACTTACCTAAAAAGAAAGAAACCAGATTTAAATTATTTATTTTATATTAAAACTACTCCACATACATTTTCTAATTTTTAAATATTTATTGAAACAAACTAAGAGTTCATTGAAAATTTGGCCTTTTCTAAAAATATAAAAAAACTTAAATCAAAGAATATATAAAAATAAGAATTTTTTTTGCAAATTTTCCTATAAAAATAAGAAATTTTGGAAATTTTTCTATAAAAATAAGAAATTTTTGAAAAATTTCCTATAAAAATAATAAATTTTTGAAAAATTTTCTTGTAACAATAAGAATATTTCGAAAAATTGCCTATAAAAATAAGAAATTTTTTAAAATTTCCTATAAAATAATGAAGATATTTTTGCAAAAATTTCCTATAAAAATAAGAAATTTTTGAAAAATTTAATATAAAAATGAGAAATTTTTGAAAAATTTTCTATAAAAATAAGAAATTTTTGAAAAATTTATTTTAAAAATAAAAAAAATTTGCAAAAAAATATGACATTTTTGAAAAATGTTCTATCAAAAAAGAAATTTTTGAAAAACTTCCTATAAAAATAAGAAATTTTTGAAAAATTTCCTATTAAAATAAGAACTTTTTGAAAAATTTCCTATTAAAATAAGAACTTTTTGAAAAATTTCCTATTAAAATAAGAAATTTTTAAAAAATTTCCTATTAAAATAAGAAATTTTTGAAAAATTTCCTATTAAAATAAGACATTTTTGAAAAATTTCCAAAAAAATAAGATATTTTTTAAAAATTTCCTAAAAAATAAGATATTTTTGAAAAAATTCCTATAAAAGTAAGAAAAATTTTTGAAAAATTTCTTATAAAAATATGAAATTTTTTAAAAAATTTTATATAAAAATAAGAAATTTTTGAAAAATTTTCTAAAAACAAAATAAAAAATTTTTGAAAAATTTCCTATAAAAACAAGAAATTTTTGAAAATTTTCCTATATAAATAAGAAATTTTTGAAAAATTTCCTAAAAAAAAATTAGAAATTTTTGCAAAATTTCCTATAAAAATAAGACATTTTTGAAAAATTTCCTATAAAAATAAGAAATTTTTTGAAAAATTTCCTATAAAAATAACAAATTTTTTGAAAAATTTCCTATAAAATTAAGAAATTTTTTGAAAAATTTCCTATAAAAATAAGAAATTTTTTGAAAAATTTCCTATAAAAATAAGAAATTTTTTGAAAAATTTCCTATAAAAATAAGAAATTTTTGAAAAATTTCCTATAAAAATAAGAAATTTTTGAAAAATTTTCTATAAAAATAAGAATTTTTTGAAAAATTTTCTATAAAAATAAGAAATTTTTGAAAAATTTTCTATAAAAATAAGAAATTTTTAAAAAATTTCTTATAAAATAATAAATTTTCAAAAAATGTCCTATTAAAATAAGAAATTTTTGAAAAATTTCCTATAATAATAAGAAATTTTTGAAAAATTTCCTATAAAAATATGAAATTTTTGAAAAATTTCCTATAAAAATTAAAAAATTTTGAAAAATTTCTTATAAAATAAGAAATTTTCGAAAAATTTTCTATTCAAATAAGAAATTTTCGAAAAATTTTCTATTAAAATAAGAAATAAGAAAATTTCCTATAAAATTAAGAAATTTTTGAAAAATTTCCAATAAAAATAAGAAATAAAAAAAAGAAACTTTTGAAAAATTTCCTATAAAAATTTTTTAAAAAATTTTATATAAAAATAAGAAATTTTTGAACAATTTCCTAAAAAAAATAAATAACAAATTTTTGAAAAATTTTCCAAAAACAAAATAAAAAATTTTTGAAAAATTTCCTATGAAAACAATAAATTTTTGAAAATTTTCCTATATAAATAAGAAATTTTTAAAAAATGTCCTATAGAAAAAATAAATTTTTGAAAAATTTCCTATAAAAATAAGAAATTTTTAAAAAAATTTCCTATAAAAATAAGAAATTTTTGAAAAATTTCCTATAAAAATAAGAAAATTTTGAAAAATTACCTACAAAAATAAGAAAATTTTGAAAAATTTCCTACAAAAATAAGAAAATTTTGAAAAATTTTCTACAAAAATAAGAAATTTTTCAAAAATTTCCTATAAAAAAAAAAAAATTTTTGAAAAATTTGCTTTAAAAATAAGAAATTTTTGAAAAATTTCCTATAAAAAAAAAAGAAAATTTTGAAAAATTTGCTATAAAAATAAGAAATTTTTGAAAAATTTGCTATAAAAATAAGAAATTTTTGAAAAATTTCCTATAAAAATAAGAAATTTTTGAAAAATTTTCTATAAAAATAAGAAATTTTTGAAAAATTTGCTTTAAAATTAAGAAGTTTTTGAAAAATTTCTTACAAAAATAAAAAATCTATAAAAATAAGAAATTTTTGAAAATTTTCCTATAAAAAATAAGGAAATTTTTTTTAAATTTCCTATAAAAATAAAATATTATCGAAAAATTTCCTATAAAAATAAGAAATTTCTTAAAAATTTCCTATAAAAATAAGAAATTTCTTAAAAATTTCCTATAAAAATAAGAAATTTTTTAAAATTTTCCTATAAAAATAAAAAATTTTTAAAAAATTTCTTTTAAAAACAAATAGTCGATTAAATGTTTATATGGTAAATTTTTTTATGCGTTTCAATAAATATCAGAGAATATATGATCCTTCAACTTATTATCACTTATTATGAAACCGAATTTTGTGTGAACAATATTTTATGCATAAAATTTACATTTCATCTCCCATTTGCATTTAATATAATGTTTTCCTAAAAAACTTCATTACTTTATTGTATATTTATATAACCTTCTATTTCCTCAATTCCCATACCTCTGGCACTACCTTACTTACATCTCATTACAATTACAAATTTTATCAAATAAATTGCAAGAAGTCCTTGTAATCATTTTGAATATTTTTATTTATTATATAGAAATGTATTTGCAAAGATTTTTTTATTAGACCTAAGCAAAATGAAGTTCAGACCACATTAGCATAGGCCTCCAATACAACAAAAGGAAGAAAAAAAAAAGAATCTTACACAAACAAGAGTCGCTTAAGATGAAACAAACGTAACCATAAAAGAAATGTCGAAAACTTGGGTGTCAATAAGCCTTATTGGGTTTAGAGTTGACTGATGATGGGCAGACAGTCGGAAAAAAAGACAGACAGACAGACAGACAGTTTACAAAAAAAAGTAAAAAAAATCCATGAAAAGAAAAAATAACTTAAGAATACGCGCAATAAAATCAAATAATATGAGCCAGCAAGTTATTGACTTTTTTGTGTCTTTATTGAAAAGCTCACGGGATAAATTTTATATTTCTTCATTGTTCAATATTATTTGTATTTACTTTAAGGATTTTCTTTTCCTTTCTTGCACAATTTCAGTAGAATACATATAAATTGATTTTCTCGTTTATTTTATTGTTTGTCCATGAATTCCGACTCGTGCTAATGGCTAAAGGTGGTTTTTTCGAAATTGGAATTTTTGTGGAATACTAAGAAATTTCTAAATTTAATTTCTGGTTTTCTTTAAAGCTGAATATTTTATATAATTTTAAGAAATAAATTTAAAATGTACATATCTTAGACTAAAATTTGATAAATTAGGTTACAAAAATGCACATTAATTTGTT
Organism: Stomorhina lunata; assembly: GCA_933228675.1. Lineage (NCBI taxonomy): Eukaryota > Metazoa > Arthropoda > Insecta > Diptera > Rhiniidae > Stomorhina > Stomorhina lunata. The sequence continues at coordinate 110,071,645 of OW121743.1, forward strand.
TATTTCAATAATTCTAATATTCAATTTAGGAAGAAACTTAAGGTTAAAATGTTGATTTTGCAATATATGACAAGAAATTATCGAGATGGTTAAGATTATGAAGCTAATATTTTATTTGTTTTTGAAATGTTTAACTTTATTAAAAAATATTATTTTTTAATTAATAGTTTTCCTTACAAAATTTCACTTTTATAAATGGCCAGCATCATAGCCGTATATTATTGTATACAAATGCCTTTTAAAGACTTACTTAAGAAAAATCCTTTACATTTATATAACAATCAAATAACATTAAGTGCCCATTTTGAAAGAACTAATAATAAACTAGAACGAAATTCCAAACATACACAGATTCATTCGTAATAGAAAAGTGAAAAAATATAATTTGTATGGATTTTTTTTTTTTTTTTCAAAAGAATAAGAAAGAAATCCCTATTAAGTCAAACCAAGTGACCAAAGATTAAAAAAACAAAACTGAAAAAAATCTAGAAAGAAAAATATTAAATATTCCTAAGGCCAATGACTTTATTTAAGCGATGTCTGTCTGTCTATCTGTCTGTTAAGGGCACGGTAGAGCGTAAACTGAAACTTTTCAAAATATTCTTCATTTCTTGGAAAATTTTTGTATTGAAATTGGGCGAAATCGGTTTACAAAAAAATAAGAAATTTTTGAAATATTTTCTGTAAAACTAAGAAATTTTTGAAAAATTTCCTATAAAAATAAGAAACTTTTGAAAAATTTCCTAGTAAAATAAGAAATGTTTGAAAATTTTCCTACAAAACTAAGAAATTTTTAAAAAATTTTCTAAACAATTCAATATTTTTTAAAAACTTCCTGTAATAATAAAAAATTTCCTATAAAAATAAAAATTTTTTGAAAAATCTCCTATAAAAATAAGAAGTTTTTTAAAAATTTCCTATAAAAATTAGAAATTTTTGAAAAAATTCCAATAAAAATAAGAAATTTCTGAAAAATTTCCTGTAAAAATAAGAAATTTCTGAAAATTTTCCTATAAAAATAAGAAATTTTTAAAAAATTTCCTATAGAAATAAGAAATTTTTGAAAAATTTCCTATAAAAATAAGAAATTTTTGAAAAATTTCCTATAGGAATAAGAAATTTTTGATAAATTTTCTAAAAAATTTAAATTTTTTTAAAAATGTTCTATAGGTATAAAAATAAGAAATTTCTGAAAAATTTCCTATAAAAATAAGAAATTTTTAAAAAATTTCCTATAGAAATAAGAAATTTTTGAAAAATTTCCTATAAAAATAAAAAATTTTTGAAAAATTTCCTATAGAAATAAGAAATTTTTGATAAATTTTCTAAAAAATTTAAATTTTTTTAAAAATGTTCTATAAGTATAAAAAATTTCCTTTAAAAATAAGAATTTTTTGAAAAATTTCCTACAAAATAAGAAATTTTTGAAAAATTTTCTATAAAAATAAAAAATTTTTGAAAAATTTTCCTATAAAAATAAGAAATTTTTGAAAAATTTCCTATAAAAATAAGAAACTTTTGAAAAATTTGCTATAAAAATGAAAAATTTTTAAAAATTTCAAATAAAAATAAGAAATTTTTATAAAATTTCTTATAAAATAAGATTTTTTTTAAATTTCTTATAAAAATTTGAAAAATTTCCTATAGAAATAAGATTTTTTTTTTAATTTCTTATAAAAAAACAAATTTTTGTAAAATTTCATATAAAAATAAGAAATTTTTGTAAAATTTCATATAGAAGTAGGAAATTTTTGTAAAATTTCATATAGAAGTAGGAAATTTTTGTAAAATTTCCTATAAAAAAATTTATAAAAACTTTTTATACAAATCAGATTTTTTTTTTGTAATTTTCTATAAAAATCAAAACTTTTGGAAAAATTTCGTATAAAAATTAAAATTTTTTTAAAAATTTCCTATAAAAATAAGAAATTTTTGAAATATTTCCTAAAAAAAAAAAACAAGAAATTTTTGTAAATTTCGGATAAAAATAAAAATTTTTTGAAAATATTTAATAAAAATAAGAAATTTTTGAAAAATTCCTGTAAAAATAAGAAATTTTTGAAAAATTCCTGTAAAAATAAGAAATTTTTGAAAATTTTCCTATGAAGATAAGAAATTTTTTAAAAATTTCCTATAAAAATGAAAAATTTCCGATAAAAATAAGACATTTTTGTAAAATTTCTTATAAAAATAAGAAATTTTTGTAAAATTTCCTATAAAAAAAAGGAAATTTTTGAAAATTTTCCTATAAAAAAATTTTAAAAACTTCATGTAAAAATCAGAAATTTTTTAAAAATTTGCTTTCAAAATCAAAATTTTTTGAAAAATTTCCTATAAGAATAATTTTTTTTTTAAATTTCAATAAAAATAAGAAATTTTTTAAAATTTCTTATAAAAATAAGAAATTTTTAAATAATTTCCTATAAAAAATAAGAATTTTTAAAAAATCTCCTATAAAAATAAAAACAATTATCGAACATTCCTAACGCCAATGACTTTATTACCCATTTTAAAGTCTAAACTTATAACCAAAATAAATGTTTGCTTTTTTATACCAACCATTAAAAAGAATGGGGGGTATGTTGAGTCCAATTTTTACATACTGTCCCTAACATATCGTCAAGTATCTTAAGAATTAATTGTTCAATATGTACTTCCTGTGCCTATACTGTTTACCGAGCTATCATCTAAATTGGGCCGTGTTTTGCGTAGTGTCTGATATGTGTAATAATCTCAGATCATCCATTTTGATTTGTAAATATATCGAAAATATATATCTCTGACGATATCGCTTCCTTTGGCCAAGTGGGTTTTCATTTTTTTTTAATATCATTTTTATAAATTTTTCAACAAACAAAAAAAAACTGAAAAACTATAAAATGCAAACGTAATGTCAAATGCAACCAACAGCAGCAGCAACAAAAAAGTTTCTTAACAAACAAAAAAAAAAGAAGAAAATAACAACAGAAAAGACATCAACAACAATTGAAGCAAAATTTTATACTCTAGAAATGTTAAGTAACAAAATACATTTTCCTCTTGGTTTTTGCAGAAAATAAAAGGATTCGAAGAAAAAGTATTTTTTACAAATTTCTACAATACACGCGTGTAAACAGTGTAATGGCGCCACTTTGGAATAAAAATGAAATGAAAAGTTTAAAAGTTTCTATACAAAGTTATACACACGCACTAAACAACAACAACAACGACAATTGTTCAGGCACACCCACAACGTGCAAACATACGGACAAACTGCAGTTTCTGAAGCTTTACTAGCTTCCACTACAGAGAGTCCTCATATGGCATCATTTTATAAGTTGAACAACAATCGGATTAGCTTTTTACAAGATCTCGTTTGTGCATTATGTTTTGTTGTTCCTTTTAAGATTTTTGATTTGATGCTTTCAGTCACATGTGTATGAGCTGTGATGGAGGACCTTGTAGAAATAGTAGTGAGTATAAAAGCCAATTTAAAGATAGTATGTATCTACTTTTTTGACTATAACTAGTACAAAAGGAAATTGATGTCCACTATTTTCTTTACTTTATGCTTGAGAAGTGGACAACCTCTTATTTGATATCTTTAATAAGCTCAGTAAAAACAAGTTTTGGCTTTATCGACAATATGTTATGAATAATGTAGCTATTGTCCACCTTTTGCATTACTTTAAGATTCAAAAGTATGCAATTCTAATAACTATTAATGAGATAACATTCTCCTCATAAATGTCATAATTAAAAACATTTTAAATATACTTTTATATGAAAATGTGCTTAAATGAAAGTTCCCTATCACTAGTTACTTTTACAAAATTATAAATGTAAAAGTTGAAAAATATATTCCGCTTGGCAGTTTTATTTGCATATGTTTAAGAGCACCTTTCATGAAGAACAATAACTTAAATTTTCCTAAAAGGCTTTTGAACCAAAGAAAGCATGAACAACACAGCAGCACCAAAGACATCAAAGTTAATATGATTACAGTATATAGTGCACTTCAACGCTTTAAAGCAAAAGTGGGACAATTTATAAATCACTTTTTTTATAAAGTTGCTTAACATTTTAAATTTTATTTAAAAGATTTTTCAAAAATATTGGGACGCCAAACATTTAATTAATAAGTTTAAGTGTAGTGTATTGCACTAAAATCCCAATTTATTACAATTATTTATTATTGTAATAATAATTTGTTGGACACAATAATTCGTATATATTCTATCCCTCTAATAAGATATTATGTCTGCTTTTCGCTCTGTCTAGAATTAGGGATAATCCTCCAGAAGATATGGCCTAACCAACCATGGAAAACCAAAATCTTTTTGGTTTTATCAAAAAACTATTTATTAGAATAATAAATAATTGTAATAAATTGGGAGCTTAGTGCAATACACTACAGTAAAACTTTTTTAAAATTTTTACTTATAAGTTGAGTAATTTTTGAACTTTAAAATTTGGATCGATTCTTTTCAAGTCTTATTTTTTTCTTGTAATTATATCCTGGAAATTTATAGTATTTTTTATGTCTATCGATTCAAATATAAAGAGAATTTTTCGGTTTTACAAATTAACCCATTAATGGCATTTGTTGCTTATAAGCAACATTGTAAATTATTAGTCATAATTCCTTTATTTGTTGTTGTTTTTGATAACTATTTTTTCACAACTGAAATGAATATTTGTGAGCATTGAATTATATAGATACTTTTTTAGAACCAAAAGCGAGAGGATTCTTTTTTAAAAAAAAGTAAATTGTTATAAATAACAGTTTATGGAATGAGATTAAGTTAGTATAACTTAAGAATAGTTCTTATTGTCATGTAGGGAATTTCATAAACACAGTGTTGCTTATAGGCAACATTTGTACATACTTAGTAGGAATATTATTAACACTCAAAAATAATGCCCCTATTGCCGTTCTCAACTCAACTCAACTCAATTTGGTCGTCTGCCAGTCGACCCAACTTTCCTCAATCAAATTATTTTTTGATATTGCGGAACTAAAAACGTTGAGTTTTTTAGTTGGGTCGACTGGCAGACGACCAAATTGAGTTGAGTTGAAAACGGCAATAGGGGCATTATTTTTGATTGTTAAAAATATTCATACTAACTATGGACAAATGTTGCCTATAAGCAACTGTAATAGGGGCATTAGTTTGAAATGGAAGAACAAGAAGAAAAGAGAACATAGAAGAAAAAATCTGTCAAGAAGCCAAATTTCCAGTAAAATATTTCTCTGAGTCTTCGATGATAAAGTTACAATCTAGATTTGCAACGAAATAAATCTATATTCGACGCAAGCGAAAGGCTCAGTGCCAAATTGTTTAGGGCACTCCTCTTAAATAAATGAATGAGCCTATATTATTTAATACTACAACAGACAAATATCATATATGAATTCTGATTAGAAGATTGCGTGAATAATACCGCCTATAGAATATTTAGAGCAAAGGGATCGAGGTGGTCTTGTGAACCCTTCCCACAATTCTGCGGGATTCTATCTTTAATTAAATCTAAGAATATCTTTGGTCTTGATCAATTTGGTCGTTAGGTAGACATGAAAGGGCTAAAAGATCAAAAATTTGTCTATAGAAAATTTACTTATGAAAAATTTTTCTATAGAAAATTTTCTTATCAAACATTTTTCTATAGAAAATTGTCTTATCAAAAATTTTTCTATAGAAAATCTTTTTACCAAAAATTTTCTATAGAAAATTTTTTTAGCAAAAATTTTCCTATATTTTTTAATCAAAAATTTTTCTATAGAAAATGATTTTATCAACAATTTTTCTATAGAAAATTTTCTTTCAAAAATATTTTTATCAAAAGTTATTCTATACAAAATTTTTTGTCAAAAATTTTTCTATAAAAATTTTCTTTCAAAAATTTTTACATACAAATTTTTTTCTTCAAAAATTTTTTCATAGAAAATTTTTTCATTTTTCTATAGAAAATTCTTTTAATCAAACATTTTTCTATAGAAAATTTTTTTATCAAAAATTTTTCTATAGAAAATTTTTCTTTAAAAATTTTTTTTATCAAAAAATTTTCTATAGAAAATTTTTTATCAAAAATTTTTCTATAGAAATTTTTTTATCAAAAAATTTTTTATAGAAAATTTTTATATCAAAAATTTTCTATAGAAACATTTTTGATAAAATTTTCTATAGAAAAATTTTTGATAAAAAAATTTTCTATAGAAAAATTTTTGATTAAAAGAATTTTCTATGGAAAAATTTTTAAAGGAAAACATTTTTTATCAAAAATTTTTCTATAGAAATTTGTTTATCAAAAATTTTTCTATAGAAATTTTTTTATAAAAAAATTTTGTATAGAAAATTTTTTTTTACCAAAAATTGTTCTATAGAAAATTTTTTTACCAAAATTTTTTCTTTAGAAAATTTTTTTACCAAAAATTTTTCTTTAGAAAATTTTTTACCAAAAATTTTTCTTTGGGAAATTTTTTTTAGAAAATTTTTTTATCAAAAATTTTTCTATATTTTTGTATCAAAAATTTTTTTATCAACAATTTTTCTATAGAAAACTTTCTTTCAAAAATATTTTTATCAAAAATTTTTCTATAAAAAATTTTTTGTCAACAATTTTTCTATACAAAATTTTTTGTCAACAATTTTTCTATAAAAATTTTTTTTCAAAAATTTTTTCATAGAAAGTTTTTTCATCAAAAATTTTTTATAAAAATTTTTTTATCAAAAATTTTTATATATTTTTTCTATCAAAAATTTTTCTATAAAATTTTTTTTTTTAAAAAAAAATTATCAAAAATGTTTCTATATTTTTTTTATCAAAAATTTTTCTAAATAAAATTTTTTTTATCAAAAACTTTTCTATAGGAAATTTTTTCATCAAAAATTTTTCTATAAAAAAATTTACTTTTTATCAAAAATTTTCCTATAGAAAATTTTTGCCTCAAAAAAACAAAAAATTTATTTATCAAAAATTTTTCTAAAATAATTTTTATCAAAAATTTTTCTATAGTAAATTTTTTTATCAAAAATTTTTCTATAGTAAATTTTTTTATCAAAAATTTTTCTATAGAAAATTTTTTTATCAAAAATTTTTTTATCAAAAAGTTTTCTATAGAAAATTTTTTTATCAAAAATTTTTCTATAGAAAATTTTTTACCAAAAAATTTTTTAAAGAAAATTTTTTTATCACAAATTTTAAAAAAATTTAAAAACCTAAAATTACCTAAAATTACAATAGAATTTATTTCTTTTTTGAAAAATATGTCCAATATTTACAAAAATATTCCCAATGTTTACAAAAACAAAAGTGTCGTGGCAACAATGTTCGAGATTATATTTCTTTGTTCTCTCGAATTTTGTTACTATAAATTGGATTTTGATTTGTTTCTTGCCTATTTTGTTTTTGTCTTTTCTTTAACAAAGGGGCACCTACCAACTCTGTTAATATCCAACTGAATTATTTTAATACTCATTTTAACGATCGTGGTATTTACGAAATTACAAAAATTCTTCGGCTTCTGGTGGTATGGGCTGCCTACGCCTGACTATAAGATATGAAACGACTATAATACTTTCCTTGTTGTTTTTGTTCAACTTTAGAGAAATATTAAAAAAAAAAAAAATTATTTCTTACGAATATTTTTATAAAATTTCGTTAAACATTTCCAATTCCCCCACTAAATTTAAATAATAGAAATGCAACAGCATCGTAAAAGCCATTGGTTCGGAATGAAAAAAATGCGTTTTGCTAAAAATACCGCAAACGATTCTAAATAATAAAAAAATAACACTCCAACAATACAGGAAATGTAAAAGACCTTCATAAAAACAGGACCATAAAAACATTTTCTGTAAGTCAAAGTATTTCAAACAAATCAAATCATTGTAATACCCTTACATTGTTAGTTATTGTTGTGAGAAGGAACAAAAAATAGCCAAATTGAATCAAATCTTGACATTGTTATTATTTTAAGGATGTTTTTTTTTTTTTTGCCTTTTTCCTGCTCAAAGTGATATGAAAATCTCTTTGTGACATTCCATACTTAATGTTTGATCATATAAAGTGTCACATGCTAAAAACCCTCATCCGTTGTTCTTGTTGTCCTGACGCACTCTAGTGATCCAATAAGGAAAAGTAACATCAATAAGAATGTGGAAGTATTAGGGTGGTAACAAAAATATTGATAGTAAGGATATAAAACCGTTTTAAACATTAAAAAGAAGTTATAGCCGTAATAAACATACATCTACTGGAAGTAACTGCGATACTAATGGAAATTAAAGCTCCCTTCGCTAAGCTCTTAGATTTTTTCTAAATAACTTTGCTCCCCCCTTTTTTATGCTGCTGTTGTTAATCCTGCTCTCATTTATCACTCAACTTTCAGCAACAAAAAGTGTTTTCTTTACAAATAACAAAAAAAAAAAACGGAAATAATAATGATAAAAGTTACTTTTACATCATTCTAGTGCAAAAATCCATATGAGGAGGGCCCATTACTCGTACGTTTGCACTAAATAGTGCCGTTTATGAGGAAAGAAGGATGAGTTTTGTTTAGTAATGAAATTGTGTCAATATGATGTGACAACATTTACTGTTATGAACATAAGTGTCAACAACATTAAAACAGCAACAACAACAACTGAAAATAACAACTGTAGAATACGTTAGAACTATAAAAAGTTGTTAAAACAACTGGCATCTCGATTTTATATACGAGAGTACAACAATAAACTAATGACATCTATTAAGGACACCATTAACGTATCTATCTTAACACACTCACACACCCACATCCTCATAGATTGAACGAAACATCTATAATCCTACGCGAAATATGACTTTAGTAAGGAAGTAGGGAGTGAGGGTTGGAATAATTTGTTTTTTTTTTCGTAGTGGAAGTTTGAACCCAGTTGTGTTATATTAAGAGCATTAAATTATGGGGAAATATTTTATAGATTTATTTAATAAACTATGAATTATTCCTTTTTTTGTATATACGTATAATATGTTAAAGTTGATGAAAAAGTCAAGGACTATTAAGAACTTACATTTGTCATGTCATGTTAGGGATTTAAATGAATAATAACTAAACTTTAGTTAATTGAATATTTTTTTTAGTGGCTTTATTTCTTTCCTCAAAGATATTTCAGTAAATCTTAAGTAAATGTCTTTACTCACTGATTCCTATAAGTTTAGGTGAAAGATTTAGAACATTATTATTCGCAAGAATTTTTTTGATAATTTTAGATTCACAAAATTAAGTGATAAGACCTGAATTTAATTAGAGGTAATATCTATTACTGGCAATGGAAGCAACATTCTCTTTAATATTTTTTTCTTCTATTTAAATTTTTATTTCCATTTGTTGCTTATAAGCAGGAGTAGGCAGCCCATACCACCAGAAGCCGAAGAATTTTTATAATTTTCGTAAATACCACGATCATTAATAAAACTCGTGAAAATGAGTTGGAATTTGAATGTTAACAGAGTTTGTTGGTGGAGCTTTGTTAAAGAAAAGACAACAACAAAATAGGCAAGAAACAAATCAAAATCCAATTCATAGCAACAAAATACACGGTTCGAGAGAATAAAGAAATATAATCTCGAACATTGTTGCCACGACACTATTATTTTTGTAAAAATTAGGAATATTTTTGTTAATATTGGGAATATTTTTCAAAACAGAAATTCGAATATTAAACAATTTTAGATTTTTTAGATATTTTCGATCCAAACCTTTTTTTACAGAAAAATTTTCTATAAAAATATTTTTCTTTATAGAAATGTTTTCGATAAAAATATTTTTATATAAAAAATTATTAAATCTTCTATAGAAAGATTTTTGAAAAAATGTTCTATAAAAAAGTTTTCTATAGAAAAATTATTCATAAAAAAATTTTCTAAAGAAAAATTTTTGATAAAAAAATTTTCTATAGAAAAATTTTTGTAAAAAAAAATTTCTATAGAAAAATTTTTGAAAAAAAAAAATTCTGTAGAAAAATTTTTGATAAAAAAATTTTCTATAGAAAAATTTTTGATAAAAAAATTTTCTATAGAAAAATTTTTGATAAAAAAATTTTCTATAGAAAAATTTTTGATAAAAAATCTTCTATAGAAAAATTTTTGAAAAAAAAAATTCTGTAGAAAAATTTTTGATAAAAAAATTTCTATAGAAAAATTTTTGATAAAAAGTTTTCTATAGAAAAATTTTTGATAAAAAAATCTTCTATAGAAAAATTTTTGATAAAAAAATTTTCTATAGAAAAATTTTTGATAAAAAAATTTCAATAGAAAAATTTGTGATAAAAAAAAATTCTATAGAAAAATTTTTCATAAAAAAATTTTTGATAAAAAACTTTACTTTAGCAAAATTAAAAAAAAAAATTATTTTAGAAAAATTTTTAATAAAAAAAAATTTTCTATAGAAAAATTTTTGATAAAAAATTTTCTATAGAAAAATTTTTTATAAAATAATTTTCTATAGAAAAATTTTGGATAAAAAATTTTTCTATAGAAACATTTTGGATAAAAAAAATCTATAGAAAGATTTTTGATAAAACAATTTTCTATAGAAACATTCTTCATAAAAATATTAAAAAAAAAATCGAATAGAAAATTTTTTCCTTTTAGAACGTTACAACTACACATTGAAAAAAAAAAACATATTTTTGTTAAAAGTTTAAAAAACGGCAAATTTGCCGACTATTTTTTTGTTCTGTTCTCTTAGCGCCGACCCGTGCTTATAAGCAACATTGTAAATTTTTGTTCATAGTTCCTTTAGTTTTTGTTGTTTTTAATAAATGTTTTTTACTAACTGAAATTATTATTTGTGAGCATTTAATAACGATGACACATTTTTAAAAGCTTACAATTATTAATTTGTGATATAGTTGAAGTGATATAAAAAGTTTTTTTCAAACAAATTCAAATACAAACGAAATGTGAAAGCATTTTTTTCAAAAAACATAATTATGTTATAAAAAACTCTAAACTATGCGATAAAGTTGGTAAAATTAAAAAAAAATTGTTACTGTTATGTCAAGAATTTCATAAACAAAATGTTGCTTATAGGCAACATTTGTCCATAGTAGCAATATTTTCTACACGGAAAAGTAGTTTGAAATTGAAGAGAAAATTAGTAGACCATGAATCGAAATATTGTAGGGATCGAGGTACCAGGACATTATAACGAAATTGCAGACAAATTGTCTCGTTAGTCACATGTAGAAAGGCCCTAACCCACTTTTTCGAAATGAATTTTTTTTTGTGATTCCACCCCATTTGACGCAAATACACCGCCTTACAAAAATTAATGGCAATTTTAACAAAATTACAGGTTATTTAAGTAATTTTCTAAAGTAATTTTTCTAAAAAGCTTTAACTTATTCTTAAAAAAAGATATTTTTTTTTAAATCCCTATCTCGCCAAATTATATGTCGTTGCATCAACGAATAATAAAAAACTTTCGAATACTAAAGCTTTCGGTTGGATTAATGATTTCTCATATTAAACTTTTGTCGACAACATTTTTCAGATAGAAAACTCTCAATATTAAAAGCTTTCAATATAGGTAACTTTTAATACCTAAAACTTTCTACTAAAAATCATCATTTTCTACTAAACATCAAAAGCTTTCCAATAAAAAACCGTCATAAGTTATTTCCAGTTTTCTTTTATAAAACTTTCGATGTCGAAAGATTTTGTACAATAAATTTTCGATATCGAAAGATTTCTTATACAAAACATTTGTCATCAAAATATTTCAGTCAGAAAACTTTTTATATAAAACTTTCCTATAGAAAAATGTCAATATCAAAAGCTTTTCCTATAGATAACTTTAATATCTAAAGCATTCTAATTCCTATATCTAAAGCATAAAAATTCCTATATAAAATATTCGATGTCGAAAGTATGTCTATAATAAACATTCAATATCGAAAAAATTCTTATATAAAAATATCCTATAAAAAACTTTCAATATCAAAAGCTTTCCTATAGGCATCTTTTAAAGCTTTCAACCAAAAATAAATCCATATCAAAAGCTTTCTAAAAAAAAAAAGATTTTCTATATAAAACTTTCGATGTCAAAAGGTTTTCTATAATAAACTTTTGATATTGAAAGATCTTCTATAGAAAACTTTCGATATCAAAAGATTTCTTTTATAAAACTTTTGTCATCAAAATATTTCGGATTGAAAACCTTTTATATCAACAGATTTCCTAAAGGTAACTTTTAATCTCCAAAGCTTTCTACTAAAAACATTCCATATCCTTCCTTATGCTTTCCAATATAAAAATGCCAATACCTAAAGATTTCCTATATAAATCTTTCGATTTCGAAATGCTTCCTATAAATAAACTTTTGATATGGAAAGATTTTCTATAGAAAACTTTTGATTTCCTTCATTAAACTTTCAATATCAAAAGATTTCATATAGAAAACATTCCAAGTCAAACTTTCAATATCGAAAGCTTTCCTATAGAAAACTTTTAACATTGATAGAAATGTCTTGAAAGTAATGATGAGTAATGACTCTTGAAAAGTAACAGTGATAATAAATGTAAAAATGAGAACGCAAACAATAATGAACGCTTAAGGCGCATACCCCTAATGATCACTCTGGATCCAACATATGGCTTTGGGAACACTTTCTACAACTATGAGGGATCCTCACTTTAATTCAATCTAAAATCAGATGATCATGGGTCTTGATCAAATCTGTCATAAGATAAAATGGGGACCAAAGCTGTGTCTTCTGATATACAAGTATTCCAAAAAGGAACTATGACCAAAAATATTCAAATTTTACCCACAAAAAAAAATTGTTTTGTTTAGTATAACATATGAAATCAATAAATATAACGATAAATAAAAATAATCGTTTTTGTTTTTATAATGTACTACCAATGCTCAATGTTGCTTATAAGCAACATCATATAACGGTAAAACCAAAAGTAATAAATTGTAATTTTTACACACTTTTCAAAAATCCTACCAAAAAGTCCTTTAAATTTGGAAAAGGATTGCAATCTTTATTGGTTTTGGAGACAAAATGCTACAAAACCTTTAAGTTAACTTACATTAGTTTATCTGTATAATTTTTTTTTCGGTAAAATGTGAAGTTTTGGTTATGTTATAGTTTTTTGTTAAAGTTGTCAATAAACATTTCAATATATTCCAAATTATTAGCCATACAACTAAATAGTTCAATCAGGGAAGCCCGTATATGTATTTACTGTCCTTCTTACCCCAAAAATAACCGAATGACAGTTGCATCAGTAAAACAAATAAGTCGTGTGTAATGTTCCAGGCATTACATCTTGGCACAAACGCCAAACCAAAAAGTGTTGACATACAATTTACTGGCATAATGATAAATGTGCCATAGGCCAATTATACTGTCATTAGGAGAGGAGACATCATCGTCATTATCATCATCATCAACACATCAAAATACCAGACAAACTTAAATGACAAACAAAAATTAACTGAATACAATCAGATGATGACAAGTTAATATTGAACCAAAATATAAACTCAAATATAGAAAAAAAAAAGTACACAAAAGGATAAACATTCCTGTATACATTTATTTATTTACAAAGAAATAGCAAAACATGAAAATATTTCAGAGACATTTTCAAATATTTTATTGACAATAGAGAGGAGACAAAATTGTAAATTAAAAAAAAAAAACTGAGGAAAAAGGAATACCAAAAATCTTAACAGGAAAAAGCAAATGCAATTTTTAAACACAGAATTCAATTGTGGTTTTACCAGCCTTCCTCCAGTGGATAAAATACATAAGTTTATATCCGGTCTAGAATATGCATACAGATACATGCATAATCAAACATAGACAAATGAATATTTACTCTTTAAGAAACAAGTTTAGTTATTGATGTCCTTCGAACATAAGTTTATTTTCCCAAAATGCTCCGAGTATGAATATCACAAAAATGTTAAATGTGGTTTTTTGTCTAGGACCATAGAGCCTGGGAAAAGTATTTGCAATAATGTATGATGTAGGCCTAAAAGGCCAGGCGGACACATGTCAAACATAAAGTAGAAAAGTAGACTTTATTGGACAGGAGATAAGAGAGAGAGGAGAGAGACCTTAACCTTTTATCGACAAATATGCATCTAAAGAAAATACATGAATACTTTGTTTTTACATGAGGGTTTGACATACTGTTTACATTTACATACAAAAATAGTTCAGAGATGGCTACTTTAGAGTATAAGAAAAATATGTGTATTTGTCAATAATTTTTACTGGTGTTTCAGTAATTTTGATACCTCAGAAATAATAAAAATAAAAAAATAAAAAATTTTTTTTTCAAAAATTTTTCTATTGAAAATTTTTTTATCAAAAATATTTCTATTGAAAATTTTTTTATCAAAAACTTTTCTATTGAAAAATTTTTGATAAAAAAAATTTTGTATAGAAACAATTTTGACAAAAAAATTTTTTATAGAAAAAATTTTGACAAAAAAAAATTTTTATTAAAAAAATTTTCAATAGAAAAATTTTTGATAAAAATTTTCAATAGAAAAATTTTTGATAAAAATTTTTCCATAGAAAAATTTTTGATTAAAAATTTTCTATAAAAAATTATTTATTAAAAAATTTTCTAAAGAAAAATTTTTGATAAAAAAATTTTCTAAAGAAAAATTTTTGATAAAAAAATTTTCTAAAGAAAAATTTTTGATAAAAAAATTTTGTAAGAAAAATATTTGACAAAAAATTTTCTATATAAAAATTTTGTATAGAAAATTTTTTTATCAAAAATTTTTTTATCAAAAATTTTTCTACAGAATTTTTTTTTTATTAAAAATTTTCTAAAAAAATTGTTTTTATCAAAAATTTTTCTATAGAAAATTTTTGGATAAAAAAAAAACAAAAAAGAAAGAGAAAAATTTTCTATAGAAAAATTTTTGATAAAAATAATATAGAACATTTTTTGATAAAAAAAATAATTTTTATTAAAAATGTTTCTATAGAAAATTTTTTTATCAAAAATTTTTCCATAGAGAATTTTTTTATCAAAAATTTTTCTATAGAAAATTTTTTTATCAAAAATTTTTCTATAGAAAATTTTTTTATCAAAAATTTTTCTTTAGAAAATTTTTTTATCAAAAATTTTTCTATAGAAAATTTTTTTATCAAAAATTTTTCTATAGAAAATTTTTTTATCAAAAATGTTTCTATAGAGGGTTTTTTATCAAAAATTTTTTTATCAAAAATTTTTCTATAGAAAATTTTTCTACAGAAAATTTTTTATAAAAAATTTTTTAAAGAAAATTTTTTATCAACAATTTTTCTATAGAAAATTGTTTTATCAAAAATTTTTCTATAGAAAATTTTTTTATCGAAAATTTTTCGGTAAAAAATTTTTTTGTCAAAATTTTTTGTATAAAAATTTTTTTTATTAAAATTTTTTCTTTCGAAAATTTTTTTATCAAAATTTTTTCTTTCGAAAATTTTTTTATCAAAATTTTTTCTATAGAAGATTTTTTTATCAAAATTTTTTCTGTATAAAAATTTTTCTATAGAAATTTTTTTCATTAAAAATCTTTCTATAAAAATTTTTTTATCAAAAATATTTCTATAGAAATTTTTTTTCAAAAAATAACAAATTAGTCGGGATGTAAATATTATTCAAAAAGAAGTGTATTTGCATTTGATCCCAAACCTGTTACATTTATTTATTAATGTAACAGATCAATTTATTGATAAAAAGCCAAAAAATGTTTGCGGAGAAACCAAATTCCTCGACGCGTTTCGATGGTTGGTTAAGCCATCTCTTCAGGAGGATTATCCCCAATTTAGACAGATCGAAAACCTCGCATTATTACTAAATTTACAAACATAACTATTAAGAATTATGTTCATAAACCAAAAGTAAAAGCGTAGATTATCGACTGAACAAAAACAAACATTTTTCAGTTTTCATTTTTTTATCAAAAAATTTTCTATGAACATTTTTTTATTTAAAATTTTTCTATAAAATTTGTTTCTGTATTTTTTTATGAAAAGTTTTTCTATAGAAAATTTTTATCAAAAATTTTTCTATAAAAATTTTTTTATGAAAATTTTTTTATCAAAAATATTTACATAAAAAAATTTTTTATCAAAAATTTTTCTATAAAATTTTTTTTTATTAAAATTTTTTCTATAGAAAATTGTTTTATCAAAATTTTTTCTATATCGAAAATATCAAAAAAATATAAAAATCTAAAATTGTTTAATATTAGAAATTATTTCTGTTTTGAAAATATTCCGAATATTTACAAAAATATTCCCAATGTTTACAAAATAGTGTCGTAGCAACAATGTTCGAGATTATATTTCTTTGTTCTCTCGAACCATGTATTTTGTTGCTATAAATTGGATTTTTATTTGTTTCTTGCCTATTTTGTTTTTGTCTTTTCTTTAACAAAGGGGAAAATTAAATAAAATCATCGGCCGCTGGTGGTATGGGCTGCCTACTCCCACTGATGACGCTTCATTTATATAATAAATGTTCTCACAGAATTTTGTTAATATCAATAACATGACACGGCCTGATTAAAAGTCATATAGATCGAAATGTAAGATATTTAAAAAAGATTTGTGTAGCATAGTTTTAGGATAATCTAAATAATATATAAAATATGAAGTTCTCTACATTGCACAGTGATGCAAATGAGTTTTTTTTTTGGTATTAACTCTGCGGTTTCTTAACTACTGGAACATTCACAAAATTATACACGAACGTTTTTCAGTAGAATTTTAAATAATATTATTCTACCAAAATAAGTTAAGGTATATACTTTTATGTGAGGTTAAACATTTTTCACAATTAAAAAATCCGTTTAAGACTTTTGTCAAAAAAGTGCAACAACAATAAATTTACATAATTTTTGTAATTTTGTGCAAAAATCTCTAAAACTAAACCAGTTTTGATAATGATTTTTGGACACAATATCTTAGACATTCAGAAATATTAATTTTAGAACGGGTTCTGAAATTTTAATTAACATTTTTGAATACAGAACAGTACGCATTTCGAAAATTTGATTTTTTTCGGAAAATCGGGCCCCCACCATTTATGGCCGAGCCCTATCAGATTTTGCACAACCCTTATGAGCATTATATTTAACATAATTTAATTAAAAAAAGTTTTGAAATCCATAATAAAATTTTTTTACAGACACAAAAAAACTTTAGTTTTGTCCATAAATTGATGATTGTAGGGTGTATGTTCGAAATTATTCAAAATATAATTAATACGCAACCCTGAACCTTATCTTTTAGAAAATGTAAAAAATGTAGTCTTTTGAAAAAAATTTTCAAAAATGAAGTTACTTTTTTTTAATTTAGTATTTCAAGGTTTCTTCGGTACACAAACTTTGAAGAATTTTTCTGTGTTATAATCTTTCGATAATTAAAAATATTTTTCTTCTAATTCATTTAGAAATTTATCAGAAATCTTAAAATATTTTTCAAAAATTTTTTTGTCTTATCACAAATGATTTATAAGCCCTTTTTGGCCAGAAGTCATACCAAAAAATGCAAAAAAATGTATGGAGTCCAATATCTCTTAAACTATAAGAGATAATGTAGTATAGTAAGCATCTTTTGGATCGGACTGAATTGGCGAATGTTATACGCACCCAAAGGTTTTACACACCCAAAGTGGGCAACTTGCTCCACTGTAGAGCCCACTGTGCAACAGATAGATGTGTTCTTAAATGTTAATCTAAAAGACTAACTGCTTTTCTACTGATGTTCCAAATTTCGTTAAAATCCGTCCAGTAGTTTAATAGTTTTTCAAGAGGTTCTGGCCGGTGATCGAACTTGTGATCTCAGGTACGCTAAGCAGATGACCTATTATACCACAATTCATTAAAATATTATTAATCTCAAATATCCATATCTGAAAAAATACTTTAAAATGTATCTACATGTATGTATATTCCCAACAATTTATGTATGTTTGCCTGTGTTCCATATAGAATCATGTAACAGCATCTGCTGTAAATTTCTGGTTACAATCATGTCCTGTTTTATACCCAAGGACTATGGAGTAGCAGTAGTCAAAAAGTGGGTTGTGTGCAGCTGTTCATACTAATACATTTTACTATTTTTGCTGTAGCAGTTTATGCTTGTGGTTGTGATTGCACTTAGGAATGTTAAATAAAATCCATATCTGGTTTCCTTGGTAGTTGTCCAATTGTCTAGAGGTTTCCTTGTGTCTGTGTGTGTGTGTATGTGTGTTTCCATAGAGTAATATAAAAATGGCAACAAATCCTTAAACTGCCCACAAATGGGTGGATGATAATAAAAATTCTACATGTATGTTTTTGGACACTTAGAAAAGAAAATATGAAAATGTCTTTTAAGCATTGCTGTAACAACAATGGAGAGTTTGAATTTTAATTTTGTAAGATGCAAAATTATCGGAATTTGGGTAGAAACATCATGTGTAAAAATTGTTTGGTCCCATATGACATATACTCTTTGGTCTTTTGGAGACATGCTTCTTAAAATGTTAAAAACTTGGTTAGGTTATCATCCTCGGGAGAAATAACTCCATGTCAAGAAAAATCGAAATCAAATCATTATACGATATTTTTCGAAATTTTTCAAAAAATTTTTATTTTTATAAGAAATTTTTCAAAAATTTCTTATTTTTATAGGAACTCTTATTTCTTATTTTTAACGCAAATTTTTCAAAAATTTCTTATTTTTCTAGGAAATTTTTAAAAAATTTCTTACTTTTATAAGAAATTTTTAAAAAATTTCTCATTTTTATAGGAAATTTTAAAAAAATTTCTCATTTTTATAGGAAATTTTCCAACATTTTCTTATTTTTATAGAAAAATTTTTTAAGGATTTATTTATAAATTTATTATTTTCATCCGAAATTTATTAAAAATTTCTTATTTTTATAAGAAATTTTTCAAAAATTTTTTATTTTTATAGGAAAATTTTCAAAAATTTCTTGTTTTTACAGGAAATTTTTTAAAAATTTTCCAAAAAATTCTAATTTTTACTTGAAATTTAAAAAAACATCTTATTTTTATAGGAAATTTTTTAAAAATTTCTCCTTTTTATAGGAAATTTTTCATAAGTTTCCTATTTAAATAGGAAACTTTTCCAAATTTCCTATTTTTGTAGGAAATTTTTCAAAAATTTTCTTATTTTTATAGGAAATTTTTCTAAAATTTCCTATTTTTATAGGAAATTTTTCTAAAATTTCCTATTTTTATAGGAAATTTTTCTAAAATTTCCTATTTTTATAGGAAATTTTTCTAAAATTTCCTATTTTTATATGAAATTTTTCTAAAATTTCCTATTTTTATAGGAAATTTTTCTAAAATTTCGTATTTTTATAGGAAATTTTTTTAAAATTTCCTATTTTTATAGGAAATTTTTCTAAATTTTCCTATTTTTATAGGAAATTTTTCTAAAATTTCCTATTTTTATAGGAAATTTTTCTAAAATTTCCTATTTTTATAGGAAATTTTTCTAAAATTTCCTATTTTTATAGGAAATTTTTCTAAAATTTCCTATTTTTATAGGAAATTTTTCTAAAATTTCCTATTTTTATAGGAAATTTTTCTAAAATTTCCTATTTTTATAGGAAATTTTTCTAAAATTTCCTAGTTTTATAGGAAATTTTTCTAAAATTTCCTAGTTTTATAGGAAATTTTTCTAAAATTTCCTATTTTTATAGGAAATTTTCTCAAATTTCCTATTTTTATAGGAAATTTTTCTAAAATTTCCTATTTTTATAGGAAATTTTTCTAAAATTTCCTATTTTTATAGGAAATTTTTCAAAAATTTCTTATTTTTGTAGGAAATTTTTCAAAAATTTCTTATTTTTATAGGAAACTTTTTAAAATATTTTTATTTTTATAGGAAAGTTTTCAAACATTTCTAATTTTTATAGGAAATTTTTCAAAAATTTTTTTATTTTTATAGGAATTTTTAAAAAATTTCTTATCTTTGTAGGAAATTTTTTAAAAAAATCGTTATTATTATAGGAAAATTTCCAAAAATATTTTTTTTAAAGGAAATTTCTCAAAAATTTTTTATTTTCTTATGAAATTTTTCAAAATTTTTATAGGAATTTTTTTAAAAATTTCTTATTTTTTTTTTGGGAAATTTTTCTAAAATTTCTTTTTTTTTAAAGGAAAGTATTCAAAAATTTCCTATTTTTAGAGGATTTTTTTTTTAATTTTTCTTATTTCTATAGGAAATTTTTCAAAACATTTGAATTTTTATAGGAAATTTTTCCACAATTTTTAATCCTTTTAGGAAATTTTTCGAAAATTTATTTTTATAGGAAATTTTTCAAAAATTCTTATTTTTATAGGAAAATTTGCAATTTATTTAGTTTTGTTGCAAATCTTTCAGTATTTTCTTATTTTTATAGGAAATTTTTCAAAAATTTCTTATTTTATAGAATATTTTTCATATTTCAAATTTTTATAAGAAATTTACCAAAAATTTTTTATTTTTATAAGAAATTTAAAAAAAAGGAAATTTTTAAAATATTACTTATTTTTATGGAAAATTTTTCAAAAATTTCTTATTTTTGGGTTGTTTTTCAAAAATTTCTTATTTTTATAGGAAATTTTTTAAAAATTTATTATTTTTATAGGAAATTTTTCAAAAATTTCTTATTTTGATAGGAAAATTTCAAAAAATTTCTTATTTATATACAAAATTTACCAAAAATTTCTTAATTTTATAGAAATTTCTAAATTTCAAAATTGGAGCAAAGATTTGTAAATATGTATAAAAAAAAGATTATGGTAAGTAGGCTTTACATAAATATTGACTATAATTATTCATATAACTTCTAGTATTAGATTATTTTCTTCATCTGTATAAGGAAAGCAATTCATTTATACAGTCTTTACAATTATATGTAGGTATATTACGAGTAAAACAAATGTCAAAAATTATTCAAAATTCTTTTACTTCCAATAAATATTTTATTAGTCTATTGATATTACAGAATTCAATTGCATTTTTTTAATACACAGTAGTTACGGGATATGAGAGCATTTCATATTGGAAAATTGCTTATTGCGACTTCATCATTAACAGTTTTTTCTAAGAAAATTTTCTAATGAAAAGGCTAAGTAAGAAAACAATAAAACAAGCTCCAATTTAATGACTCATGCACTAAAACCATATTAAGAAAAAAGTTAATAAATAACCTTATTTTTGGGTTTCTTATATCCAATAACTACTGTAATATAATGTTGCCTAAAATACTCTCGTCGTCTGCTGCAAAATATTTTTTTTGTTTTTTTTTGGTTGCTAAAGTCTATAGACAATAATAAAATCAAGTGTCATAGAATTTAATATTAAGGTATTTTACTATACTATACTATAATATAATAAATAAGTATGAAATGTTGGCAACATTTTTCAAATATTCAAGCAAATATGCTGGTTGGTCATTTGACAATTGTTAGACAAACAACATATGAAATTTGAATATTTTATTGAAAATCTAAATACAAAATAAGTTTTCTAAATGCATATTATTATTTAGTATTTTTTTTTGTGTATTGGAATATCAACTGCATTTTAGACCAGTTATAGACAGGATAGCAAACATCTAATCATACTCTTTCAGATTAACAAACAAATATGAAATTGAAATATTTTATAGGTCTTAATATCGAAAAGATGAAAATTGAAATTTGAATTATGTATATTTTATTTAAAATAAATAAGTAAAACTATTGACAACATAAACATTCTTTCATTATAAACATTTCTGAGATAACTTAAAACTAACTCATGAAAAGGTGAAGGATGAATTGGTTAAGTTGAAGCGGATATATAGAAGAACATAAAATCGGTCTTGGTAGACTTTCATTATATTCTACAATAGTTTCTTCAATTAAAAAAAAAAATTAATTTTAATATTTTATTATTTAGTTTTATTTAACAATTAAAGATTATCTTGCAATAAACTTAAAAAAGTATTTTTTATATTTTTATTATTTTCTTAGCATCTGAATAATGCAGAGTTTAACTACCTTTACAATTGACACTAAAACTTGATTGATGGTTACATTTGGACTAATTTTATGCTTGAACATTTTACAAAAAGTCATAAAAATGTAAATGCAGAATTCATGACTTTTTTTACAGATTTAATGGTATTAGCATTTTTTATCAAAATCTACAATATACAATAATAAATAGCTTGTAGTAAGATTTCTTAATAATCTACTTAAAAGGAAAATCAGATAAAACGATTAAAAAATTTAAAAGCATTTGGAATTTTAAAAATATGCTAAAAACTAGCTAGAATTAAATTTTTATCAGCTAAATCAAGTCTTTACAAATAAGTAGACTTTTGCAAATTTTTGTTAGCCAAACAAGAATAAATTAAAAAAAAATTATAATCTCTTTTATACGAACAAAGACAAAATATTAGTAGATAAAATTAAAAAAAAATTTTTTAGAACACAAATTTTTCTGTTAAATTTTTGAATATAGAAATTTTCAATACAAAGTTTTTCGATATAGAAATTATTAATACAAAAGTTTTCGATACAAAATTTTAATTCAAAAATATTTATATATAGAAATTTTTAAAAGAAAATTTAATTTTTTAAAAAATTTTCAATACAAAATATTTGATTGAAAATTTTCTTTTACAAAATTTTTATATACAAATTTTCTATAGAAAACTTTGCGGTATAAAAAGTTTTTCTATAGAAAATTTTTTGATATAAAAATTTTTCTAAAAAAAATTTTCGATATAAAAATTTTCGATACAAAAATTTTTCTAATAAAAATCTACGATATCAAGATTTTTCTATTGAAAATTTTTGGATATAAAAATTTTACTATAAAATTTTTGTAATAAAAATTTTTCTTTATACATTTTTATGATATACAAATTTTTCAAAACATTATTTGCTGACAGAAAAGTATTTACAGAAAATTTGTTGACATACAAATTTTTTTTTATAGAAAATTTTTCGATATTTAAGATTTTGCTTAAGATAAAACAAAGGAAATTTTTCGATGTAAAAAATTTTTCTATAGAAAACTTTTCGATATAAAAAAAATTTTCTGTAGAAAACTTTTCAACATAACATTTTTTCTATCGAAAATTTTTCGATATAAAAATTTTTCTATAGAAAATATTTGATATAAAAATTTTTCTATAGAAAATTTTTCGATATAAAAGTTTTTCTGTAGAAAATTTTTCGATATAAAAGTTTTTCTATAGAAAATTTTTCGATACAAAAGTTTTTCTATAGAAAATTTTTTGATATAAAAGTTTTTCTATAGAAAATTTTTCAATATAAAAGTTTTTCTATAGAAAATTTTTCGATATAAAATTTTTCTATAGAAAATTTTTCTATATAAAAATTTTTCTATAGAAAATTTTTCGACATAAAAATTTTCGATATTAAAATTTTTCTATAGAAAATTTTTCGATATAAAAATTTTTCTATAGAAAATTTTTCGATATAAAAATTTTTCTATAGAAAATTTTTCGATATAAAAATTTTTCTATAGAAAATTTTTCGATATAAAAATTTTTCTATAAAAAATTTTTTTGATATAAAAATTTTTCTATAAAAAATTTTTCGATATAAAAATTTTTCTATAGAAAATTTTTCGATATAAAAATTTTTCGATATAAAAATTTTTCTATAGAAAATTTTTCGATATAAACATTTTTCTATAGAAAATTTTTCGATATAAACATTTTTCTATAGAAAATTTTTCGATATAAAAATTTTTTATAGAAAATTTTTCGATATAAAAATTTTTCTATAGAAAGTTTTTCGATATAAAAATTTCTCTATAGAAAATTTTTCGATATAAAAATTTTTCTATAGAAAATTTTTCGATATAAAAATGTTTCTATAGAAAATTTTTCGATATAAAAATTTTTCTATAGAAAATTTTTCGATATAAAAATTTTTCTATAGAAAATTTTTGATATAAAAATTTTTCTATAGAAAATTTTTCGATATAAAAATCTTTCTGTAGAACATTTTTCGGTAAAAAAATTTTTTCATTGAAAATTTTTCTATAGAAAATTTTCCGTTATAAAAATTTTTCTATAGAAAATTTTCCGTTATAAAAATTTTTCTATAGAAAATTTTTCGTTATAAAAATTTTTCTATAGAAAATTTTTCGTTATAAAAATTTTTCTATAGAAAATTTTTCGTTATAAAAATTTTTCTGTAGAAAATATTTCGTTATAAAAATTTTTCTGTAGAAAATATTTCGATAAAAAAAATTTCCTATAGAAAATGTTTCGATATAAATATTTTTCTATAGAAAATTTTTCGATATAAAAATGTTTCTATAAAAATTTTTGATACAAAAATTTTCCTATAGAAAATTTTTTGATATAAAAATTTACAAATATTTTTCGATATAAAAATGTTTCTGTAGAAAATTTTTCAATATAAAAATTATTCCGTCGAAAATTTTTCGATATTAAAATTTTTCTATAAAAAATATTTCGAAAAATGTTATTCTATAGAAAATTTTTCGATATAAACATTTTTCTGTATTAAAATTTTTCTATAGAAAATTTCTGTTTATAAAATTTTTCGGTATAAAAAGAAAAAAATTTCGATTTTCGATATAAAAAATTTTCTATAGAAAATTTTTCGATGTAAAAATTTTTAATAGAAAATTTTTTTGATACAAAAATTTTCGTAGAAAATTTTTAGAAATAAAAATATTTCAATAAAAATTTTTGAGAAAATTTTTATAGAAAATTTTTGGGCTTAAAAATTTTATTAAATTTTTTTCGTTATAAAAATTCTATAGAAATTTTTTCGTTATAAAATTTTTATAGAAAATTTTTCGTTACAAAAATAGTATAGAAAATTTTTCTTTAAAAAAATATTAAGAAAATTTTTCGTTATAAAAATTGTATAGAAAATTTTTCGTTATAAGCATTTTTTAGGAAATTTTTAGTTATAAAATTTTATAGAAAATTTTTCATAATAAAAATTTCTTTCTAAAGAAAGGTTTTTGATACAAAAATTTTTTGATAGAAAACTTTTCTATATAAAAATTTTTTTTTTCGATCTGTCTAAATTGGGGATAATCCTCCTGAAGAGATGGCTTAACCAACCATCGAAACGCGTCGAGGAATTTGGTTTCTCCGCAAACATTTTTTGGCTTTTTATCAATAAATTGGTGTATTACATTAATAAATAAATGTAACAGATTTGGGATCAAATGCAAATACACTTCTTTTTGAATAAAAATTTTTCTTTATAAGTTATAAAAAATTTTTAGAAATTTTTCTTTATAAAATTTACTACAGAAAATTTTTAATTTTAAAAATTTGATAGAAAATTTTTCGTTTTAAAAATTTTATTTAAATTTTTCGTTATAAAATTTTATCGAAGAGTTTTAAAATTTTTTTATTTTTCGAAATAAAAACTTTCCTATAAAATCTTTTGATATAGAAATTTTTTTGATATAAGTTTTTTTACATGAATTTTTCTTAATTAAATTTTGTATAGAACATTTTTTGTTATAAAAATTTTATAGAAAATTTTTAGTTACAAACATTTCTCATTATATAAATTTTATAGAAAAATTTTCCTTATAAAAATATTACAAAAATTTTTCTTTATAAAATTTTTATACAAAATTTTTGGTTATAAAAATTTTATATAGAATTTTTTGTTATAAAAGCTTTAAACAATAAAAATTGTAAAGAAAATTTTTCGTTTTTAAAAATTTTATCGAAGATTTTTTAATAATAAAAATTTTATAGAAAATTTTTCATAATAAAAATTTTATAGAAAATTTTTCATAATAAAAATTTTAGAAAAATTTTTCAGAATAACAATTTTGTAAAAAATTTTTCAAAATAAAAATTTTTCAAAAATTTTCGTTATAAAAATTTTTCAAAAATTTTCGTTATAAAAATTTTTCAAAAATTTTCGTTATAAAAATTTTACAGAAAAATTTTCTTTATAAAAATTTCGTTAAATAAATTTTATTTTGAAAATATAGATTTTCGATATAAAAATTGTATAGAGCATTTTTCATAAAAAAAATTGTGTTCAAAATTGTTCTCTTAATTTTTACGTATTTATCTAATTTATAATTACAACAAAATAAAAATTTTCACAAAAATAACTATTCTACCAAATTTCTATTTTGATGCTAAATTTCAATAATGTGCAACTAATTTATATATAAAAAAAACTAAAAACAAAACAAATTTACGTTGAAAGATTTCAGACTCTATGAGATACCAACAAAAGCCATAAACAATTTTAATGATCTCATAAGTCCAAGTTAAATGAATTCTTTACTTGATGGTTTTCTCAGCCAAGAGATGATTTGTTAAACAAATCCTTTCATTTTGTATTTATGGCAGCAAAAGGGATAGAGGAGGTTGGATATAGAACGCCTTTTTACAATTATTAAAGAAAAAGAATTATTCAAGGCTTAAGTTTTTACCACTTATTTAAACCAAGCAGAACGAATTTACGCTAATTGGCTGTTAAACCAAGAACACGAACATGAGTTGGTATTTCTTTAAAGTTTTAAAACATGTAAATTTTAGTTTTAAAGTTTTTCTTAGAAATAGCATCGAAATAAAAATGTTTGGAAATTAAAAACTTTATGCCTAAGTCAATTCTACATAGATAGTTGAGGTTTAATAGCCAAAACTTTTGATTACATTTACGTTACAAAGCTTCGTACACATTTTCGAATGTATTTTACGTCTGAATTTAAATGAAATTCATTTTGTTTGAAAATTAAACACTAGACACTAGTCAGACACTTGAAACAAACACCACAAACAGGTAAAATTCTGTCATATAATAAACAAATAGAAAAAATTTAAATTAAGTAAAAACCATCATCATCATTATCATGGGCATCAGTTTAAGCACAATCCCTCCCTCCAGGTCACACCTATTTCCGGTGTCCATGTTTGAAATTTGATAGTTACATGTAAATGTCAAACATTATAGTTTGCCTATGCCATCACTAGCTTTTAAGTGAAAAATCCTCCTACTACTGTTTTAAGGTACTTTTCGAAGTTTCATATTTTTCCGTATTTGGATTCTATACAGTTTATCTCTATTTCTATGCCAAAAAGTGGAGTTGACAATTAACAAAATTTGTTGTAAAATTGCAATCTCAAATTTTGATTCCTATCCATGGGAGTGCAGTAGATGTAGATGTATATGTATAAGTGTATTTGTTTTAATCATCAAAAATATCAACTAAATCTGCATCATCTCAATGAGGAATTATAATTAGGGGTATTTCCTTTTTAGAAAAATTTTGTGTTGCAAAATTCGTTATCTTAATTTTTTTACAGAAAACTTTTAAAATAAAAATTTTAAAAATTAAAAAATTTCTACAAAAAATTTTACCCTATAAAAATTTTCTTTTAAAAAATTTCTAATGAAATTTTTTTTTTTTTTTTTGAGAAAAATTATTTCAGTCAAATTGCCTGTAGAAAAATTTTATATCAAAATATTTTCACAACAAAAACTTCAAATCAAAATGTTTTTTTTTAAGAAAAATTTCATATCAAAATTTTTAAATAAAACAAAAAACCCTTAATATTACATTATAATGACAACATATATTTAAATCTTCTTGCCCTACCAAGATTAGGATTGTTCTTGCTCTTGTTCTTTTTTGTATTTTTTTGTACCAAATCTTGAAGAAAACTATATCGTCGGTCTAGTGTAAAAAGGCACTAACTCACACTTTTTTCGAAATAGATTTTTTGTATTTTATGCAAATACATTTTCTTATTCCTATAAAAAATATATTTTTTAAAAGCACTATCTCGCTAAGTTGCATCGCCAAATAATAGAAAACTTTCGAATCTTAAAGCTTTCCATTACATATATATCGATTTCTTATATTAAACTTCTGTCGACGACTTTTTCGGATATAAAACTTTTAATGTTAAAAGCTTTCCTATAGATCACTTATAGTTAATATCTAACATTCCACATCAAAAGCATTCCAATAAAAACATTTTTCTTATATAAAACTTTCGATGTCAAATGTTTTAAATAATAAACCTATGATATCGAAAGATTTCTTATATAAAACATTTGTCGTCAAAATATTTGAAATATAAAACATTTTATACAAAACTTTCCTATAGAAAAATTTTAATATCAAAAGCTTTCCTATAGATAACTTTATTATCTAAAGTCTTCAAAAAAAAAACTGTTAATATTAAAAATATAAAACTTTTGATGTCGAAAGGATTAATATAATAAACATTCGATATCGAAAGATTTTTTATATAAAACTTACTTATAGAAAACCTTCAATGTCAAAAGCTTGCCTATATGTTCATTCGAATTCGATTCCATATCGAAAGCTTTAAAAAAAATGATTTTCTATATAAAATTTCGATGTTATAGGTTTCCGATAATAAACTTTTTATATTTAAAGATTTTCTATAGAAAACCTTCGATATCAAAAGATTTCTTATATACAACTTTTGTCGTCAAAATATTTCGAATTGAAAACATTTTATATCAAACGATTTCCTAAAGGTTACTTTCGCTATCGAGAGCTTTTTTATAAAAACTTTCGTTATCAAAAGCTTTCCTTAAGAAAACTTTCGCTATTAAAAGCTTTCCTTAAGAAAACTTTCGCTATCAAAAGCTTTCCTATAGAAAACTTTCGCTATCGAAAGCTTTCCTATAGAAAACTTTCGCTATCGAAAGCTTTCCTATAGAAAATTTTCGCTATCGAAAGCTTTCCTATAGAAAATTTTCGCTATCGAAAGCTTTCCTATAAAAAACTTTCACTATCGAAAGCTTTCCTATAAAAAACTTTCGCTATCGAAAGCTTTCCTATAAGAAACTTTCGCTATCGAAAGCATTCTTATAAGAAACTATCGCTGTCGAAAGCTTTCTTATAAGAAACTATCACTATCGAAAGCTTTCGCTATCGAAATCTTTTCTATAGAAAACTTTCGCTATCGAAAACTTTCCTATAGAAAACTTTCTCTATCGAAAGCTTTCATATAAAAAACTTTTGCTATTGAAAGCTTTCCTATAGAAAACTTTCGCTATCGAAAGCTTTCCTATAGGAAGCTTTCCTATAGTAAACTTTCGCTATCGAAAGCTTTTCTATAGAAAACTTTCGCTGTCGAAAGCTTTTCTATAGAAAACTTTCTCTATCGAAAGCTTTCATATAGAAAACTTTTGCTATTGAAAGCTTTCCTATAGAAAACTTTTGCTATCGAAAGCTTTCCTATAGAAAACTTAAGCTATCAACTTTCTGATTTCAACATACGGGCCGAAAGACACACAGGAAGACATCACTAAATCTCCGATCACTAATAAAAAATAACAAATTGATGCACAAACATAAAATACCCTATCAGCTATTGGAAAAGGTTTTATTACAAGCTCTTAAATTTTCTACAGATAAATTTTACAACGACAAATTTTCAATAGCAAGATTTTTTTAAAAAACGAAATTTTCTTTCCAAATGTTTTACAACGAAATTTTTTATTTAAAAAATAATTTTAATTTTTTTTTTAATTTTTAAGTTATACCCTTAATTTACTTTCATACAAAAATGTCTACGAAATCTCATATAATGGAATAGTTATACTAAAATTTGAATTTGATCTCCTGATGGTTTTTTGATGATTATCACAATTGCACTTTGAGTTTGAATGTTATTATGTTTTTCCACCAATAACAACAAAAGCAATGATTTTGATTCTGCAGCATGTAAAAGAATAGAGGAATGTAACTTAAGTGTTGTCGTAATGTAAACATTTTTAAATTTTATGATATCTTTTACAAATGTAAAACTTATAAAAATTTAAGCGTGATTTATAAAATTTTACTAAACTGACTTTATAACTCTTAAACTTAATCAAGAAAAACATATACAAATTAAATTTTAAGTCTTAAAATATTCCTTAAAATATCCCAGAAAAATACAAAAAAAATATTCCTCTACTCAAAAACTTTTGACTTTAATTGCGTTTTCTCAAAACAATGTCATCAAGCAACTTTTCAAGTAAAATACAGTTTTGTAACAATTTGATTTACTGCGTCCTTGTAAGACTTTAAGACAAAAGAAACAAAAAAAAAATACATTCTAGAGGAAAAAACTTTCAATGTTCATAATTCATTTTCGAAATTTCACAAAAGTGAAATCATACTCGTAAACACATAAATAAATTCAAACACTCTTAAGAAATCAAAAAACGAAACAAAAAAAAAACATACAAAATCTGAAAAGGAAAAAAAACTGAACAAAATATGAACAAAAGTTCTATCATAAAATCCTGACGTGACCCAATTTTTCGAACAACTATAATTTGTTTCTTCGTATCCGAGAGAGAGTGTATGTCGGTCTGTCTGTGTATCTGTTTGGCTGCCATTGCTCCATTGTTGTCAGTCAGTCAAATCTAGATCATTCTGAAAAAATTGCAAAAAACAAAAAATCAAAATGCTTTATTTGTTGCAAAATTCATTTTGCTAAAACGCATAGAAACAATACCACAAACAAGAAAACAAGATGAGAGGAAAATGTATGAAAATAATAACAAATTTAATGCAAGAAAATCATAATTCAAAATCTAGTTTAGATATGCAGCAGCTGAACAATGGGGTCAGGGATGGGCAAAACTTAAAAATAACATCCAATGAAGAATTTCATCAAAAACAACTTTAATCTTTTCAGAATGACATTTTCTATTGAAAGCTTCTTTACGAAAAATGTTCTATATGTTTATACGAAAAATTTTCTATAAAAATTTTTATACGAAAAATTTTCTATAAAAATTTTTTACGAAAAATTTTCTATAAAAATTTTTATACGAAAAATTTTCTATAAAAATTTGTATACGAAAAATGTTCTATAAAAATTTTTATACGAAAAATTTTGTATAAAAAATTTTATACGAAAAATTTTGTATAAAAAATTTTATACGAAAAATTTTGTATAAAAAATTTTATACGAAAAATTTTCTATAAAAATTTTATACGAAAAATTTTCTATAAAAATTTTTATACGAAAAATTTTCTATAAAAATTTTTATACGAAAAATTTTCTATAAAAATTTTTATACAAAAAATTTTCTATAAAAATTTTTATACGAAAAATTTTCTATAAAAATTTTTATATGAAAAATTTCCTATAAAAATTTTTATACGAAAAATTTTCTATAAAAAATTTTATACGAAAAATTTTCTATAAAAATTTGTATACGAAAAATTTTCTATAAAAATTTTTATACGAAAAATGTTCTATAAAAATTTTTATACGAAAAATTTTCTATAAAAATTTTTATACGAAAAATTTTCTAAAAAAAATTTTGTACGAAAAATTTTCTATAAAAATTTTTATACAAAAAATTTTCTATAAAAATTTTTATACAAAAAATTTTTTATAAAATTTTTATACAAAAAATTTTCTATAAAAATTTTTATACAAAAAATTTTCTATAAAAATTTTTATACAAAAAATTTTCTATAAAAATTTTTATACAAAAAATTTTATACAAAAAATTTTCTATAAAAATTTTTATACAAAAAATTTTCTATAAAAATTTTTATATAAAAAATTTTCTATAAAAATTTTTATACAAAAAATTTTCTATAAAAATTTTTATACAAAAAATTTTCTATAAAAATTTTTATACAAAAAATTTTCTATAAAAATTTTTATACAAAAAATTGTCTATAAAAATTTTTATACAAAAAATTTTCTATAAAAATTTTTATACAAAAATTTTCTATAAAAATTTTTATACAAAAATTTTCTATAAAAATTTGTATAAGAAAAATTTTCTATAAAAATTTTTATAAGAAAATTTTTTATACGAAAAATTTTCTATAAAAATTTTTATACCAAAAATTTTCTATAAAAATTTTTATACAAAAAATTTTCGATAAAAATTTTTATACGAAAAATTTTCAATAAAAATTTTTATACGAAAAATTTTCGATAAAAATTTTTATACGAAAAATTTTCGATAAAAATTTTTATACGAAAAATTTTCGGTAAAAATTTTTATACGAAAAATTTCTATAAAAATTTTATTATCAAAAACTTGTTACAAAAATTTTTATACGAAAATTAAAAATAAACGTTTTTCTATAGAAAATTTTTCGATATTAAAATTTTTCTACAAAAATGTTTCGATATAAAAATGTTCTATAAGAAATACGAAAAGTTAATATCAAAAATTTCCATGTTATAAAAATTGTTATACGTAAAATAAAAATAAACATTTTTCTATAAAAAATTTTTCGATATTAAAATTTTTCTACAAAAAAGTTTCGATATAAAAATTTTCTATAAGAAATACGAAAAGTTTGTATCAAAAATTTTCCATAAAGAATTTTTAAATTGAAAATTTTCTATCGAAAAAATTTTCTATAAAAAAAATCCCATCTCTGCAACAAGATTTTTATGTCAAAAATTTTTAATAAAATAAATTTTCAATACAAAAATTTTTTATCGAAAAAATTTCTATATTTTTTATACCAAAAAATTTTTCTATAGAAAAATTTTCTTAGAAAAATTTGTATGTAAAATTTTGTGTATCAAACAATTTTCTATAAAAAAAATTTTGATATCAAAAAATGTTAAATAGAAATTTTTATGACGAAAAAGATATATAGAAATATTTCAATATCAAAAAATTTTATACTGGAAAATATTTATATCAAAAAATTTTATACTGGAAAATATTTATATAAAATAATTTTTTAAAGAAAATTTTTGTATCGAAAACTTTTCTAAAGAAAAATTTTTATATCGAAAAATTTTCTATAAAAAAATTTTGATATCGAAAAATTTTCTGCAAAAAAATTTTCATATCGAAAAATTTTCATATCGAAAAAATTTCGTATCGAAAAATTTTCTATAGAAAAATTTTCATATCGAAAAATTTTCTGTATAAAATTTTTTATATCAAAAAATTTTCTATACAAAATTTTTTTAGAAAAATTTTTTATATCGAAAAATTTTCATATCTTGGTTCACAAATTATCCCATCTCTGCAAGGACTTCAAGTGCTAGTAGCTGCAATATATGTATATCAAAACTGAAATATTTTATGTACTTAACATCAAAGATGATGAACATGATAATGACACTGTTGCTGTTGCTTTGGAAGATGATGATGTTTTTCATTTCTTTATTTTCTCTAAAGAAATCATCATCTTGTTTTTCATCAAAATGGAAAAACAACAAGATTTATTTCTTATTTGTGTCTTATTGTTTTTTTGTTTTTAATTTTTGCATTAAAATTATTCATTCATTTTTGCAACGAATAAACGAAGAATTAAAGGCATCTTTGGTTAAGCATAAATCTTAGCAAAAAAAATTTAATTTGTAGGAGATATTTTAGTTATTAAGAAAATGTTTTTATATTTACGGTATTCACAATGTTTGGTGAAAGTTATAATAATTTAATGTTATTTTGAAATATCTAGCAAAAAACTGTAACCCTTTTTAATAACCAAAAAATAAATTTAAGATTTTATGTTAATATGACATGATAGCACAGTTTTCTAATACCCACATTATTTCTTAGTTTATTAAAATCTATGTACAGATAAAGATTTTTAAATCTTTTTAATTTTGTTAATGCCAAAAGTCACTTTCCGACTCCTGCATTAAATAGTAGTGGGCATGTTTGCAACTATTCTTGCAACGCTGCAAGTTGTCAAAAGCATGCCATCTCTTTCACTAATAATGCCTAAAACTAGCTGTCAGTTTGGACCCAATGTCTACCATACTGTTTCCTTTTTGTTCATAACTTTTTTTCTTCCTTATTCTTTTAGCAGCCAATCAGAAAGGTACGCAAAAATAAAAACTCCTTGGTTCCATCCATAAAACTAATTCTTTTGTTTTATTTTTTTTCCTCTTTTCATTAACTTGCTCGCTGGGTTTGTTGAGCTTTTTGTTCTAGATAAACAAAATAAATTAATTATTTTGTTTATCTAAATTCTCGGCTCAGAGGTTGTTTGACGTTTTCAACTCTCCACAGAGATTCATATTCTTCATTCCTTCACCCCTTCAAATTTGCTTCATCTTGCAGGTAGAATAGGACTAAAACTTATAAAATGCACTTTTTATTACACTGAGAAAAAAAGTTTTGTAAAAAGTTTTTCTAATAAAAATTTTCTATAGAAATTTTTTATAATTTTTGTAATGAAAAATTTTTTAACCAAAAATTTCCCATAACTTTTCTAATGAAAAATTTTCTATAAAAACTTTTCTAATGAAAAATTTTCTATAAAAACTTTTCTAATGAAAAATTTTCTATAAAAATTTTTCTTATGGTAAATTTTCTATAAAAATGTTTCTTATGGTAAATTTTCTATAAAAATTTTTCTTATGGTAAATTTTCTATAAAAATTTTTCTTATGGTAAATTTTCTATAAAAATTTTTCTTATGGTAAATTTTCTATAAAAATTTTTCTTATGAAAAATTTTCTATAAAAATTTTTCTTATGAAAAATTTTCTATAAAAGTTTTTCATAAGAAATATTTTCTATAAAAATGTTTCATAAGAAAAATTTTCTATAAAAATTTTTCTTATAAAAAATTTTCTATAAAAATTTTTCTTATGAAAAATTTTCTATAAAAATTTTCCTTATGAAAAAATTTCTATAAAAATTTTCCTTATGAAAAAATTTCTATAAAAATTTTTCTTATGAAAAATTTTCTATAAAAATTTTTCCTATGAAAAATTTTCTATAAAAATTTTTCTTATGAAAAATTTTCTATAAAAATTTTTCTTATGAAAGATTTTCTATAAAAATTTTTCTTATGAAAAATTTTCTATAAAAATTTTTCTTATGAAAAATTTTCTATAAAAATTTTCTATAATAATTTTTCTTATGAAAAATTTTCTATAACAATTTTTCCTATGAAAAATTTTCTTATGAAAAATTTTCTATAAAAATTTTTCTTATGAAAAATTTTCTATAAAAATTTTTCTTATGAATAATTTTCTATAAAAATTTTTCTTATGAAAAATTTTCTATAAAAATTTTTCTTATGAAAAATTTTCTATAAAAATTTTTCTTATGAAAAATTTTCTATAAAAATTTTTCTTATGAAAAATTTTCTATAAAAATTTTTCTTATGAAAAATTTTCTATAAAAATTTTTCTTATGAAAAATTTTCTATTAAAAATTTTTCTTATAAAAAATTTTCTATTAAAAATTTTTCTTATGAAAAATTTTCTATAAAAATTTTTCTTATGAAAAATTTTCTATAAAAATTTTTCTTATGAAAAATTTTCTATAAAAATTTTTCTTATGAAAAATTTTCTATAAAAATTTTTCTTATGAAAAATTTTCTATAAGAATTTTCCTTATGAAAAATTTTCTATAAAAATTTTTCCTATGAAAAATTTTCTATAAAAATTTTTCCTATGAAAAATTTTCTATAAAAATTTTTCCTATGAAAAATTTTCTATAAAAATTTTTCCTATGAAAAATTTTCTATAAAAATTTTTCTTATGAAAAATTTTCTATAAAAATTTTTCTTATGAAAAATTTTCTATAAAAATTTTTCTTATGAAAAATTTTCTATAAGAATTTTCCTTATGAAAAAATTTCTATAAAAATTTTCCTTATGAAAAAATTTCTACAAAAATTTTTCTTATGAAAAATTTTCTATAAAAATTTTTCCTATGAAAAATTTTCTATAAAAATTTTTCTTATGAAAAATTTTCTGTAAAAATTTTTCTTATGAAAAATTTTCTGTAAAAATTTTTCTTATGAAAAATTTTCTATAAAAATTTTTCTTATGAAAAATTTTCTATAAAAATTTTTCTTATGAAAAATTTTCTATAAAAATTTTTCTTATGAAAAATTTTCTATAAAAATTTTTCTTATGAATAATTTTCTATAAAAATTTTTTTTATGAAAAATTTTCTATAAATTTTTTTTTATGAAAATTTTTCTATAAAATTTTTTCGATTAAATATATCGATAAAAATGTTTTATTTCAATATGAATTTATTTCAATTTAGCATAAAATTTTCTTGTCTTAATTTTTCATTGTCAATTTTTTTGCACTAAACAATTAAAATCCATTTCTGTCAATCTCAATCAAATGTTCATATTAATTTTCCAAATGACAACTAATGAAAAAGTACAAGATTTGCTCATACAAAATATTTTTCAAAAAAGTAATAAAATCACATTTTTTAAATGAAATTCTGCTCTTAAAAGTTTTGTCTTTTATGAACTTTATTATCTCAATTTGTCCTTCCACCCCATTAAAATAGATTTTTTATTTTTTTTTTTGTATTTTTCATTTTGTGACAGAAAAATCCATAAAATATAGAACTTTCATTTGTAACTAAGTATAGAAGAGGAATTCGTGATGCTTTCACTGAAATAATTCATCAAAAAATGCAAATTTTCATGTTACAGTTTCGAATGTCATTGAGTTTCACTTTGATTTGAAACATTTTTTTTTTTTTGTGACTGAAATTTTTATGGCGTTCATTTCTTCATTTGACATGTAGTAGAAAATTAAGTGGAATACAAAAATTTAATTAGAGTTACTGAAGTGATGTAGAAAGACAACTGTAATTCAGTTGAAACAAGAATGTTATAAAGAAAATTTGGGTTAATTTTGGAGGTTAAAGTGAACAAAAAAAATTTAGTTTCATTGTAGAAAATTTTTGAAATTTATATTTTTTAATATTTTGATAAAAAAATCTGTCTGTGTCGTTAATATTACAATTAAAATTTGACTTAAATAAACAGAATAAAATATTCTGAATTGCCCCTATTGCCGTTCACAACTCAACTCAGTTTGGTCGTCTACAAGTCGACTCATTTTTCAATCAACTAAATTATTATTATTTTTTTTTTTTGATATTGCGTTTTTTAGTTCCGCAGTATTAACGTTTTTAAGTTCCGTAATATCAAAAAATACTTTTGTTGAGTGAAAGTTGGGTCGACTGGCAGGCAACCAAACTGAGTTGAGTTGAGAACGCCAATAGAGGCATTCACTTGAACATATTATGCTCACATAATTCTTTAGTGTTATCATTCTTCTCTTCGTTTGGCTGACTTTTTTTCAACTCTTAGCAAAACAATGAAAGGAATATAAATGAGATAAATGCATACCAAAGTTGATTTTAAAATGCACTTTTCCGGAAAATATTAATTGTTTATACCAAGTTGTTTACGTCTAATAATAAATACCCAGTCCCGATTGCTTACAACCCTGAGTTTGCGAAGAGAAGCCTGGAATTGTTTCAATTCCTTGCTATCTCTTCGCTCTCAGATACTGTTTAAGCACTACTTTAAGTTTCGTTAAGTAAGATAATAATGTAAAAAATAAAGAAAAGAAATTAATCTATCAAAACCACTTAAAGGAAAAGGTTCGTAATAAATCCCCCAAACAACCCCCCACTAACCCCCGCATTTATTATTTTTATAATTGGAAAAATCCATATCCTTGGTACCCTACACCCCAACATCTGGTCCTTCTACCCGGAAGATTCTTGTGACTTTTGGAGTTAAAATTTGGTGAGCTGAAAATCCCGGATAATTGCAAAAAAAAACCCCGGTTTAAATTAAAAGTGATTTGCCGACGGCATTTGTAACTGCAGCAAACAACATCATCATTAAATCAACATTATCTTCATCATCATCAAAATCATCTCAACTTTACCAACACTAAACTACAAAAAGTAAGTCAACCGTTTTCCATTTACTTATTATTTGTATTTAAATCAAGTGAAAAGAAAAGTGTGAAAAAGGGCAAAAACAAAAAGTGCTGTGTTACGGTTTTTATTTCTTTTGTTCTTAAAAATATCCCCCAGAAAAGAAATATATAAATATATAGAACTAATTCCACTTAGTTTCAAAATATTGTTGTTGAGTGCTTTTTTTATCTACAATTAAGAGTATCTTCATATTTGAATTTGTTACATCTTAAAACGAAATAAAATAAGAACACTCTCTTTACTCACAACCAAATCAATCTTTAATATCCAACATAATCGTGAGAGTTAAAGTACGATCAAACCGGATCTCAACAAACAAGAACAAAAGAAAACTGAAATCAAAAAAAAAAAATCTGCTGTGTTCATCATACACACCTTAAACCAAGGCTTAAACATACATATAATTCAAAGCAAAAGGAGTAGAAGTAAACAAAGAGAAAAATAACTAATTGTTTGTTTACATTTTTTTTTTGATAAATACATTGCACACATCCCAGCAAACATTTTTGTAACAAAATTATTCGGCAATATAAACTTTTTCCTGAAATCAATATTTGTTAAATTAAACTAAAAATAAATTAAACTAAAAAATAAATTAAACTAAAATAAATTAAACTAAAAATAAATTAAACTAAAATAAATTAAACTAAAAATAAATTAAATAAATAAACAATTAAGTTTGATAAAATTACTAATAAAATAAATTGAACTAAAAACTACCTTTTTGGCATAATTTTACTAAATTTTAAAGAAATTTATCAATAAAATAACACATCCAAAGCACTTTCCACCATATTTGCACAAATCTTTTCACACACCGCGCTATAAATATAAAAATTCCACACATACATTTGTATATATATATATATATATTTAAGTGGATTAACCACAGAAACGCGTCTTAAATCTAAACGTGTTACATTTGTACCATCTACTCATTCCTTTTTTTGGCCCGAAGAACGTACTGGCAACTGAATATTTTCGCCAGGAGATATACAACGATTGGATTGTTTTTTTTTATTGAATTCTGAACCTAAGGCTTAAATTTATTCGCAATTTTGTCAATAATGTCTCTCTTAGACGCCTTTATTCGAGCTTCGGATCGTGTTATAGAGTTCCAGGCGTATTTTGAAACACTTCAGGCGGATATCCACTCAGTTCACACCCTTGAAGTTCAAAAGGATGAGATAGTTCGACTCTGGTCGCATTTTAGAACATGCTACGATGAGATCCTCAATAAATTTAACGAACTTGAGGAAGAGGTTCAAGTCGAGACCTTGAAGAGCCGTTTTTACTCAACTTTCGAAGCGCACGTTAAAGTGCTGTCGAAGTCCAATGCGCTGTTAGATAATCTTTCTCTTAGGGCTGCTCCTAGCATCGATCCAACCCCTTCGGCAGTCCCTTCTTCCCTTGACATTACCCCCCATATTTCTTTACCCCCCTGCGACACCGAAGTTTTTCATGGCGATTACCAGTCCTGGCCCACGTTTCGGGATATGTTTTCTGCCCTTTACCGGAATAACAAACGGTTGTCGAATGTCGAGAAAATGTGCCACCTCATTAAGAAGACGCAAGGAGAAGCTAGAGATCTGTTGAAAACGTGCCCCATAACCAACGATGGTTTCGACATGGCGTGGCAGAATTTGGTAAACAGGTATGAGAATAAGCGCATCCTCATCAACGCTCAGCTCAAGACGCTATTCAACATTTCCCCGATCTACAAAGAAACCGGCAGCAACATAAGGAAAATTCAACGGACGATTAATGATTGCGTTACAAATCTCAAGCTTCTGGACATAGATACCGCAAATTGGGACATCATTTTCGTCTATATCTGCTCGACTTGCTTGCCGGAAGTCACTTTGAGCCTCTGGGAACAATCCCTGCCCAACAGCACCGTATTGCCGACATGGAAACAAATGGACTCTTTTTTAACGTCAAGGTTCCAAACGCTAGAATCGGTTGCTGATATCCGAACGACCTTCGCTAACCCCCATACCAACAACAATAAGTTCGTTAATACAAAAAAAACAAATTTTGCCGATAAACCGAAGCTAAACTATAATACCAGTGTCTCCGCCAACACATCTGGGAAATGTTCAATCTGCCCAGATTCTCATCCCCTTAGACTTTGTCCCTCGTTCCTTGGAATGTCTGTTGAGGAGCGGTATGCAATCGTGAAACGACAGAAGCGCTGCTCAAACTGTCTTGGGACATCGCATGAGTTTAAGAAGTGCCGAAGTCAATATTTGTGCCATCTCTGTAAACAAAAGCATCATTCTCTGCTGCATCGGACAGACAACGCTTCGAATACGAACCCCCAATACAATTCTAGGGCTGCGACTTCAAACCCGAATGCTAACCCGAATGGTCAGCGAAATATTAACCCCCATACAACCCCCTTAAATACTAACCCCTCTACATCTGCTGAAGCCGCAACCCAAATGCGTCAAACGTATTCGACCCAACTACCGTCCTCTTCAGATTCTACTGTTTTACTTGGAACAGCGTTAGTCGATGTCTACTCAGAGAATTTCAAGTACACCGTTCGGGCTCTCATCGACTCAGCATCGGAAGCTACTTTCATCTCGAAGAAACTTCAGTCAAAGCTTGCCTTAAAAACACTGAATTCCCAAACCCAGATTCATGGTCTGAATGGGGCCTTGACGGCCACATCAACCCAATTATGCTACTTACGCATTGGATCCCCTCGTGATAACACCTTTGTAACACAGATTGATGCTTTCGTTGTGAAAAGACTTACAGGGCAACTCCCCTACTACAACGTAACAGCGCTAACTGAGAACGAATTTTCGGATTTAAGATTGGCTGATCCCTATTCCAAGACGTGTTCAGAGGTGGAACTTTTACTCGGTGGAGATATTTACCCCAAGATCATACAAGATGGACTTCGATGGGACAGCAATCAGTCTCTAATCGCGCAAAATACCGTATTTGGATGGATAGTCACAGGAAAGCTGTCGACAACGTGCAATACACGACCAATCTCCTCATTCTACAACTCGATTGCGCTGAATGATCAACTTCAAAAGTTCTGGGAGTTAGAAGAAATTCCGAAGAAGCATAGGCTTTCCTACGATGATATGCATTGCGAGAATATTTATCAGTCCACAACATTCCGTAACAACGATGGTCGTTTTGTTGTGTCATTACCATTCCGCCGTGAGTATCCCGAAGACATAAACATTGGTCCATCTCGGCACATAGCCGTATCACAATTCCTGAGAAACGAGGCTAGATTGATGAAGAACCCCGAGCTCAAATCAGAGTATGATCGCGTCATTTTAGAATACTCAACACTTCATCAAATGACTCACGTTACCCCCAATCATGACAATTTCGCGTACTATCTCCCCCATCATGCTGTCATCAAGCCTGAGAGTACAACAACCAAACTGCGAGTAGTGTTTAATGCATCTAGTCCATCGGCAAGTGGCCAGAGCCTTAATGACTTGCTATATCCTGGACCTACTCTGCAAGCGGATCTCACCGTACTTATTCTTCGCTGGAGACTTTTCCGATATGTATTCAATTCGGATATTGAAAAGATGTATCGCCAGATACAAATAACCCCCGCTCACACCCCATTCCAGCGAATTATATTTCGTAAATCCCCCGACGAAGCTCCACAAGACTTCGAGCTTAATACCGTGACATTTGGTGTAAATTGTGCTCCATATCTTGCCATAAGAACACTGCTTGAGCTAGCCAAAACTTGTGAACAAACTTATCCCCTAGCCTCGAAAATTCTGCGAGATTACATGTACGTAGACGACGTTTTAGCCGGCGCTCATACCCTTTCATCCGCATTAAAGGCAAGAAATGAACTGATCGATGTTCTTCGATCGGCAGGCTTCTCATTACGCAAATGGACTGCAAACCATGAGCACCTGTTAGGAGATCTACCCCCCGAACACTTATTAGATTCAGAGTTCCTAAACTTGTCAGACTCGTGTACCACCAAAACTTTGGGATTACAATGGAACGCTGGCACTGATGAATTTTATTTTCTTCTCAAAAACTCCCCCGATAACAGCTCCATTACTAAACGATCAGTTCTATCCGAAATCGCGAAACTGTTTGATCCAGCCGGTTGGCTAGCCCCTAAAATCATTGTCGCTAAAATTCTAATGCAACAAATATGGAAAGACGAAACGGACTGGGACGAAGACTTGAAACCGACCACTCTTCATCAATGGCATGATTTCCTAGAAGACTACTCCAATATTCAACATATCAAAATCCCCCGATTTGTAGATTTCGATCCTTCTTATTCGATCGAGCTACATGGTTTTTGCGATGCTTCAGAGAAAGCTTACGCAGCTACCTTATATATCCGAGCCGAAAACCTAGGCCTTATATCATCACATCTGTTGGTAGCAAAGACCAAAGTCGCACCAGTCAAATTTGTATCGTTACCCCGAAAGGAGCTGTGTGGAGCCGAACTAATGGCGACAATGGTCGACTCTATACAATCCCAACTAAACCTTAGAGACCTTAAACTGTACCTATGGACTGATTCGACGATCGTTTTAGCATGGCTACAAAAACCCCCTAATAAATGGAAAACCTTTGTTGAAAACAGAGTTTCCTCTATAGTCGAAAAGGTCGGAAGTCAGTCATGGCATCACGTGGACTCAAAAAGTAATCCCGCAGATCTGGCAACACGAGGTCTTTCGTTCTCCCAACTAGCATTGAGTGATCTTTGGTGGCACGGACCTTCATGGATCAGACTTCCTCATGCTCAATGGCCAACCAAACTTTCCAACTTTTCTACAGACGAAGAAGCAAAGCCTGTTCAGGTCCATTTAAACCAAGTAGAATCTACAGATCTATTAACTGACTTCTCAGATTTCATAAAAGCCCTTCGAGTTACCTGTTTAATATTTAGATTCTACTACCGGTGCAATAAAAATATGCAGCATATGCTAGTAACTTGTGAAGAATTTACCCGAGCTGAACTAGAGCACGCCAAATCCCGAATGATTGTTGCATGCCAAAAGTTTCATTACTCCCATGAATATGATATATTGTCTAAAGGTTTAGAAATCCCCCGAAAAAGTAGCATTTTGACTTTTAACCCATTCCTGGACACCAACGGAATCATGAGAATTAATGGCCGACTCGCGAATTCCCCAGTCCTCAGTTACAATGAGCGATGTCCAATATTACTCCCCTACCAGGCACGCTACACCACATTGTTCTTGAATTACTTGCACAAATTTTCTATACACGGACAAAACGCTCTATTATACCGCTTAATGCGTCTTTACTACTACGTTCCAAGACTCAAAACCTTAATAAAATCAGTTATTTCTGGATGCCGTAATTGCGTTATACAAAAGCGCCAGAAGAGCCAGCAGCTAATGGCTGCGCTGCCCCCTGAAAGAACAACCCTCTCGCGCCCCTTTGTAAATACGGGTGTCGACTTTGCAGGACCGTTCGATTTAAAAACATACGCTGGCCGTGGATGTAAAGTAACAAAAGGATACGTTTTAGTTTTTGTATGCTTCGCAACAAAGGCGATACATCTTGAAGCCACGACTGAGATTTCAACCCCCGCATTTCTGGCCGCTTTTGCACGTTTCTTTAGTAGACGCGGAACGCCAAGCGCACTTTACTCCGACAATGGAACTGGATTCGTAGGCGCTTCCCATATTCTCGACGCTGACAAATCCCAATTCATCGAACTGGTACGACGAAATGTTCTGAATACAAATAGCTTTGCCTCACTTGAATGGCACTTTATTCCCCCCGGCGCACCACATATGGGAGGGCTCTGGGAAGCTGGAGTCAAGAGCTTTAAAATGCATTTAAAGCGCGTCTCCCATACACAAAGCTTTACATTCGAAGAATTCTCCACCTTGCTTGCGAGAATAGAGGCGTGCTTAAATTCAAGACCACTAAGTCCAGTCAGCGAAAACCCCTCAGAACTATGTGCGTTAACCCCCGGACATTTCCTTATAGGAGCCCCATTGTTGTCACCCCCAGAACCCAATCTATCCGATCATTCCTTAAGCCATGTGAATCGGTGGCAAAAACTTAAGGTTCTACACCACCATTTTGC
This sequence comes from Stomorhina lunata, assembly GCA_933228675.1. Lineage (NCBI taxonomy): Eukaryota > Metazoa > Arthropoda > Insecta > Diptera > Rhiniidae > Stomorhina > Stomorhina lunata. Next base: position 110,115,483 of record OW121743.1, read on the forward strand.
TCAACGATGGAAAGAGGAATATCTGAAAGAACTTCACAAACGGTTTAAATGGAAATATCCTCAGCGTGATTACGCTATCGGCGATCTTGTTGTCATACGACAAGATAACCAACCCCCAAATCAATGGCGGCTTGGCCGTATTGAAAAGGTCGTCCGCGGAAAAGATGATCGCGTTCGGGTCGCCGATATACGAACCGCCAGTGGCATCGTGACAAGACCTATAGTCAAACTAGTTATACTCCCCAACCCCGAACAACACTAACTTCATTTATTTTCCATTCTCTATTTACAGCAACTACAATGCCACGTCAAAACCGAAGAAGCCTTTCACCCTTAGTGGAAAGGGACAACCGTCAACGTAGGCCTTCGTATGACTGTCGCCTTTGCCGGAAAGATCATGCGCTCCGAAGATGTCCAAAATTCAACAGAATGAATGTGACAAACAAGATTAAAACCGTTAAAAAATATCGTTACTGTGAAAATTGCTTGGGCCATTCCCATCAACTCAGTAGTTGTCGTAGCGATGAACGCTGCCGCCAATGTAAAGCAAAGCACCACACCCTATTACATCGTCATCGCCGCCTACAAGATAGCAGAAGGGATAGCGCCACCACGGTCCACCATCTGGGATCTGATTTGCGCACAGTAACGCTACTTCCTACGATAATCGTAAAGATGCAACTAAACGGTGAATGGCGAAATGTCAGAGGCCTCCTCAATCCCGGAGTAGAGTTTAGCTCGATTGCTGAATATTTAATTGGACGATATAGGCTTGTGGATGAAATAATTGGCTCCCAGAGGTGGTGCAAGTTTAAAATTCGCTCTCGCTATGAAGACGCCACAATATTCAGCGTTAAAGCTAAGGCTACTAAGGATCTTCCACGTAAGCAACCGAAAGAGAAAATTGATCGAAGAGTAGCTACCTTATATACTAACTTGTGCCTCGCTGATGCTCACTTTTGCGATGACCACCCCATAAATTTTGTGCTTGGTGCCGATATATATCCACTGCTTATAAAACCGACCATTCAGCCGGCAACCGTGGGCAATCCGATGGCCCAAGATACTGTCCTAGGTTGGATTATTATTGGCTCATTTGGAGTATAGATGTTGCTGTATTCAACACACTTTTTTTTAATGAATTTTTACTTATGAATTACAAACATTTAACTTGTTGTTGACTATTTTTAAATATTATCTAAAATGTCTATGAATTCCTTACAAATTCCCTTTTTTTATTAATTTAATTAATCTTTAAAATTATTTTTTTTTAGTTTTATAAATTTAAATACAGCAAGGGGGGCGGGATGTTTACGTCTAATAATAAATACCCAGTCCCGATTGCTTACAACCCTGAGTTTGCGAAGAGAAGCCTGGAATTGTTTCAATTCCTTGCTATCTCTTCGCTCTCAGATACTGTTTAAGCACTACTTTAAGTTTCGTTAAGTAAGATAATAATGTAAAAAATAAAGAAAAGAAATTAATCTATCAAAACCACTTAAAGGAAAAGGTTCGTAATAAATCCCCCAAACAACCCCCCACTAACCCCCGCATTTATTATTTTTATAATTGGAAAAATCCATATCCTTGGTACCCTACACCCCAACACAAGTATAGGGCACTATTAGCCTTGTCTTTACTCCAATAATTTATTACAGCAATAAAACCAAAAATTACTGATAAAAACCAAAAATATCCATTTAAAAATTTCACATTTTCCTTCATTAATTTATTAATTTCACTTTAAAATAACAATAAATATTTCCTTACATTAAAGTTATTTATTGTCATTAATTTCCTGCAAAAAGGCAACCATATAAATTCTTAATCCTTTAATTTGTTGTATTTGCTTTGTGTGACCTTATCAATTGTCATCAAACAATATTCTTCCTTTTATCTCTGTTGAAGTTGAACTTTTTGCCCCTATTTATAAACAATTTCATACAAATAATACTCGTCTCATTTATCGTCATTTACTGGTACTTTTGTATTTTTGTTGTATTTGTGTATATTTAATTTTAATTATTGTTGCGGATATGAGGGTTTTTATTGTGAATTCATACAATTTTTTGGTGTTAATCACCATCAGCATCGTCATCATGTAGATGTCATCGGGTTGTGTCATGTTATTGACACTTGCGACATACTCAAAAAATATTTATGTATTTGAAGTTTTTCCTATCGCCTGGATACTTCTTTTATTTGCATGAATTTTTGGGGAAATTGTTGTTCGACCAATAAATCCAACCAATATCCTTGCGGCAATTTGATGTGAATGTAGAGTGTTTCTGTACCAATAGCACCCATATCAAAACTTTATGTCCTTTTTCAAAGAGATTTGGAAATGCAAAGTGTAAAAGTTTATCACAGGTCAGATGTAAATGTCAGAGAGTCTTAAATGCTCTCACATGTAATATGTAATATCAAAATTTGTGCCTAAAAAAAATGTTTTGCGAGGAATCTTTTTTATTTGAGGAGACTATTAGGAGAAGCTTACGACACAAGAAGTGGCCGGGTCAATTTAAAATTTGAAAATTTAAAGACAGGGACCGAAAATAGCCGTTATTTTTGAAGTTTTGATTAAAAGAAGCAACCGAAAGGAAATGTCGGTGAAAAAAAAATAAGTATAACATTTTGAATGTCGTAGACCAAATTTTTATAAATTGCGATGGTTTTTCAAAACCTGATTTTTATTTTGTAGACAAAAAATATAAATAAGTTATTTTTTTTTTCTTCGAGCAAAAATAGCAATTATTTTTGATTTTTTTTTTTCTATCCGAAAGCAAAAATAACAGTTATTTCTTTCTTTACTTAAATTTTTCGACGAAAATAACAGTTATTTCCAGTTTTTGTTTTTTAGACGAAATAAAAGTTATTTTTTGACTTTTATATTTTCGAACAAAAATAGTAGTTATTTTTGACTTTAAGTTTTACGAGAAGAAACAAGAGTAATTTTTTTGATTTTTATATTTTTGTGTGGAAATAACAGTTATTTTTGTCTTTAATTTTTTCTAGCCGAAATTAAAGTTATTTTTTTTACTTTTATTTTTTCGAGCAAAAATAACTGTTATTTTTGACTTCTATTTTTACGAGCAAAACAAAATTCTTTTGTGACTTTTATTTTTCCGAGTGAAAATAACATTTATTTTTGACTTTTATTTTTTCGAGCAGAAATAAAAATTATTTTTGTTTTAATTCATGACGAATTCGTAATATTTATTAAAAAAATCATCATGAATTTGAACAAAAACAACTTTTACTTCTGCTCAAAGAAATAAAAGTCAAAAATAACTGTTATTTCCACCCAAAATAATAAAAGTCAAAAAAAGAACATTTAATTTTGCTCGTAAAAATAAAAGGGGAAAATAATTGTTATTTTTGCTCGAAAAAATAAAAGTCAAAAAATAACTTTTATTTCGGCTAAAAAGCAAAAGACAAAAATAACTTTAATTTTCACTAGAAGTAAAAGTCAATAGAATTAAAAAATAACTTTTATTTCTGCACGAAAAAATAAAGGCTAAAACATAATTCTTTAATTCTTTACTTCAACTTTTATCCTTACAGTTACGTTACAGAACATTGTTGTCAACAAGACATTACCCTACATTCAAAGACATTGAGATTCAATCAAAACAAAGACAATTGAGTCCGATATAATTTGAATCCAAGAGACAATGGAAATATTGTTTAAATGCTACAAAAGAAATCATTTTAGTATCGTATTGTTACAGGTGATGAAAAATGGATATATTAGTTTCAGCATTTTTCGCATTTCAATAACTTTAATGTCCTGATAGAACGCTTTTTATCGTTTCCAAGGGTTCTGAAACTCATGGCCTATGTCAACAGGTTTTTCTTTAGAAAAAATCTAAAATTTCGTCTCAGTTTCTACAAAACTCCTTTTCGATCACTAGTTCAGAAATTATGTTCATGAGGGATCGGCTTATTTTAAAATACAAGGCTCTCAATTTCGGAAATGAGTTTAAAACTATTTATTCAGAAGAAATCATGCGTTCATGTGATCGGCTTTAATCTTTATTTGACCTTTTCTCTAATGAAGAGCATCCAACCATAACTCTTACAATAAATACTTTGCACGGATTCTAGTTAAATTTATACACTAAATCAGTCTTCATGAAGGAAAGCTGCTTGTTTTTAGGCTTCTTCGTGTCAAATACTAGATACTAAAAGCCAAAAATGTGATTAAAACAATTGTCTGTTAATTACAAGGAGATGCAGAAAAGAAAAGCTGTATTCAGCGAACGAATCGAGATTCCACGCCTTTTTACTCACACTTGATAGGATTTTGATGGGCCTTTCGACATTAAAGTTTATTTCGGACGAACATATAATGTTTCAAAGGGATACTTGTGCTTATGTGCTTTTCCACAAAATAATACATTTAAAAGCTGGTATTTGTAGAGGCTTTTATCTGATTTGTCTCACGCCTTGATTGTCATCTCTATTCCGATAATAGGACAATATCCGTGGGCAGCAGCGTATATTGTCCCATTACGCTCACTAAAATATTTTTTGGCACTTTATCCCAGTCGGGGCGGCAAACATGGAAGGCTTATGGGAAGCTCTGGTGAAGGGTTTTAAAACGCATTTCCGTAAGATAGCCGGTTGCCACAAACATTCGAATGAAGTCTTTACACTGCTTTCCAAGATTGAATCCTGCTTAAACTCCAGATCTATTTCGCCTTACTATTTCTACTGAACCTTCTGATCTCTGTACACTAATGAAGGTACATTTTCTCATCGGAACCCCAATTCTAACGTCATCATGCTTTAAAACATCATTAAACTGGTCAAAAGGATTCCTAGAAATGTATAACCCCTACTGCTACCACATTCACTATGTACTTGTCGCAAGTTTTTTTATTCCTAAAATATTATTCTAAAATGTTAGCACTTTTATGCTTTGAAAGATGATCACTAGAGTGGCTTTAGTTCTTATGGTAAAAACTTTTCAATCTGAATAAGAACACCAAAATTTTGTTTATTATTTCCCATAACTTCATTTAATATTAAACAAAAAAATTACAATTATATAGAGAAATTTTCAAATGACTCATCATTTGTCAGATGTAAATTACATTTCAAGAGTAGGTACTTCAAATGTAATGGAATAATGCAAGTAAAAACAAATAAACAAACAAATGTATAATAAGCCCCAACCACTACTCAAATATAATGCCAATAAAAAATTAAATAAAACTTCAATAAAAAGCACGAAAAAAATGCTGATGACCTGTTACTATTTACATAAAAATGTTTAATATTTACATATGTAAAATACCAGCGCCGCCACAAACCAACATTATTTAAATTATGATAATGGCTTAACCACCTCCACCCACCTCCTTCCAGCTACTGTCTGTCTGCGTGATGTAGCTTCAAATGAATAATGATAATTTTTGCATTACCACCTTTGTTACGAATATATTTCTTCATTTCATCATCAAAAATTGCCAATAATAAAAATATTTTTGTAAATTGATTGGCATGTAGTATCTGCTTGTTTGTAAGAGATGTCTGTCATTTTTTTAACTGAATTGAAAATTAAGTCTGAGTGAGAAACTGTGAACACTGGGAGTTCCAAGTGGTAAAATTATAATTTTTATGCAGCATCAAAAGCATAAATATAAATAACAAAGAGAATACAAAATATTTATATGTATATAGTTACCTTATATCCAAAAGGGGTTAACTCAAAATCAGTGGTTTAGACTGCTTATGAGTGGGTTTTTGGGTTTGATGTCCGTCTATAATCAATTACACAAAACGGATCATATGCAGGAGTTGGTAGCCCATACCACCAGTAGCCGATGAATTTTTTTAAGTTTCGTAAATACCACGATCATTAATAAAACTCGTGAAAATGAGTATTAAAATCATTCAGTTGGAATTTGGATCTTAACAGAGTTGGTTGGTGCCGCTTTGTTAAAGAAAAGATAAAAACAAAAAAGACTAGAAACAAACCAAAATCCAATTTATACATAGCGACAAAATACATGGTTCCAGAGAACAAAGAAATATAATCTCGAACCTTGTTGCCACGACACTATTATTATAAAAAAATGTCCATAGAAAAATTTTTGAAAAAGAATTTAAATATAAAAATTTTTGATAAAAAGTTTTCTGTAGAAAAATTTTTGATAAAAAAATTTTGTTAAAAAAATTTTCTATAGAAAAATTTTGTTAAAAAAATTTTCTATAGAAAAATTTTTGTAAGAAAATTTTCTATAGAAAAATTTTCTATAGAAAAATTTTTTATAAAAAATTTTCTATAGAAAAAAAGCTTTCAATTTAAAACATTAAATATCAAAAGCTTTAAAATAAATAAGATTTCCTATATAAAACTTTTGATGTCGAATGGTTTCCTATAATATACTTTTGATACTGAAAAATTTTCTTTAGAAAACATTCGATACCAAAGGATTTCTTATATCAAAATATTTCGTATAGAAAACTTTTTATATCAATAGATTTCCTAAAGGTTAATTTTAATATCCAAAGCTTTCTACTAAAAACATTCCATATCGAAAGGTTTTCAATATAAAATTGTCAATATCTAAAGATTTCCTTTATATAACTTTCAATGCCGAAAGGCTTTCTATAATTAACTTTTAATACCGAAAGATTTTCTATAGAAAACTTTTGATTTCCTACATAAAACTTTGAATATTGAAAGGTTTAGTAAAGAAAACATTTGATGTCAAACTCTTAATATCGAAAGCTTTCCTATAGAAAGAAAGATGTCGTTTCGAAAGATTTCCTAAAGAAGCCCTTCAATATCGAACGATTTTCTATGGAAAGCTTTCGCTATAGAAAGCTTTTCTATAGAAAAATTTATAGATATCGACAAACCTTATTTTTCCCAAGGGATACAAAAAATTGAGAACGTTGGACCAAAGACAATATAATATAAATTTATTGCACTCCAAACATTTTTTATACCACCATAGGTGGAAAGAAATATTTGTCTTAGACCTTTTAGTATACCAATAGGCTCAGAATCACTTTCTGAGTCGATTAAGCGATGTCAGTCCGTCCATCCGTTTGGCTGGACGGCTGGCTGGCAGGCTGGAACCCCATGTAAACCGTGTAATCAAAGTCAAAATCGGTAAATTATTTATGGTACCTCCTATAGGTCCTACTTACCGGAATTGACTGGCCAAAAATATCAATATTTTTTCATGAAATTTAAAACAAATAATGCTTATATAGTGAACCGCCGTGGTATAGCAGGTTAGCCATCCGCTTAGCATACCAGAGGTCCCAAGTTCGATCCCTGCCAGACCCACTTGAAAAAAATAAATTTTCAAAAAAGCGGCGGTTCATATTTGTCTTTATACAGGAAAAAGAACAGCTTTGACCTAAGTGGTGAAGGTTATCGTAAGGTCGGGCTTGACCGACTATAGCAATTTCTAACTTGTTTCTGTTAAAAGTGAATTTAAAGTGGGTAAAGAACAATTAAAAATGCACTAACAAAAATACATTTCATAAGTACGTGTGTGTGCCTTAGCACATGGATAATCGTCTTCATAAGTTGTTTCTGAAAAAGAGTAAAAGCGGTGTACTCTCATTTTTATGGGACTTTTCAAAACGACCATATGGCAAATCAATGTATGGAAGTGCAACATTTTTATATTATAGAGTCTTTGCTTGGACTAAGTGTATAGACAAGAACTTATTGACCTGTTTATCAATTATTTCAATGCTAAATTAATTTTAAAATTATGAATTTTTCAACTTAGGAAAAAACACATTATTTTTGTTAGTTAAATCCTTTTGCCTTTTACTTTAGAGCATGATCATGTATCAGCTTAAGCGTATGTTGATTATTTACAAGTGGTTACATTAATAAATATTGTGGTCATATTTCCGTATCCGATGCTCGTGCTCTTAACAATTAAATTTTGTTTTTTGTGCGATTTTTCATGAACTTTATGTGAATGAGAGCACTTAAAGTCAACAAGAGAACAACAAAATACATGATAAAAAATATTTGTTTAAAAAAAAAATTGTTTATCGATAATTTAAATTATTTCAACATTGTCATTTTCAGTAAATTTAATTAATGAAAACTGAAGAAATTAGTTTATTCGTTAATGGTTATGAAAGATATTTTAGTATTTTAGTAAGCAAATTAGAAAGTCAAATGCAATTTTTTATTTCCTATTATTTCAATCAGAATTTAAAAATCCTAAAAATCACAGAAACCGCCTTGAAAAAAATCCCTCAACTATAAACAAATAAATTATCTAAATATAATTTATGCTAATTAAAAAAAAAGATATAAATAATTATAGTAATTACAACCGCTTTGTTTTACCTTTTATCGCAAAATACAATCACTCACTTTTTTATTCCCCAGATTTAGATTAATTATAATATATTTCCCCATACAAAAACACACGAAAAAAAATTGTATATGAAAAAAATTTGCATAAAAATTAAAACTCCTGCAGTAATTTATGGCTCGTATTTAGTCAATTATAAAAATTATAAAAGAAAATAAAATAATACAAAAAATACAACGAAGTAAGGAAACAACAAAATTTAAATCTAGATAATAAGTGGTTGGATATTAATCTTTAAATCCAAAGTTATGGTAATAAAATAATGAGTGTATTTTCAAAGCGTTTTTATTTTTTCAGGAATAGTCGGTAGTAGCAGTTGAGGTGGCATAAATACTTAAGTATGAAGAAGTTACAATAGATTGTTGGATGGATGGATGATGTGAGCGATGGAATAATGAAGATGATTTGCCTAAGGCGTAAATCACACCAATTTAAAGTGTTCAGAGCGTAAATGGTCTTTAAAACTGACAGCAGTTATGACGTTTCATCAAGATTAAAATAAAATGAAGCAAAAAAGAAAATTAGGTATGTTAAGACTGACGGTAAGGTTAACACCTCAAAAGTAAAGGGATATTTTGAATTAGTGACTTCGTTTGTTATCATTGAAATATTAGTCTTAAATGCCCTAAAGTATGCTATATTTGAAAGTAAAATTTTTTAATAGAAAAGTTTAAAAGCCTATAGAAAAAAATTTCATGCAAAAATTTTTGATGTAAAATTTTATCTAAAAAAAAATTTCCATTTTAAAATTTTTTATGGAAAAATTTTCGATAAACAATTTTTCCTATAGAAAAATTTTCGATATAAAATTTTTTCTATAGAAAAATTTTTGATATAAAATTTTTTCTATAGAAAAATTATCGATATGAAATTTTTTCTACAGAAAAGTTTTCGATATAAAATTTTTCTATGAAAAGATTTTCGATATAAATTTTTTTTATGGAAAAACTTTCGATATAAAATTTGTTATATGGACTAATTTTCGATACTATTTTTTTTTATAGGAAATTTTTAATATAAAAAAAATTTTTCTATAGGAAATTTTTCATTATAAACTTTTTTTCTATAGAAATTTTTTTCGTTGTAAAAAGTTTTTCTAAAGAATAACAAAAATTTTCGATATAAAATTTTTTTCTATTAAAAAATTTTAGATATAAAATTTGTTCTATAGAAAAATTTTCGATATAAAATTTTTTCTATAGAAAAATTTTCGATATAAAATTTTTTCTATAGAAAAATTTTCGATATAAAATTTTTTCTATAGAAAAATTTTCGATATAAAATTTTTTCTATAGAAAAATTTTCGATATAAAATTTTTTCTATAGAAAATTTTTCGATAAAATTGTTTTTCTACCGAAAAATTTTCGATAAAAAATATTTATAAAAAATTTTCAATAGAAAATTTTTTATTATAAAAAATGTTTGTAAATTATTTGTTACAAAAAATTTTTCTTTTGAAAATTGTTCGTCATCAAACATTTTTCCAAAGAAAATTTTTTGTTATTAAAAATTCTTCTATATAAAATTTTCCTTATTGAAAATGTTTCTATAAAAATTTTTCGTTATTAAAAATGTTTCTATAGAAAATTATTATCGTTATTAAACATTTTTTTTTTTTATTAAAAATTTTTCTATAAAAAATTTTCCGTTAGTAGAAATTTTTCTATAGAAAAATTTTCGTTATCAGAAATTTTTCTATAGAAAAATTTTCATTATCAGAAATTTTTCTATAGAAAAATTTTCGTTATCAAAAATTTTTCTATAGAAAATTTTTCGTTTTAAAAAATTTTTCTATAGAAAATTTTTCGTTTTAAAAAATTTTTCTATAGAAAATTTTTTGTTTAAAAAAATTTTTCTATAGAAAATTTTTCGTTTTAAAAAATTTTTCTATAGAAAATTTATCGTTTTAAAAAATTTTTCTATAGAAAATTTTTCGTTTTAAAAAATTTTTCTATAGAAAATTTTTCGTTTTAAAAAATTTTTCTATAGAAAATTTTTCTTTTAAAATTTTTTTTTTATAGAAAATTTTTCGTTTTAAAAAATTTTTCGTTTTAAAAAATTTTTCGTTTTAAAAAATTTTTCGTTTTAAAAAATTTTTCTATAGAAAATTTTTCGTATTAAAAAATTTTTCTATAGAAAATTTTTCGTTTTAAAAAATTTTTCTATAGAAAATTTTTCGTTTTAAAAAATTTTTCTATAGAAAATTTTTCGTTTTAAAAAATTTTTCTATAGAAAATTTTTCGTTTTAAAAAATTTTTCCATAGAAAATTTTTCGTTATTAAAAATTTTTCTATAGAAAATTTTTCGTTATTAAACATTTTTCTATAGAAAATTTTTCGTTTTAAAAAATGTTTCTATAGAAAATTTTTCGTTTTATAAAATTTTTCTATAGAAAATTTTTCGTTTTATAAAATTTTTCTATAGAAAATTTTTCGTTTTAAAAAATTTTTCGTTTTAAAAAATTTTTCGTTTTGAAAAATTTTTCGTTTTAAAAAATTTTTCTATAGAAAAATTTTCGTATTATTTTCGTATAAAAATTTTTTCTATAGAAAATTTTTCTATAGAAAACATTTCGTTATAAAAACAATTTTATAAAAAAGAATATCGCTACTAAAAATTTTTGTATATAAAAAAATCGTTATTAAAAATGTTTCTATAGAAAATTTTTCTTTTAAAATTTTTTTTTTATAGAAAATTTTTCGTTTTAAAAAATTTTTCGTTTTAAAAAATTTTTCTATAGAAAATTTTTCGTTTTAAAAAATTTTTCTATAGAAAATTTTTCGTTTTAAAAAATTTTTCTATAGAAAATTTTTCGTTATTAAACATTTTTCTATAGAAAATTTTTCGTTTTAAAAAATTTTTCTATAGAAAATTTTTCGTTTTATAAAATTTTTCTATAGAAAATTTTTCGTTTTATAAAATTTTTTCTATAGAAAATTTTTCGTTTTAAAAAATTTTTCTATAGAAAATTTTTCGTTATTAAACATTTTTCTATAGAAAATTTTTCGTTTTAAAAAATTTTTCTATAGAAAATTTTTCGTTTTATAAAATTTTTCTATAGAAAATTTTTCGTTTTATAAAATTTTTTCTATAGAAAATTTTTCGTTTTAAAAAATTTTTCTATAGAAAATTTTTCGTTTTAAAAAATTTTTCTATAGAAAATTTTTCGTTTTAAAAAATTTTTCTATAGAAAATTTTTCGTTTTAAAAAATTTTTCTATAGAAAATTTTTCGTTTTAAAAAATTTTTCTATAGAAAATTTTTCGTTTTAAAAAATATTTCTATAGAAAATTTTTCGTTTTAAAAAATTTTTCTATTGAAAATTTTTCTTTTAAAATTTTTTCTTTTATAGAAAATTTTTCGTTTTAAAAAATTTTTCTATAGAAAATTTTTCGTTTTAAAAAATTTTTCTATAGAAAATTTTTCGTCTTAAAAAATTTTTCTATAGAAAATTTTTCGTTTTAAAAAATTTTTCTATAGAAAATATTTCGTTTTAAAAAATTTTTCCATAGAAAATTTTTCGTTATTAAAAATTTTTCTATAGAAAATTTTTCGTTATTAAACATTTTTCTATAGAAAATTTTTCGTTTTAAAAAATTTTTCTATAGAAAATTTTTCGTTTTATAAAATTTTTCTATAGAAAATTTTTCGTTTTAAAAAATTTTTCTATAGAAAATTTTTCGTTTTAAAAAATTTTTCTATAGAAAAATTTTCGTATTATTTTCGTATAAAAAATTTTTCTATAGAAAATTTTTCTATAGAAAACATTTCGTTATAAAAAAAATTTTATAAAAACGAATATTGCTACTAAAAATTTTTGTATATAAAAAAATCGTTATTAAAAATTTTTCTATAGAATTTCTTTTTTATAAAATTTTTTCTGTAGAAAATTTTTCGTTATTAAAAAAAAATTCTATAGAAAATTTTTCATTAGAAAAAATTTTTCTCTAGAAAATTTTACATTATTAAAACTTTTTTTTTTGTAAGAAAAAATATTTTTATAGAAAATAGTATATTATATGACCGGTCTTGACCGATTATAATAAATATGTACTTTCTTACTTGTTTCTTTTACGATTAAAATAATCACACATTTCGCCATCTCCTGAAAGGCAGTAGCAAAACTGCTACCATAGATTTTAAATATGAAAAAATTATGGTTTAATCTTTTAAAAATCTTTCTGACAAAAACACAAATCCCTTCATATTAATCCATAATACATGTGCAATTTCCATTTATTAATTGACCGTAACAAAATTATGTTAAAAACAATTTTTTGTTGGAAGCAATTGTGTTGGAGGCTAATGCAGATTGACAGACAGACGGATGGTTGAATTGCTGTCTGCTACTATTTGGTAGCGCTTAGCTACCAGCTACTCTATTACCCCTTTTAGACGAACATTTCAGCAACAAAAATTCATTTAACTAAAAATGGAAAATTATATAAAATCTATGCAGTTTTTGTTTTTTTCTTTCGTCTATTTAAGTATTCCCAACCATTCCACCATCATTTAACCAATTTAGATTTGAATTTGCTGTTTGGTCTTGGTTCCCTTGGCCCATTCTACCATACGAGTAGATTTGTCGGTGGATATTCTAAAGTAAAAAGGTATGTTACACTTAATTATGCAAATTACTTTTGTTAATTTGCGATTTTGTTAAATGTTATTTAATTGCTGACATTTAACCATGTTTCAAGTCATTTTGGCAAAACTAAAAACTGCAATAGAAAAAAACATAACATTGAGAGTTGTACACCGTTTTTGAAAGAAATTAAGAAAATACGAAATTAAGTTAAGAATTTCTGGGTTTTAAGTCAATTAACTTTAAACCCTACAGCATTAACACGCCGTCGATGTAAACAAAATAGAAACAGATGGCGCAACTTTAAAACAGACATGACGCGTAACTACAGTTTTGTATAATATAAAGCCTTATCTCCTATATTGCAATATTTTTTTGAATATTAACTAAAATGCTCACAATGTGAATACGAAATGGTGTAATTTTTAAAACCTTCATTCGTTTTGCAACATGTAAAGGCAAGTAATTTTGTATAGCATTTTAAAAGTACTTGTACCAAGTACTAACTACGATACTGGGTTGGCATTAGTAACACATTTAAATAAATTCAAGTGGAAAATGTTGTGAAACGGAAATTTAGTTAATGAGTTAAACTACGAGTAGAGAGAAACTGTTGCACATTTATATGTTGGCAAAATTAAGTTGGATTTTTACCAATGCAAAATTTGGTTATTTTATATTCTAAGAGCATCAGCAATTTTGGCAAAATGTTTCTTCAGTGATTTGATTAATGTTTTATGAAATTGCTTGAAATGACATCATTGTCTGCGACAATGATGGAAAAAAAGTTTTTCTATTAGCTCCAAGCAATACGAGTATGTAAGTATGTCTGAAAGTGACCATGAAAACTTACTTCAAGATAATTTTTTTAGTTAAAGAGTTTATGGATGTAAAGAAATTATGTGGTAAAAAGTTGTTACAAATATTAGTCTTATGACCATGACCCTGATACTTTACTACTTTCACTATATCTAATGGACTTGGTCTTGGCAATGATTATTTTATGACTGTAAAGATGATAAATGTTTAATTACTTGCTATTTTTTATCTTTCTGGTCTCTTTATACTTTAATATAATTGCTTTATTTTGTTCTTTTAAATGGGTGAAATTTAATAAATATGATATTTTTCTGGAATATTACTATTTTGCAATAGCAATATACGACAAAAAAGATTTCCTAGGAATTACAATGTAAAAAGTTGTTACCCATGAAAAACATACAACTTTTACGATATTAAGGTATACAATAATATATTTACCCCTAATTCATAAACGAAAAATGAAGCTATATCATGCCATTATAATTTTATTTATTTTTGCTATAGAAAATTTTAATGTAAAATTTTTATATAGAAAAATTTTAGATATGAAAAAAAATATAGAAAAATTTTCTATAGAAAAATTTAAAATGTGAAATTTTTTAATAGAAAAAATTTAGATACGAAAAAAAATTATTTATTAAATTTTTTTTATAGAAAAATTTCATATCTTAAATTTTTCTATAAAAAATTTTAAATTTTTCTATAAAAAATTTCAGATTTTTCTATAAAAAAAATCATATCTTAAATTTTTCTATAGAAAAATTTAGGATAAATTTAAGATATGAAATTTTTCTATAGAAAAATTTAAGATATGAATTTTTTCAATAGAAACATTGAAGATATGAAATTTTTGTATAGAAAAATTTAAGATATGAAATTTTTCTATAAAAAAATTTAATAAATAAATTTTTTGTATAGAAAAATTAAAGATATGAAATTTTTCTATAGAAAATTGTATGGCTTTTCTATAGAAAAATTTTCGATATGAAATTTTTCTGTAAAAAATTTTCGATATAAAATTTTTTATATAAAATTTTACTAAAACAGAAAAATTATTCGCACTTGATGTAATAGATTGGGATCAAGTGCGAATAATTTTTCTTTTTGAGTAAAATTTTATACCGAAAATGTTTTTAAAGCTAAATTTCACATCATAAATTTTTGATAAAAAATTGTGTATCGAAAATTTGTCTGTAGAAAAACCATCAAATTTTCTATAGAAAAATTTAAGATATAAAATTTTTCTGCAGAAAAATTTAACATATAATATTTTTCTACAGAAAAAAATTCGATATGAAATTTTTCTATTAAAAATTTTTGATGTGAAATTTTGCTTTAGAAAAATTTTCGATATAAAATTTTTTATATAAAATTTTAGCTCAAAAGAAAAATTACTCTCACTTGATGTAATAGACTGGGATCAAGTGCGAATAATTTTTCTTTTTGAGTAGAATTTAATATCGAAAATTTTTCTAAAGCAAAATTTCACATCATAAATTTTTGATAGAAAAATTTCATATCCAATATTTTTCTATACAAAAACCATACAAATTTCTATAGAAAAATTTCATATCTTGAATTTTTCTATAGAAAAATTTATAATGAAAATTTTTCTAAAAAAAATTTAAGACTGGAAATTTTTCTATAGATCAATTAAAAATATGAAATTTCTTGTATATACAAATTTAAGTAATGGAATTTTTCCTAAGAAAATTTTATGGTTTTTCTACAGAAATGAAATTTTTCTATCAAAAATTTTTGATGTGAAATTTTGCTCTAGAAAAATTTTCGACATATGTATCATTTTTTATATAAAATTTTACTCAAAAAGAAAAATTATTCGCACTTGATGTAACGTCTTAAATTTTTGATAGAAAAATTTCATATTTTTAAGTTTTCTTAAGAAAAATTTATATCGAAAATTTTTCTAAAAAAAAATTTTAAGATATACAATTTTTCTATAGAAAAATTTAAGAAACATTTTCGATATTAAATTTTACTCATAAAGAAAATTATTCGCACTTGATCCCAGTCAACTACATCAAGTGCAAATAATTTTATATATCGCATATATATCGAAAATTTTTCTAAAGCAAAATTTTCGAAAATTTTTGATATCAATCAAAAATTTATGATGTGAAATTTTGTTTTAGAAAAATTTTTGATATAAAATAGAAAATTTTATAATTTTTCTTAATAGAAAAAATGTTGATATGAAATTTTTCTATAAAAAAAAAATTATGATGTAAAATTTTGCTTTAGAAAAATTTTCGTCTTATTTTTTTTAATATGAAATTTTACTCAAAAAGAAGAATTATTCTCACTTAATTCCAGTCTATTACATTTATTTATTATAATAATTCATAATTTATTGATAAAAGCCAAAAAATGTTTGTGGCGTTTCGATAGTTGTTTAGGCCATCATCTTTAGGAGGAGGATCCCTACTTTCAGACAGATCGAAAACCTCACATTATTACCTATTTTATAAACACAATCATTACGAATTATGTTTGTATATCAAAGCTAAAAGCTTATATTATCAAAAGGACTTAACATTATGAATAAAACAGTTTAGCAATGTCGGATAACGCTTTTTATTCTGTATATTAGGCGTTCTCTAAAAATGGATTTGCAGAAAAGATCGCGTTCCAATGAATTTCAAAAAATGTCGCTAAATTTTTTTCATCAAGCTTTAGAAAGTCCTTATGTAGTAGAAGATTTGGCGGAATTTCTTAAGAAATACCTTTGTAATTCGATGTCTTCTTTTGCATTCGATGTCCACTTTTGAGGAAATTTCTTAGGGAAATTTTTGTTGAGAAATATTTTCGCTTAGAAATTGTTAAGTGAAATATTTTTAGAAAATCAATTTATTTTATGTCATTAATCACAATCGATCTGGCCCATGACCCTAACTATAACAATGACCATGATTAGGTTCATGTAAGAAAAAAAAGTATTTTATTTTGAACTGAAAGAAAAGCAAAATATATTTGCACACATTAAAACTGCTCTAAATTCGGCTTTTTATTATTGTCATGTGTGATCACGATTCCTTTATTTGTTGTTTTTAAGAAGATCATTGTTAGTTTAGTTTCATTCGATTGTCCACCTTTAGGTTTTATTTCACCAAAAGTTCAAATCGTTTTCGCTTTTTGAGGTTTTATTTTATAGTTTTTGTTTGTCTTTTGTAATGTTTATGTCAGACATTCATAAATCATTCCTCTTATTATACTCATGTTTGTCATCCTGCATTATTTATGATCTTTAATGTATTTCTTAACATTTCTTTCGATTTTCTACCAGATTTTTTTTTTCGTTTGTAGTAAAACAAAAAACCGTTTCATATAAATCGCACATGGATTAAAACAATATTCCAGTAAATAATAATAAAATTATAAACAAAAAAATAAAACTTAAGTTACTTTTTTTAGGGAAGTTTATATACAATTTTTATGACATGAACGAGAAGTTGTTATTTTTAAAATTTTTGGGTTTTAGTTTTATTAAATCCCCTTATGAAAAGAAATGTTGGTGCTTTTTGGTAGTGGATAATCGATAAGTCTTAATATGTTTAATATTTCTTTTTTTTGTCCGATTTCACTCTGGACATTGTTTAGAGCAGCGGCACATTTCAATTGCAATCTTCTTTTTTTCATGGTTTTTGTTGTCTTTTTGGAATCAATATGATCATCGCGTGGATGAATAATGTGACTGTGTGTAAACAAAGCATTATCCGGCTTAACACACACAAAAAAATTGAAGAAGGTACGAAACTAGAAGCTGCTTATGGACTAAGCTTAAGCCGGCTGGCTACTGCCTTTGCCTCCTTATACGGTTGTTTTCCAATGATTTTTTTTTTTGCAGTTAATAATTTTTTATTTCTTGGCTTAACTAAAACATGTCAAAGTTAAAAATACAATTTAGACTTTTTAAGAGATTTTTTTTTTTGTGAATGTTCTTGGATTTTTTTTTTTTTTTGATTTTTAAAAACCTGGGGGATAAGGAGAGGACATTGATATGACCAACATAATAATGAAATTTACTATAATAACTAATATATATTTTGGATAAAAAAAACTTTTACAGTGAAAGACAAAAATTTTAAAACATACGAGGATAGGTCAATGCAAATTAACTTTAGTCTCACCCACAAGCTCAGAAGAACACTCTAAACAAAGATAATATAAAGATATTGCACTCCATACATTTGTTTTCTGTCAAAAGTAAATTTAAAGTCTATAAGGAACAATGAAAAACATATAAAGGTACAAACAAACAATCATTTCATGAGCACGTGCGTGTGCCTTAGCTTTCTCTCATAAGATAATCGTCTCCATTAATTGTTTCCGAATTAAAGTAAAAGCGGTATACTCTATTTTTTATGGGACTTATCGAAAAGACCATACGACAAATTAATATATGGAAGTAAAATATATGGAAGTGAAATATGAACCAATTAAAATATTTTTAAGGAGAGGCAAAAAAGTGTTAAATATCAAAGATAATATAAAGATATTGCACTCCATACATTTGTTTTCTGTCAAAAGTAAATTTAAAGTCTATAAGGAACAATGAAAAACATATAAAGGTACAAACAAACAATCATTTAATGAGCACGTGCGTGTGCCTTAGCTTTCTCTCATAAGATAATCGTCTCCATTAATTGTTTCCGAATTAAAGTAAAAGCGGTATACTCTATTTTTTATGGGACTTATCGAAAAGACCATACGACAAATTAATATATGGAAGTAAAATATATGGAAGTGAAATATGAACCAATTAAAATATTTTTAAGGAGAGGCAAAAAAGTGTTAAATATCCAAAATACTTTAACACTCTAATCAAAGATAATATAAAGATATTGCACTCCATACATTTGTTTTCTGTCAAAAGTAAATTTAAAGTCTATAAGGAACAATGAAAAACATATAAAGGTACAAACAAACAATCATTTCATGAGCACGTGCGTGTGCCTTAGCTTTCTCTCATAAGATAATCGTCTCCATTAATTGTTTCCGAATTAAAGTAAAGTGAAATATGAACCAATTAAAATATTTTTAAGGAGAGGCAAAAAATGTGTTAAATATCCAAAATACTTTAATAGAAGTCAATATTTCCTCTAAAGTATATTTAAGCCAATAACTGCTTTTTATTACAAGATGTGTTCGTTTATAAAAAAAAAACAGTTTTTCAATGAAAAACGTTTAAAAAAATGCTTCATAGTCGGTATTGAATATAGGCTGATGATATAGAGTCTTTGCTCTTATAATCAGTTAGGGTCTCTACTTCCGAAAAAAAATTTAAAACTCCACGATAAGGTTCGGAGATTGGGGATTAAAAATGGAACAGATTGTGGACAGCAAAGTCATACCACATTGCCCATAAGGTATGATAAAACTTTCACCAAGATAAATGCAGTATTTGCTCACAATTATCAACAACGTTTGACAATTTCGCTTTGTTTTTTTCGTAAACTTAGAGGAAATGTGGTTCCAACACAACACACTGGAGGCCAAATAGTGGGTTTATGGTGTTAATCGGCGCTAAAAAATGCAATGGTTAGCCAATAAAATCAAGGCGGCCGTATTTTGGCATTCGCAAGATATAATCCACATTGACTACCTTCAAAAGAGGAAAAAATGCGCGAATTAATATTCGTACAACTTATTTTGTCTATTTAATGAAAAATTCAGAGGCCAAATCGGTGTATTCGATTCGAAAACTCAGTCGTTAAGCAAATATTGTGTAGCATACCTTTAGGATTTTCAAAATAAATTGTTTTTCAAAAAGTTTAACAAAATTTTATACTTAAACATATCCCGCTTGTTTTTCAAGACATTTAATTTAAATGAAATTATTTTACTATCAGAAAACTTTTGACAAATAAGTTACAATGTAGTCAACCTTATATATTATATATTATTTTAATTATCCTAAAAGTATGCTACACAAACGTTTCGATCGATATCGAATGTGGCGATTTGGCTTCTGATAAAACGATCTTATTTAGCCATGAAAAAAAAGTTCTTTTCTATCTAAAAAATGACATTAAATGGGCTACGAATCTCCCAATATTACGAGACATTTGAAAAACTTAGGAAAAAGTGTATAAGAAAAGACTATTTTGAAAAAAAAAATATATACCTTTTATTTAAAAACATGTGTTTTAAACAAAAGGACACAAACTTATTTGATTTGAAAAATTTTCTACAAAAAAAATTAATTTTATGTCAAAAATATTGTATTTAAAATTATATAGCGAAAATTCCAAATTTAAAACTTTTACACTGAAAATTTTGTATTTTAAATTAGTTTACCAAAAATTTTCTCACCTAAAATGTTCCACTGAAAAAAATTATAAGCTCTGTTAAATTTTCTATTAAAAATATAATCACCTAACATTTTCTATTGAAAATGTTTATACCAAAAATTGTTTATTGAAAATTTTTCTAACGAAAATTCTAAATTTAATCTTTTTACACAGAAAATTTGTTATTGAATGTTTTTAAGCCAAAAATTGTATTTTTCTTTCAAAATGTTATCAGAAAAAAAATTTATATATAAAATTTTTAGACCGAAAATTTTATATTTTAACATCAGCACCCCTTATTCAAAAACGAACTATAAATTATCGAAGGAATAATTTATAATAATTTGCACAAAAATTGTTTTATGAACAATTTTACATAAAAAAATTTTACATCGAAAATATTTTAAACAAATTTTGAGATCGAAATTTTATTAAGAAAAATTTTGTAGTAAAATTTTTACATCGAAGTTTTTTTTAAACTTAAAATAGGCTAGGTTTTTTTGAAAGTGGGCGTGACCCCTCCCATGTGAATGAACGATTTTTCAGAAATTTTGACTGTATGTTAAGTTGTGACCGGTGGGTAAAATTAGCTTGTATTTTTTTTTTTTTGAAATTTCAAGTGGGCGTGACCCCTCCCATGTAGGTCAAAAATTAAAAATGATAAATATGGATGAAGAGATCAAAACGATTGAACCGAATTAATTAAAGTTTTAAATGTGGATATTTTTATACTATAGAATAGTTTTTCGCTTTTTGAATTTTTTTGAAAACAGACCAAGATAGAAGGACTTGGGATAAAATTCCCTTTTTCTTTAAAATTGAATCACTTGGGAACGGCTGAACCGTCCAAGTTAGGATTCAACATAAAGAAAAGTTGACCATGCCTGCTTTTACGCCCTACTTTTTGACTTTTCTAAAATCGGAAAACGGCTGCACGGATATTGATAATATGTTATGGCTGTTTGACGATTGTTTGGCAATTGTTAGATGATTGATCGATGACTATTTGAAGATGTTTAATGATTGATAATTGTTTCACGGTAGTTTGATGATATTTTGACGATTATTTGATGATTGTTTGATGGTTGTTTGATTATTGACTGACAACTGTTCAATAATTTTTAATGATTGTTGGATAATGGTTTCACGATTGACTGGCGATTGTTTGATGGTTATTTTATTTCTATTTGACGATTGTTTGATGATTGTTTGACGATTGTTTGATAGTTTTTGATAATCTATAAATACAAAAAAAATGTTCTCGTCTGTTTCTCTGTCTCTATGTGCATTTACTAAAGTCTATTAAATACATACGCAAATACATTCATGAAGGATTTAATTAAAAAGTTAATATAAAAAAATATTACATAATTGTTAATTTTTAAAGAAATTGGTATCAGAGCAATAAGTAAAAATCTTTTATTATCAACCCGGGCAACGCTTTTTTAATCATTTTTTGTTCATTTTATTTTCTCAATTTTTATAGTAGCTTTTATCTTTTCTTTTATCTTTTATCTCAAAATTTATCTATGATCAATTTTTTATGTAAAGTTTTTACATATAAAGTTTTTCTTTGAAAGAAAGGTTTTTTTACATCTATAATTTTGTTATAAAAATTTTTAAATCGACATTTTTTCTAAGTAAAATTTTTCTTTACAAAAGTTACGTTCAAAATTTTTCTTCAAACAATTTAACATTCAAATTTTTTGCACATCGAAATTTTTTTTTTTTAATATTTTATATGGCAAATTTTATAAAAAAAAAATTTCCAAGAATAATTAAAAATAATAAGTTTTGTTTTAAAATATTTACAACTAAAAAGTTGAGAATTTTCCTTTAATACTTCTTATATTGAAAATTTTTATATTAAATTTAAATTTTAAAACTTTTTATATTTTAAAATTTTATACGAAAAAGTTTGCCGAAAACTTTTACTCTACACTGTATTCAGACCAAATAAAAAAAGTCACCGTAAACTTATTACAAAACAAAACAATAATAAATAATAATTTTGTTCTAAAAATTCGCCAGCGATTTCAGCAACCCCTCCTCATTTATCGACGAAAGCAACCAAAACCCCAAAACAAAACTTCAATTTACTCTGTCTACCTCTAATAATGAAGAATGGGAAAAATGAAAAAATAAATTGAGTGCGTGCTTCCAAAGAAATTGGTCATTGTTTTATGATTCGCGATGGCTAAAAAGATAAAATATTTTTTATATTGCATTGAAATAGCATATCCCAGGCTAAGATCTAACTCAGTTTTGGTGGCTTTTAAACTCAGAATCTTGTGTATTGTTTTGTCTTTCAATGATTATGATGAGAATTTAAGTTTTTTTGTTGCTATTATCTTTTTGATATTTTATTTAGATACAAGTTAAGTTAGTTTTAGTTTTATTTTTATTATTATTTAATATAAACTCAAAATAATTGAAAATCACACATAAATTGTCTGGTTTTTGGGGCAAATGTTATTAAGTTTTGAAGCCAGAATTGTTAAGAAATCAAGATCAAGGTTCACTTGACCAATCAAATGATGAAATTATAAGATAAAATGACGTTTGCTTGATTTTTCTGGACGACATCATAAAGTTATTGTTGTTTTATTTATAGTCTAGAGATTTTCAAAATTATTTGGCATCTTTTCCTTTTTAAAGATTTTTGAGTTAAGAGATAAAATTGTTAAAAATAATAATGATTATCGTTATTTGGTTCCAGTTGAATGTCAAAAATCTGCTACTGTTTCTTGGTGAATTGTGAACTGATTGATGTTTTTGATGTTGATCAATCATTTTTTGGAAGTGATCTCTTTGGATTTTTGACAGTTGGGGGTAATCATTTTTAATAATCTCAACTCTACTTTTTAATAATTAACGAAAAAAAAATTAATACAAATTTCCTATAGAGAAAAGATTTGTATGAAGAAAAATTTTTGCTATTAAATTTTTATTAAAAAAATTTCGATATTAAATTTTTTTAGAAAAAGTTTCGATATTAAATTTTTATACAAAAATAGAATAACTTAAATATTAAATTTTAATAGAAAAATTTTTGATATTAAATTTTTACAGAAAAATTTTTGATTTGAAATTTTCGATATGAAATTTTTAAAGAAAAATTTTCTATGACATTTTCATATAAAAAAAACTTTGATATGAAATTTTTATAAAAAAATTTTTGACACTAAATTTTTATAGAAAAAATTTTCATATAAAACCTTCATACAAAAATGTTCAATATTAAATTTTTATAAAAAAAATTTTTTGATATTAAATTTTTATAGAAAAATTCCCTAAATAAAATTTTTATGGATAAATTATTCATATGAAATTTTTATAGAAAAATTTTCGATATTTTGTTTTTGTTACAATAACAAGACAGATGCAAATTTAACTCAATCGTCAGACGCTTAAGTTATATGAACCCTACATTAATCTTTTTTACAAAAATTTTCGATATTAAATTTTTATAGAAAAAAATTCGATATTAAGTTTTTAAATAAAAATGTTCGGTATTTAAATATTATAAAACGATTTTTGATATCAAATTTTAATTGAAAATTTTTGATATTAAATCTTTTTTAGAAAAAATTTCGATAATAAAATTTTATAGAAAAATGCTCGATATTAAATTATTTTAGAAAAATTTTCGACATGAAATTTCGATATTAAATTTTTATAGAAAAATTTTCGGTATAAAATTTTTATAGAAAAATTTTCGTTATAAAATTTTTATAAAAAAATTTGCACAATAAAATTTTTATAGAAAAATTTTCGGTATAAAATTTTTATAGAAAAATTTTCGGTATAAAATTTGTATAGAAAAATTTTCGGTATAAAATTTTTGTAGAAAAATTTTCGGTATAAAATTTTTGTAGAAAAATTTTCGGTATAAAATTTTTATGGAAAAATTTTCGGTATAAAATTTTTATGGAAAAATTTTCGGTATAAAATTTTTATGGAAAAATTTTCGGTATAAAATTTTTATGGAAAAATTTTCGGTATAAAATTTTTATGGAAAAATTTTCGGTATAAAATTTTTATGGAAAAATTTTCGGTATAAAATTTTTATGGAAAAATTTTCGGTATAAAATTTTTATGGAAAAATTTTCGGTATAAAATTTTTATGGAAAAATTTTCGGTATAAAATTTTTATGGAAAAATTTTCGGTATAAAATTTTTATGGAAAAATTTTCGGTATAAAATTTTTATAGAAAAATTTTCGGTATAAAATTTTTATAGAAAAATTTTCGGTATAAAATTTTTATAGAAAAATTTTCGGTATAAAATTTTTATAGAAAAATTTTCGGTATAAAATTTTTATAGAAAAATTTTCGGTATAAAATTTTTATAGAAAAATTTTCGGTATAAAATTTTTATAGAAAAATTTTCGGTATAAATTTTTATAGAAAAATTTTCGGTATAAAATTTTTATAGAAAAATTTTCGGTATAAAATTTTTATAGAAAAATTTTCGGTATAAAATTTTTATAGAAAAATTTTCGGTATAAAATTTTTATAGAAAAATTTTCGATATAAAATTTTTATAGAAAAATTTTCGGTATAAAATTTTTATAGAAAAATTTTCGGTATAAAATTTTTATAGAAAAATTTTCGGTATAAAATTTTTATAGAAAAATTTTCGGTATAAAATTTTTATAGAAAAATTTTCGGTATAAAATTTTTACAGAAAAATTTTCGGTATAAAATTTTTATAGAAAAATTTTCGGTATAAAAGTTTTATAAAACATTTTTCGGTATAAAATTTTTATAGAACATTTTTCGGTATAAAATTTTTATAGAAAAATTTTCGGTATAAAATTTTTATGGAAAAATTTTCGGTATAAAATTTTTATAGAAAAATTTTCGCTATAAAATTTTTCTAGAAAAATTTTCAATATAAAATTTTTCTAGAAAAATTTTCAATATAAAATTTTTCTAGAAAAATTTTCAATATAAAATTTTTCTAGAAAAATTTTCAATATAAAATTTTTATTAACAAATTTGTATAAAATTTTTAAAGAAAATTTTTATAGAAAATATTGTAAAATTTTTATATAAAATTCTCGATATGAAATTTTTATCGAAAAATTCTCGAAATGAAATTTTTGTATTTAAATTATCTTTAAAATACCAGACGACTTGTTAATTATTTTGCCATTTTGTTTCAAGATGTTTTACCTTCTTGATCCCGTTTCTTGGGAGAATTAAATAAAAGGTCCCTTTAATATTTCTCAAGTGTTGCCGTTAAGTGTTGGTGTATTTGTTCAAAGGTACTTGCAGGACAATGAATATTGTTAAGAAATTTTTTTTCACTTCTTTCATTTAATTTTTATTATAATAAATAACAGAAAAATTGTGGTGATACAAAGTAAAATGACTCTTCAAATGTTTTTTCGATTCATACAATAAAATAAGTAAAATATTAATAAAAACCAAAAATAAAAGAAAATATTTGAAATGTGGTTTTTAAAGCAAAACCAAAATTTTATATAAAAAAATTATCCTAAAAAATTTAAAACACTTAATACTTGACGCCAAGGATTTAAAGGAAGGAATACAATAACACAATAAGTAAGTAAGTGTAATTGTAATGATGCTAAAATTTTATAATTTTTGTGAAAATGTTCAGTAATTTTGTTTGAATTTTTACTTTTTTTTCTGCTCTTTATAAGTTTCAAAATTTAATTTCCAGTTGAGTGAGGCGGAAAAAGAATGCCAAAACCGCAATTGTTGAAATGATATAAACATCAACAACAGCATGTTGCGATGGACACGGATGCAACAACAGAAACTTTTAAAATTGTTAGCACTATTGAGTATTTTTATATCATGTTTAATGTCCCACTAGAGAAACTTCTTTATTATTCAAACTTATTAAATTTCAAAACCCATATTTTTCTTTAAAATTCAAAATATTACTTCGTAGAATTTTTTTTTATAAAAATTTCCTATCAAAAATTTTTCTATAATAATTTCATATCAAAAAATGTTTCTATAAAAACTTAATATCGAAAATTTGTCTTTAAAAATATATTATCGAATATTTTCCTCCAAAAATTTCTGATCGAAAATTTTTCAACAAAATCTTCTTATCAAAAAATTTTCTATAAAAATTTCATATCAAAAATGTTTATATAAAAGCTTAATATCGAAAATTTGTGTTTAAAAATATCTTATCGAAAATTTTCTTACAAAAATTTCTAATCGAAAATTTTTCTACAAAATCTTCTTATCAAAAATTTTTCTATAAAAATTCCTTAATAAAAATTTTTATCGAAATTTCTTATTGAAAAATTTTTCTTTAAAAATTTCTTATCGAAAATTTTTCTATGAAAATTTTATTTCGAAAATTTTTCTATAAAAATTTCCTATCGACAATTTTTCTATAAAAATTTCCTATCGACAATTTTTCTATAAAAATTTCCTATCGAAAATTTTTCTATAAAAATTTCCTATCGAAAATTTTTTTATAAAAATTTCCTATCGAAAATTTTTTTATAAAAATTTCCTATCGAAAATTTTTCTATAAAAATTTCCTATCGAAAATTTTTCTATAAAAATTTCCTATCGAAAATTTTTCTATAAAAATTTCCTATCGAAAATTTTTCTATAAAAATTTCCTATCGAAAATTTTTCTATAAAAATTTCCTATCGAAAATTTTTCTATAAAAATTTCCTATCGAAAATTTTTCTATAAAAATTTCCTATCGAAAATTTTTCTATAAAAATTTCCTATCGAAAATTTTTCTATAAAAATTTCCTATCGAAAATTTTTCTATAAAAATTTCCTATCGAAAATTTTTCTATAAAAATTTCCTATAGAAAATTTTTCTATGAAAATTTCCTATCTAAAATTTTTCTATAAAAATTTCATATCGAAAATTTTTCTATAAAAATTTCCTATCGAAAATTTTTCTATAAAAATTTTCTATTTTTTTCTATAAAAATTCCTATCGAAAATGTTTCTATAAAAATTTCCTATCGAAAATTTTTCTATAAAATTTCCTATCGAAAATTTTTCTATAAAAATTTCCTATCGAAAATTTTTCTATAAAAATTTCCTATCGAAAATTTTTCTATAAAAATTTCCTATCGAAAATTTTTCTATAAAAATTTCCTATCGAAAATTTTTCTATAAAAATTTCCTATCGAAAATTTATCTATAAAAATTTCCTATCGAAAATTTTTCTATAAAAATTTCCTATCGAAAATTTTTCTATAAAAATTTCCTATCGAAAATTTTTCTATAAAAATTTCCTATCGAAAATTTTTCTATAAAAATTTCCTATCGAAAATTTTTCTATAAAAATTTCCTATCGAAAATTTTTCTATAAAAATTTCCTATCGAAAATTTTTCTATAAAAATTTCCTATCGAAAATTTTTCTATAAAAATTTCCTATCGAAAATTTTTCTATAAAAATTTCCTATCGAAAATTTTTCTATAAAAATTTCCTATCGAAAATTTTTCTATAAAAATTTCCTATCGAAAATTTTTCTATAAAAATTTCCTATCGAAAATTTTTCTATAAAAATTTCCTATCGAAAATTTTTCTATAAAAATTTCCTATCGAAAATTTTTCTATAAAAATTTCCTATCGAAAATTTTTCTATAAAAATTTCCTATCGAAAATTTTTCTATAAAAATTTCCTATCGAAAATTTTTCTATAAAAATTTCCTATCGAAAATTTTTCTATAAAAATTTCCTATCGAAAATTTTTCTATAAAAATTTCCTATCGAAAATTTTTCTATAAAAATTTCCTATCGAAAATTTTTTTATAAAAATTTCCTATCGAAAATTTTTCTATAAAAATTTCCTATCGAAAATTTTTCTATAAAAATTTCCTATCGAAAATTTTTCTATAAAAATTTCCTATCGAAAATTTTTCTATAAAAATTTCCTATCGAAAATTTTTCTATAAAAATTTCCTATCGAAAATTTTTCTATAAAAATTTCCTATCGAAAATTTTTCTATAAAAGTTTCCTATCGAAAATTTTTCTATAAAAATTTCCTATCGAAAATTTTTCTATAAAAATTTCCTATCGAAAATTTTTCTATAAAAATTTCCTATCGAAATTTTTCTATAAAAATTTCCTATCGAAAATTTTTCTATAAAAATTTCCTATCGAAAATTTTTCTATAAAAATTTCCCATCGAAAATTTTTCTATAAAAATTTCCTATTGAAAATTTTTCGATAAAAATTTCCTATAGAAAATTTTCTATAAAAATTTCCTATCGACAATTTTTCTATAAAAATTTCCTATCGACAATTTTTCTATAAAAATTTCCTATCGAAAATTTTTCTATAAAAATTCACTATCAAAAATTTTTCTATAAAAATTTCGAAAATTTTTCTATAAAAACTTAGTGCTGAAAATTTTTCTATAAAAATTTCTTATCGAAAATGTTTCTCTAAAAATGTCTTTTAAAAAAAGATTATAAAATTTTTTCGAAAATTTTACATTTCTTATTGAAAATTTTTGTGTAAAAATTTCTTCTCGAAAATGTCTTATCAAAAATTTTTAAAAATTCTCATTAAAAATTTTCTTTTAAAATTTCTTATCGCAAATTTTTCAATAAAAATTTCTTATAGAAAATTTTTCTAAACAAAGTCTTTATTAAAAATTTTTCTTGTCGAAATTTTTTCTATAAAAATTTCTTATCGAAAATTTTTCTATAAAAATTTCTTGTCAAAAATTTTTCTTTAAAAATTTCTGATCAAAATATTTTTCTATAAAAATTTGCTGATCAAAAATTTTTCTATAAAAATTTCCTATCGAAATTTTTTTTAGACAAATTTTCTATCGAAAATTTTTTTTACAAAAATTTTTTCTATAAAATTTTTCTATAAAAACTTGTTATCGAAAATGTTTTTAAAAAAATTTCTTATATAAAATGTTTCTATAAAAAATTGTTATGAAAATAATTCTATCAAAATTTCTTTTTAAAATTTTTTTTATGAATTTTTTAATAAAATTTTTTCTGTGGAAATTTTTTATGAAAACTTTTGTATTAACATTTTAGACTGAAAATTTTTTTATATAAATTTTATATCGAAAATTTTTCTATAAAAATTTCATATCGAAAATTTTTCTACAAAAATTTCATATCGAAAATTTTTCTATAAAAATTAAAAATCGAAAAATTTTCTTTAAAAATTTCTTATCAAAAATTTTTCTATAAAAATTTCTTAACAAAAATTTTTCTATAATAATTTCTTATTGAACATTTTTCTGACAAAAATTTGTTATATCATAAATTTTTCTATGAAAATTTTATATTAATTTTTTTTTTTTTTTTAATTTATATTAAAAATTTTTTTTAAACATTTGATATTAAAATTTTTTTTAAAAAAATTTTATATTGAAAATTTTTTTATAAAAATTTTATATCGAAAATTTTTGTATAAAAATTTTCTTTTAAAAATTTTTTTTATAAATATTTACTATTGAAATTTTTTCGATTCTTATTGAAAATATCTTTTTAGAAATTTCTTTTTAAACATTTGTCTATAAAAATTTCTTATTAAAAAGTTTTCGATAAAAATTTCAGATCAAAAATTTTTCTATAAAAATTTTATAATGAAATGTATCTATGCAAATTTTAGATCAAAAATACTAGTATATTGACAGGGGTTGTATTGTCATTTAAATAAGTAATCGAGAAATTCTAAAGGAAAAGGACTTATTGACCTGATCTCGTAAATTTAAACCAAAAGAAAATCTTTCATTAATATATTATTTTTTTAATTACTTCTTAGAAGATTACTTAATGTTTAATTACTTTTAAAATGATTTATGTATGTAGAAAATTTTTATGTTATAGTTATATATTAAAATTTATTAAAATGTCTTCTAAAACACAAATAATTGGTTGTTAAAGTTAATACAACTCCTCTTAGACAACCCAAAAGTAAGATACAAAAATTTCATTAAGTTTCTCTTACCAAAAATTGGTTTTTCATTTTACTTAAACTAAAGAATTACATTCCTGAGAGGATTAAAACGTTTTTGCATTTGAGTTTTATATTTTAATCGATATTACTTTAAAATTCCTTTTAACAACCAAAAACTTTCCAAGTCTCCTCTAACTAAGTACAATCTAGAATAAATGTCGAAATAGTAAAATTTATTTTAAAATCTAAACGTTTATGCACACAAACATAAATATTTATACAGTTTCTGATACGCACTCTTGTCACATGGTTATGAAGAGATAAATGTGTCTCTAGATATGTATAGGGCTCTTTAGACTATGTCTTTTAGTGATATGACATGTTTATATACAAATATCATAATTAAAACTTTTAATTGGAAGTAAAGGGGACTAAATATAATCATATATATATGCCATTTTTACATATTCCATGTCATTTGACAAAAAACATTTAGTGTAAAGGTTCCTTAAGAGTGTGTGGTATTTTCTAGAGGTTTTACTTCCTGTTGTTTATGAAACAATTTCTTTCTTTTTTTCTATAGAAATATTTCCACAATGTTGTGGTTTTTGTGGGCTAGTGTTTTAAGACTGATTACGCTCGATTTGTTAAAGTATTTTATTTATATAAAAAATACTTTAACACACAAGGATGTAAAGACATTTTAGTAGCATATATCCAGGGGGAAATATTTAATACATATCAAAGTTAAGGTGGCACTTGAATTGACAAATATGGTTATCCTTTAAAAGGATAAATTGATAAGTGTCAACAAGGATATAAAAAAAATATTTCACATAAAATCCACTAATTTAACCTTTAAAGCCTAATAATCTATAATAATTTTTCAACTTGGCCAATTTCAATTATACTTAGATAAAGTTATATATCCCTTAAATATATACCTCCCTAATGTATGGGTTAATAGTTTATATCAAAAATTGTCTCATGTTTATTCTATAAAATTTGTTGTTTTTATTCAACATGTCATTCTAGTGGTTTACAGCTCTTCTGTCTAATGTGTATTAAAAATATTTTCATATGTAGATTAAACATTTAGTAGAAAGTTAAAAAGGAAAAGAATTTTTAATACTAAATACATTTTAACGAAGAAGACAATATATTATGAAATAAGGACAAATTTTTCGAAAATGATTAAAAGGTATAGGAGTTAAAGAGACCACAACTTGTCATGTTTTTGCAATTGTTTTAAGAAAAACAATTTCAAAAGAAAATTGTTAAAGGAAAATTAATTTAAATAGAATTTTCGATATAAATTTCTAATAAAAAAAATGTTGATAAAAAATTATAAAGAAAGTCTTACGAATTAAAAATGTTTGATATAAATTTTTTTTAGAAAAATTTATGTTAAAAAATTTAATAGAAATTTTTGTTTTTAAATTTTTGTAGAAAAATGTTCGTTATAAAATTTTTAAAGAAAAATTTTCGATATTAAATTTTTATGGAATATTTGTCTATATAAAATTTTTATACTTAAGTTGTCGATATAAAATTTTCATCAAAAAATTTTCGATATTAAAATTTTTGTCTTAAATTTTCGATATTAAAATTTTTGTCCTAAATTTTTATAGAAAAATTTTCGTCTTAAATTTTAAAAGAAAAATATTTGATACAAAATTTTTATTGAAAAATTTTCGATATAAAATTTTTTCAGAAAAATTGGGTATATCAAATTTTTATAAAAAAATTGTCGATATAAAAATTTTCGTTTTTAAACTTTTGTATAAAAATTTTCGTTTTAAAATTTTTAACAAAAAATTTTCATAGAAAATTTGTCGATATAAAACTTCTATACAAAAATTGTCAATATAAAATAAAAATTTTTACAAAAAATTGCCGATATTGAAATTTTCTTCTTCTTACAGAAAAATTTTCGATATGAAATATTTAAAGACAAATTATTATAGAAAAATTTTCGATATCAAATGTTTAAGGAAAAATTTTCGACATAAAATTTTTATAGAAAAATGTTCGATATACAAATTTTAAAACAAAAATTTTCGTTATAAAATTTTAATAGAAATAGTTTCGATACGAAATTTTTTTCGATATCAAATTTTTATAGAAACATTTTTGTTTAGAAAAATATGCAAAATAAAATTATTTGATATGAAATTTTTAAGAAAAAATTTCGTTATAAAATTTATATCAAATATAAAATTCTTATCGAAAAATTTTCGATATTAAATTTTTATAGAATATTTGTCCATATAAAATGTTTATACTAAAATTGTCGATATAAAATTTTCATCAAAAAATTTTTGTCTTAAATTTTTGTAGAAATATTTTCATCTTAAATTTTTATAAAACATTTTTGATACAAAATTTTTATAGAAAAATTTTTGATACAAAATTTTTATTGAAAAATTTTCGATATAAATTTTTTTCAGAAAAATTGGGTATATCAAATTTTAATAAAAAAATTGTCGATATAAAAATTTTCGTTTTTAAATTTTTGTATAAAAATTTTCGTTTTAAAATTTTTAACAAAAAATTTTCATAGAAAATTTGTCGATATAAAACTTCTATACAAAAATTGTCAATATAAAATAAAAATTTTTACAAAAAATTGCCGATATTGAAATTTTCGTCTTCTTACAGAAAAATTTTCGATATGAAATATTTAAAGACAAATTATTATAGAA
Source organism: Stomorhina lunata (assembly GCA_933228675.1). Taxonomy (NCBI): domain Eukaryota; kingdom Metazoa; phylum Arthropoda; class Insecta; order Diptera; family Rhiniidae; genus Stomorhina; species Stomorhina lunata. The sequence goes on from OW121743.1 coordinate 110,148,175, forward strand.
AAATTTTCGATATCAAATGTTTAAGGAAAAATTTTCGACATAAAATTTTTATAGAAAAATGTTCGATATACAAATTTTAAAACAAAAATTTTCGTTATAAAATTTTAATAGAAATAGTTTCGATACGAAATTTTTTTAGAAAAATTTTCGATATCAAATTTTTATAGAAACATTTTTGTTTAGAAAAATATGCAAAATAAAATTATTTGATATGAAATTTTTAAGAAAAAATTTCGTTATAAAATTTATATCAAATATAAAATTCTTATCGAAAAATTTTTGATATTAAATTTTTATAGAATATTTGTCCATATAAAATGTTTATACTAAAATTGTCGATATAAAATTTTCATCAAAAAATTTTTGTCTTAAATTTTTATAGAAAAATTTTCATCTTAAATTTTTATAAAACATTTTTGATACAAAATTATTATAGAAAAATTTTTGATACAAAATTTTTATTGACAAATTTTCGATATAAATTTTTTTTAGAAAAATTGGGTATATAAAATTTTTATAGAAAAATTGCCGATATAAAAATTTTCGTTTTTAAATTTTTGTACAAAAATTTTCGTTTTAAAATTTTTAACAAAAAATTTTCATAGAAAATTTGTCGATATAAAACTTCTATACAAAAATTGTCAATATAAAATAAAAATTTTTACAAAAAATTGCCAGTATTGAAAAATTTTCGATATGAAATATTTAAAGACAAATTATTATAGAAAAATTTTCGATATCAAATGTTTAAGGAAAAATTTTCGACATAAAATTTTTATAGAAAAATGTTCGATATACAAATTTTAAAACAAAAATTTTCGTTATAAAATTTTAATAGAAATAGTTTCGATACGAAATTTTTTTCGATATCAAATTTTTATAGAAACATTTTTGTTTAGAAAAATATGCAAAATAAAATTATTTAATATGAAATTTTTAAGAAAAAATTTCGTTAAAAAATTTTTATAGAAAAAATTTCGTTACAAATTTTTTATAGAAGAATTTTCGTTAAAATTTTTATAGAAAAATTTCCGTTATAAAATTTACATAGAAAAATTTTCGCTTCAAAATTTGTATAGAAAATTTTCGTTATAAAATTTTAATAGAAAAACTTTCGTTATAAAATTTTAATGGAAAAATTTTAATTTAAAATTTTAATAGAAATAGTTTCGATACGAAATTTTTTTAGAAAAATTTTCAATATCAAATTTTTTATCAAAAAATTTTTGTTTAAAAATTTATACATACAAATTTTACTTATAAAATTCTTATAGAAAAAATAAAATTTTTTGATATAAAATTTTTAAGAAAAAATTGCGTTATAAAATTTTTATAGAAAAATTTTCGTTACAAATTTTTTATAGAACAATTTTTGTAAAAATTTTTTATAGAAAAATTTCCGTTATAAAATTTACATAGAAAAATTTTCGCTACAAAATTTGTTTAGAAAATTTTCGTTATAAAATTTTAATAGAAAAATTTTCGAAAAAAAAATTTAATGGAAAAATTTTAGTTTAAAATTTTTATAGAAAAATTTTCGTTTCAGAATTTTTAGCGAAAACCTTTTGTTATAAAAATTTTAGAGAAAAATTTTCATTATAAATTTTTTTTTACAAAAATATTTGTTATAAAATTTTTCGTTTTAAAATTTTTATGGAAAATTTTTTGTTTTAAAATTTTTACAGAAAAATTTTTGTTATAAAATCCCAGCAAAACTTTTCATTACCAAATAATGAGTTAAACAGCTAAACTATTGAACACGAACTACTTACTCATTCACTGTTTAAGTCATTACATTAACATGGGGATGTCATTGGAGGGAAGTACTTACCAATTGCAGAAAATAATGACTTGGGTAAGCAATTGGAAAACAACAACAAAAACTTTTTTGTTGTTGTATTTAAAAAAATATGTTTTGAAACGAAATACAAAAATTTTTTTTGTGACCCCATGGGGGCTCGAACCCAGACCCTCCGACTGCTAGGCAGAGACTCTTCCACTGAGCTACTTCATATGTTGGAAACCTAGCAGCTTATAATTAATGTAAACAATTTTTATTTTTAAATCCAAAATCATGTGACAATAACTTTGTTTTTCCCTGCTTTTTTCGCTTTGTTGTAATTTTTGAAAAAATATATTTTTATACGATTTTTTGTAAATGTTTAAAGGTAGAAACACAATTGGGACGAATGACTAATTTCGTCCAGCACGACGAATTCGGCTTTAAAAATTCGTCTTGTATATTCGTCCATTAAACACATTTATGACGAATAAACGTTGCTGACGCCATTTTTGTTTATTTTTCATTAGCACAAATTACACGCACTTTCGTACATATCGCGCACTCACAACATTTGCAATATTTTTTTTATTATATTCTTTCATTTTTTCACAAAAAGAAAATATTTAATTAATTTTATTTGAAATAATTATTTTTTGTTTACAATTTATAAGGTGACCATATTTCACAAAAACACATATAATTTCTTATACCTTACAACAGAAATAGAAATGCAGCCACTCTAAACCAGTTTAGTCGTCGTTCGTCTGCGTATGAAATAGAAATAAACCTATCGCACTATTCGATACGCACGACGAATTTCGTCGTACGCATCTATTGTGAGCACTTTCATATAAACCCATATCTTCTATTTCTAACGACGAATATTCGTTCCGAAAAATTGGTTGTTCGTCCCAATTGTGTTTCATACTTAATGCATTTAATAAACAATAAAGAAGTTTTTTTAATTATTTTAAAACTTAAACAATTTATATCTTATTTTTTGTATAAGTTTTTACATAAGATTGACTCCTACTTACTTAAATGGCCTATAGTTACAACCTGTTAAGATCAAAGTCCGAGCATATTTTAGAATTCCATGGATTTCGATCTTGTGCGAATATTCTCCAATTTTATAGGCCAAGCTTTGAAAAATGTTCTTCTACTTGGTCTTTCTATCGAAGTTTTGGACATCCTCCTCTAACATTAGGTAGTGGGACATTTTAATTCTAATTTTATTCTCTTCAAAGCATTTTTTTTTTCAAGAGAGGGTTACTAGCCCGTAAAAATGGGTTAGGATAATTTTTATCGATCTTATGGGACAACTCTCGGTACATGTTAGCTCACTATATTAATGGATATTAAACTAGCTCCCCGGGTGATACCACTGTGCCCACAGTTGAGATGAAGGATGACTGAGATAAGTTGGGCTTACCAAGTTAAGACCAATTAAAATCGTGTTTGGTATCCAACATCCCCTACATAATCAAAATTGACTCATGATGGTATTTTTTCATTACCGTGAGTTAGTTTTCCAATTTTTTTTCCAGAAGGTAATATTTAAGTTCTTAAAATTCAAAAATAATTTAAAAAGACTTAATAAAAAAAAAAACTAAGAAAAAAACTAAAAAAAAAATTGTTGCCCTTGGTGGGATTTGAACCGGGGCCATTCAGTTTGAATAACCATCTTAATTACAAATAAGTACTTCTGTAATAACTTATTATTTATTCGGAGGGTATGTTGTAGTCATTACAAGGTAACCAGTTATCAGAGTACTTTCCATTACCAAAGTTTTGCTGGGAAAAATGTTCAATATAAAATTTTTATAGACAAATTTTCATTTTATAATTTTTATACAAAAATTTTCATTATAAAAATTGTATAAAAAAATTTTCGATACAATATTTTTATAGAAAATTTTTCGGTTAAAATTTTTATAGAAAATTTTTCGGTTAAAATTTTTATAGAAAATTTTTCGGTTAAAATTTTTATAGAAAATTTTTCGGTTAAAATTTTTATAGAAAATTTTTCGGTTAAAATTTTTATAGAAAATTTTTCGGTTAAAATTTTTATACAAAATTTTTCGGTTAAAATTTTTATAGAAAATTTTTCGGTTAAAATTTTTATAGAAAATTTTTCGGTTAAAATTTTTATAGAAAATTTTTCGCTTAAAATTTTTCAAAAAGAAGTGTATTTGCATTTGATCCCAAACCTGTTACATATATTTATTAATGTAACAGATCAATTTATTGATAAAAAGCCAAAAAATGTTTGCGGAGAAACCAAATTCCTCGACGCGTTTCGATGGTTGGTTAAGCCATCTCTTCAGGAGGATTATCCCCAATTTAGACAGATCGAAAACCTCGCATTATTACTAAATTTACAAACATAACTATTAAGAATTATGTTCATAAACCAAAAGTAAAAGCGTAGATTATCGACTGAACAAAAACAAACATTTTTCAGTTTTCATCTACCTTCACTTCCCACATTCTTGCTGTAGCCGTCGGCTACTATATGCAGAATGCTGTGAAGAAGGGGGGGGGGGGGGTAAAATGTTTTAAAATAAACATAATAAACATTTTTAAAGAAAATTTTTCGGTTAAAATTTTTATAGAAAAATTTTCGTTATAAAATTTTTATAAAAAAATTTTCATTGTAAAATTTTAATAGAAAAAATTACGTAATAAAATTTTTATAAAAAAAAATTTTGTTACAAATTTTCGTTATCAAATAATTATAGAAAAATTTTTATTTTTAAATTTTTATAGAAAATTTTTATTATCAAATTTTTATGGAAAAATTTTCGCTATAAAATTTTTATAGAAAAATTTTCGTTATAAAATTTTTATAAAAAAATTTTCGTTATAAAATTTTTATAAAAAAAATTTTGTTATAAAATTTTTATAAAAAAAAATTTGTTATAAAATTTTTATAGATAAATGTTCGTGATAAAATTTCTATAGAAAAATTTTTGGTATAAAATTTTTCGATATAAATTTTTTATAAAATAAATTTCGATATGAAATTTTTATAGAATAATTTTTGTTATGAATTTAAATTTTAATAAAAAAAAATTTGTTATAAAATTTTTATAAATAAAAATTTTGTTACAAGTTTTCGTTATCAAATTATTATAGAAAAATTTTAATCATCAAATTTTTATAGAAAAATGTTCGTTATCAAATTTTTATGAAAAAATTTTTGCTATAAAATTTTTATAGAAAAATTTTCGTTATAAAATTTTTATAGAAAAATTTTCGTTATAAAATTTTTATAGAAAAATTTTCGTTGTAAAATTTTTATAGAAAAATTTTCGTTATAAAATTTTTATAGAAAAATTTTCGTTATAAAATGTTTCTATTTTTATTTTTATTTTTATTTATAAAACAATTTTCATTATAAATTTTTTTTTTAATTTTCGTTATAACTTTTTTATAGAAAAATTTTCGTTATAAAATTTTTATAGAAAAATTTTCGTTATAAAATTTTTATAGAAAAATTTTCGTTATAAGATGTTTCTATTTTTATTTTTATTTATAAAACAATTTTCGTTATAAATTTTTTTTTTTTAATTTTCGTTATAACTTTTTTATAGAAAAATTTTCGTTATAAAATTTTTATAGAAAAATTTTCGTTATAAAATGTTTATAGAAAAATTTTATTTATAAAATTTTTATAGATAGAATTTCGTCATAAAAATTTTCGTTATAAAATTTTTATAGAAAAAAATTTTTTATAAAATTTTTATAGAAAAAAAAATTTATAAAATTTTTATAGAAAAAAAAATTTTAAAAATTTTTATAGAAAAAAAAAATTTATAAAATTTTTATAGAAAATTTTTCGTTATAAAATTTATAGAAAAATTTTTGTTAGAAAATTGTTATAGAGAAATGTTCTTTATGAAATCTTTTTAAAAAAAATGTTCGTTATAAAATTTTATAGGAAAATTTTCGCTATTAAATTTCTATAGAAAAATGTTCGTTATAAAATTTTGATAGAAAAATGTTCGCAAAAATTTTTTTTATAGAAAAATTTTCAATAAAGAATTTTTATAGAAAAATTTTCAATAAAAAATTTTTATAGAAAAATTTTCTTTAAAAAATTTTTGTAGAAAATTATTCCTTAAAAAATTTTTATAGAAAATTATTCGTTAAAAAATTGTTATAGAAAAATTTTCGTTATAAAATTTTTATAAAAAAATTTTCTTTATATAATTTTTATAGAAAAATTTTCGTTATATAAATTTTATAGAAAAATTTTCGTTATATAATTGTTATACAAAAATTTTCGTTATAAAATTTTTATAGATGAAAAAGCTTCCTAGAAAATTTTTAGATTTTCGAAAGTTTTACAGAAAAATTTTGATTTTTCAAAAGATTTTTAGACAAATTTTTGATTTTCAAGAGACTTGACGTACTATAAGAATTAAATCCTGTCAAAATGTTATGTTTTAATTTAGAAAAGTTAATAAATTACACTTCTGTTTATTCCGTCCAAATAACTTTTAACTTTGAATTTATAAACAATTAATAAATTTTAAAAGAATTATAATTAGAGATAATTAAAAATTGTTTTGCTATTTTCATATTTTAAATCATGAAGCTCATGAATAATATCAACATTTTCTTTTCAATATTTTAAAGAACTTGTGAATTGTTTGGTTTTGTAATTTAAAGCCATTCTTGGTCTTCTAAATATGGAAAATATGTAAATATAACAAAAAAATTATGAGTTCCCAGAACGAGAAAAAGATTCTATTTTAGTTGAAATGTACATATAAAAAGTAAATGAAATTGATATGAATTTTTCTTATTTTTTGTGAAAAATAAAATTCAAGTTTGACAATGGCGTTGATGCATGTTGAATTTTTGTTGCCTTTCCCCCAAAAGAAAATAAAGGCCTTCTTTATTTGTTCCTCGGCTAGAAGATTTTCATCTCTTCAAATTCATTTCTTTTACAGCTTCAGGAGAAAAACATAAAAATAATGAAAAAATGAACATACGAAAAAAAAAAACAATTTCTATTTAATAGAAAGTACTCGAGTATTTTATGGCTATAGCTATTACTGATGTGCCTTGTGAAAGGATCTAAGGACTTTTTATTACTGTTTCGTAAACAAAGAAGAACCCTGAAGAAAGCCTTTCATAAGATATTTCGGAGTATGTGAGGTTTTTAAAAGGTAGGGTTTTTTTCGTTTTGAATATAAAAACCGTAATTGAAAACATAAAAATAAGAACGAAACTACTTCGTATTTTAATAACAATAATAGGAAACGTATTATTCCCTCTCATATATGAGAAAAAAAGTAACTACAATATTCAGGTTCAAAGACTTTTTCCCTCACTGTCAATGTTTAAAGTGAAAATGTACTATGATGTAAATTTTTATACAAAAACTATGTAAATATTTGTGTATTTTTTGTTTTTTTGCAACTTTTTTAAAAAACCATTTTCAATTGAAACAATTTACATATCTTTCATTAAACTAATGGAAGTTATGTAATAAAAATAGAGAAAAGAAAAAGAATTTCATTAATTTTTTAGAAAGTATTTGAAAAATTTAACTAAAACTATTTAGGCTTTAGTTTCTCATAGAAATTTTATAGTTTTTATATGCATGTGTACTTTTAACTTTATATGTTTGTATAAGACATTTAAAGTGGTAATAAATTTCTTTGGAATAAAATAAAATAAATATTTTAATGAAAAATATCTGTTAGAATATTTGAAATGAAAAAAATATTTAAAGCCTTAACATTTTCTATGAAATATATAATATCGAATATTTTTCCTTTTCCAAAAGTTTCTACTGAAATACCAACAATTTTTCTATGGAAAAAATTTTTGTAACAAAAATTTTATAACGATTTTTTTTGTATAAAAACATTTTGCCAAAAATTAAAAAAAATAGACAAATTTTTTGTAAAGAAAAATTCATAAATGTTTTAAAAAAATATTGCAAAAATTGTTTTTATCAAAAATTTTTGAACTAAAAATTCTTCCAAATAAAAATTTTTTTTCGGGATAAACATTTTTTTGTATACAAAAATATTCGCTATAATAATTTTTTGTATAGACCAATTTTCGCCATAAAAACTTTTTGTATAGAAAAATTTTCGCTATACAAATTTTTTGTATAGAAAAGTTTTCGCTATAAAAATTTTTGTATAGCAAAATATTCGATGTAAAATTTTTTTGTATATAATAATTTTCGCTATAAGAAGTATTTGTATAGAATAATCTTCTGTGTAAACATATTTTGTATAGAAAAATTTTTTGTATATAAACAAATTTTCGATATAAAAATTTTTTGTATAGGAAAATTTTCGCTATAAAAAAAGTTGTTTTGTATAGAAAAATTTTCGGTAGAAAAATTTTTTGTATAGAAAAATTTTCGGTAGAAAAATTTTTTGTATAGAAAAATTTTCGGTAGAAAAATTTTTTGTATAGAAAAATTTTCGGTAAAAAAATTTTTTGTATAGAAAAATTTTCGGTAGAAAAATTTTTTGTATAGAAAAATTTTCGGTAGAAAAATTTTTTGTATAGAAAAATTTTCGGTAGAAAAATTTTTTGTATAGAAAAATTTTCGGTAGAAAAATTTTTTGTATAGAAAAATTTTCGGTAGAAAAATTTTTTGTATAGAAAAATTTTCGGTAGAAAAATTTTTTGTATAGAAAAATTTTCGGTAGAAAAATTTTTTGTATAGAAAAATTTTCGGTAGAAAAATTTTTTGTATAGAAAAATTTTCGGTAGAAAAATTTTTTGTATAGAAAAATTTTCGGTAGAAAAATTTTTTGTATAGAAAAATTTTCGGTAGAAAAATTTTTTGTATAGAAAAATTTTCGGTAGAAAAATTTTTTGTATAGAAAAATTTTCGGTAGAAAAATTTTTTGTATAGAAAAATTTTCGGTAGAAAAATTTTTTGTATAGAAAAATTTTCGGTAGAAAAATTTTTTGTATAGAAAAATTTTCGGTAGAAAAATTTTTTGTATAGAAAAATTTTTTGTATAGAAAAATTTTCGGTAGAAAAATTTTTTGTATAGAAAAATTTTCGGTAGAAAAATTTTTTGTATAGAAAAATTTTCGGTAGAAAAATTTTTTGTATAGAAAAATTTTCGGTAGAAAAATTTTTTGTATAGAAAAATTTTCGCTAGAAAAATTTTTTGTATAGAAAAATTTTCGGTAGAAAAATTTTTTGTATAGAAAAATTTTCGGTAGAAAAATTTTTTGTATAGAAAAATTTTCGGTAGAAAAATTTTTTGTATAGAAAAATTTTCGGTTGAAAAATTTTTTGTATAGAAAAATTTTCGGTAGAAAAATTTTTTGTATAGAAAAATTTTCGGTAGAAAAATTTTTTGTATAGAAAAATTTTCGGTAGAAAAATTTTTTGTATAGAAAAATTTTCGGTAGAAAAATTTTTTGTATAGAAAAATTTTCGGTAGAAAAATTTTTTGTATAGAAAAATTTTCGGTAGAAAAATTTTTTGTATAGAAAAATTTTCGGTAGAAAAATTTTTTGTATAGAAAAATTTTCGGTAGAAAAATTTTTTGTATAGAAAAATTTTCGGTAGAAAAATTTTTTGTATAGAAAAATTTTCGGTAGAAAAATTTTTTGTATAGAAAAATTTTCGGTAGAAAAATTTTTTGTATAGAAAAATTTTCGGTAGAAAAATTTTTTGTATAGAAAAATTTTCGGTAGAAAAATTTTTTGTATAGAAAAATTTTCGGTAGAAAAATTTTTTGTATAGAAAAATTTTCGGTAGAAAAATTTTTTGTATAGAAAAATTTTCGGTAGAAAAATTTTTGGTATAGAAAAATTTTCGGTAGAAAAATTTTTTGTATAGAAAAATTTTCGGTAGAAAAATTTTTTGTATAGAAAAATTTTCGGTAGAAAAATTTTTTGTATAGAAAAATTTTCGGTAGAAAAATTTTTTGTATAGAAAAATTTTCGGTAGAAAAATTTTTTGTATAGAAAAATTTTCGGTAGAAAAATTTTTTGTATAGAAAAATTTTCGGTAGAAAAATTTTTTGTATAGAAAAATTTTCGGTAGAAAAATTTTTTGTATAGAAAAATTTTCGGTAGAAAAATTTTTTGTATAGAAAAATTTTCGGTAGAAAAGTGTTTGGTATAGAAACATTTTCGGTAGAAAAATTTTTTATATAAAAAAATTTTCGGTAGAATAAATTTTTTGTATAGAAAAATTTTCGGTAGAAAAATTTTTTGTATAGAAAAATTTTCGGTAGAAAAATTTTTTGTATAGAAAAATTTTCGGTAGAAAAATTTTTTGTATAGAAAAATTTTCGGTAGAAAAATTTTTTGTATAGAAAAATTTTTGTTATAAAAATTTTTTGTATAGAAAAATTTTCGGTAGAAAAATTTTTTGTATAGAAAAATTTTCGGTAGAAAAATTTTTTGTATAGAAAAATTTTCGGTAGAAATTTTTGTATAGAAAAATTTTCGGTAGAAAAATTTTTTGTATAGAAAAATTTTTGGTAGAAAAATTTTTTGTATAGAAAAATTTTCTGTAGAAAAATTTTTTGTATAGAAAAATTTTCGGTAGAAAAATTTTTTGTATAGAAAAATTTTCGGTAGAAAAAATTTTTGTATAGAAACATTTTCGGTAAAAAAATTTTTTTTAGAAAAAAAATTTTTAGACCATCGATTTTTCTATAGAAATACTTCCAATATCGAAAAGAGTTGAAAGAAATAGCAAAATTTTCCTATAAAAATATATTTTTTTGGAATTTTGTCTTAAATTAAATTTTCACCAACAATTAAATTTTATTATAGCCTAAATACCAAAATCCTTAACAATTTAACCTTGAATGTCAAAAATATTTATACAATTAAGTTTCTATTATTTAGTGAAATTTAATTCCACACTCTAACACTTTGTTAATGAATGTAGCAAATATCAGTTACATTTAATTCACAAGGCTATAATTTGTACTCCTCATTCATAATATTAGCCAATATTTAATGTTGGCTATTCTTGGCTAAAATATCAAATCACTAAAAGCAAAATTCTACTAAATTCGATTTAATCGCAGTTGATTACCTTTTTCTTTTGTTTTTGTTTCTATTGAAGCGATAAAGCATATGGACGAATGGATATATAGTACAACAAAATTAAATATATAATTCAATACTAATGGCTGTATTCACTTTAATAATTAATTACAAGAAATGTATTATATTGTATATAAATATATACAGATATTGGATATCCTTTAAGAATTTAATACAGAAGTGTATTAGTTAGTTATATAGAATGATAAGTAGAAACAAATTAAAGGCAAAATAATCGTAATTGTGAAAGAAAATGAAAATGGGAAAAGGAATGAAACCAAACAGAATACAAAATCCCTAATACTTAATACTCAACTGAAGATGATTAGAAAATAACTTGAGAAATACAATAAAAAGTAGGTTTATAGAGATAAAAGCAAAGAATGAAAAAAATGTGTATAAATAGAAAAATAGACTGGATATAAAAAGATAGAAATTTAATGAATGTCAATACTATAAAATTGAATTTGAAAAACAGTGAAAAGTTTAAGATTGGACTTGGAAGAAAATAGAGGGCTTTTTGAAAAAAATTACAAAAAGATCCAATGATGGTGTTGGGGCCAAATTCGATATCGATCAAAAACTCAGACTTTAAAGCAAATATTGTGTAGCATACCTTAGGGATTTTCAAAATAATTCAAATTTAATAAAATTTTATATCTAAAGAAATCCGTTTGCTTGTCAAAACATTTAGTTTAAATGAAATTCTTTTACTATCAGGGAACTTTTGAGAAATAAGTTACTATGTAGTAAACCTTATATGTAATATATAATTAACATTATCCTAAAAGTATGCTACAGAAATGTTTCTGAAATATTTTACATTTCGATCTATATCGAATGCGGCTATTTATCCCCCGACATCGACCGAAATTTTTGGGATTTCATATAAATAATTTTTTTTTTGATCTTACTAAAGTACATACTCTAAATATATGTTATACTATGTTATATATTATGGATCTGGGGCCAAATTACGGCATTCGATATTGATCGAAATCTTAGATATTTTCATAACATTTGTATAGCCTACTTTAAGGATAATCAAAATTATTGGAAAGATGCACAGCTTACTATATTTTTTTTTTAAGTTATTTGCCGAAAATATGAACAATAGTAAAAGAGTTTTAATTGAACTATATGTTTTTAAAAACGAATCAAAATGAATACTAAATTTCAATAAACTTTTTGCATCGAAGTAACTTTCAACATCCCTAAAGTATACTTCACAATATTCGCTAAAAAGTCTGGGGCCAAATTACGGCATTCGATATCGATCGAAATCTTAGATATTTTTAAAACATTTGTATAGCATACTTTAAGGATAATCAAAATTATTTAGAAGATGCACAGTTTACTATATTTTGTTGAAGATATTTGCCAAAAGATGAACAATAGTAAGAGTTTTAATTGAACAGTATATATTTTTTCAAATGAATCAAAATGGATAACAAATTTCAATAAACTTTATGCATCGAAGTAACTTTGAACATCCCTAAAGTATACTTTACAATATTCGCTTAAAAGTCTGAGTTTTCGATAGATATCGAATGCGGTAATTTGGCCCCTTAGTTTTCGATCGATATCAAATGCGGTAATTTGGCCCCTGTACCCAACCTAGGCCTCAGATTTGTTAATGTTATTTAAAATCGAATCCAAGGTTTCAACCCGCATTTAAACCTCCGACTGTCAGATTGCTACTATTTTATAGTTTTCTTGTACTCATTTGATGTTTGTATTCAATAATGATAATACCAAAGTACGAGATGGAAAATAATACACACACAACAAATTTAGATTAAGACTTGAGTTTGAAATATTATGTTGAAGCTTCATTTCCTTGTGTTCAACAACAAAATAGCAGCAGCAGCAGTGGCAGCAACAACAATAATTTCAACAACTTACATATCCATCGAACAACAAAAGCAATAATACTAAAATACCTACAAACTAATACAACAGAAAAAAAATAAGAATTGAAATAAAATAATGCCAAGTTAAAGGGGAGAAAAAAATACTGAAATCAGAAAAAGAATAAAATGAAAATAAAAGTACTAAAGAATAAATATGCTTCAAAGGATAACTAGGACACATTCAATATCCAGCTGTGGTTTTGAACTCAAGTAAGAGAGATTAAACATACACACACACACAAATGCATATGTATGTATATGTGCTTATAAGCCGAACATGTAGAGTAGGAGCCAACTGACTGACAGTCATCGTATACTGCCGCCTGATAAAGTAGACAAGGCAAAAATAATCAGACTCTTAGAAATGCTTCTTAGAGCCAATACTTATTCTTTAAAGTGAAAATAGAAAGAAAAAATCATTTGACTAAGTAGAATAAGTATTTATTTTCTCAAAGCAATATGGTAACTAAAAATTGTTAGGACAGGCTTTAAATTCAATGAATTATGGCTTGAAGTAAATTGTTTTAAAGTTTAATAAAAAATTAGCCCTATTTGTGGTAATATATGGAAAATACAAATTTCAATACTGATCAAGGTTCATATTAATTCTAAATTTGATAAAAATATACAAACTGAATTTTGGAATTTGAGAAAATGATAGGAGATACCGGAAATAATGTAAAGATTCTGGCCAATTTTAATAACCAAGGTTCTCCCGTCAAAAAACAATGTCTGTGCCAAATTTCATTAAAACAAATTTGTGACTTTGAGAAACGTAAAACTATATTGAACAATGTTGGTTTTTTAACAGGAACCAAATCGTTGCATTCTATAAATATCGAAAAAACAAACTTTTTAACAAATATTGTGTAGCATACATTAGGGATTTTCAAAATAATTTATTTTGCGAAAAGTTTAATAAAATTTGATATCTAAACATATCATTCTGTTTGTCAAAACATTTTATTTAAATCAAATTCTTTAACTAAATATGAGGAAAATTTTGACAAATAATATACAATATGGTGAACCCCACATGATATATATTATTTAGATGATCCTAAAAGTATGCTACACAATTTTTTGAAATATCTAACATCTTGATCGATACCGAATGAATTACGGTAAAAATAGCTCCAAAACCGTTGACACAGAAAACTTATTTAAGCAGAAAACTTATTTAAGGACAATTTAATACCTAATGAGTTTCTTAAAAACAAAACTTTTATTTTTTTTTTTTTAATTTCGATGTTTTTGTACTTATGGGATCAGTGTTGTTAATTAAATACCACAGCATCCTCTGTCGATGGTAAGCCCTACTGCATTGACACGAAGTCGATGTAACAGAAATAAAATTGGCTGTAGAACAAATAGTTTAACATAATACGTGGAGCTAACAACAGATGGTGCAACTTCGCCGCTCTAAAAAATACACATGACGTGCAATTAAAATATTGAATAATATTAGGGTCTATCCCCCATTTGTTATGGTCCTTCGTTTATTCCCTTGGCAAAGAAGGTAAACCAATTGGTATACATAGAGTCGGTCATATATAGAAAGGCCATAATTCACCCTTTTATCGAAATTTATTTTTTTTTGTGATTCCAATGCATTAAACCCTAACTTATTGCTAAAAAAAAATATTTTTTTCATTATAGGGATTTGAAGCCAAATTGTTGTCGTTGCATCGACAAATAATTCAAAACTTTCGAATCTTCGGATAGAAAACTTTCCTAAAAAAAACTTTCAATATCAAAAGCTTTCCTAACTTTTAATGTCTAAAGCTCTTTTCTTAAAACATTCCACACCTAAAGCTTTCCAATAAAAGTTTTCTGGTATATAACATTCGATGTCGAATGGTTTTCTATAATAAACATTCAGTAACGAAAGATTTTTTGTATAAAAAATTTCTTATTAAAATATTTGAGATAGTTAACATTTTATATAAAATTTTCCTATAGAAAAATTTTAATATCAAAAGCTTTCCTTTAAATAACTTTAATATCTAAAGCTTTCTAAAAAACTGTTTATATTTAAAATTCCATTTGGTGCCGAAAGGTTTCTTATATAAAACTTGTCTATAGAAATTTTTCAATATCAAGAGCTTTCCTTTAGACAAATTTCGATGTAAAGAGCTTTCAGCTTTTCGAAAGATTTCATATCGAAAGGTTTCCAATAAAAAAGATTTCCTATATAAAACATTTGGCGTCAAATTATTTCGAAACGAAAATGTTTGTTTTATTTACATTTATAATATCAATTGACCTTATCAGCGTAAAGCTAACCCCTTACAAAACTAGAAAATAGAAAACTTTTCATATCAACAGATTTTCTAAAATTTAATTTTAATATCCAAAGCTTTCTACAAAAAAAAATTCCACATCGCTTTTCCTATCGAAAGCTTTTCTTTAAAAAACATTCGCTTTTGTAAGCTTTACTGTGACTCGTTGATAAAAGGGTCAATGTCGATTTTTGCTGTTTTGAGTTAATCGTAGCAATTTATTTCCTTCTTTATCCTCTTTTATTTGCCTTCAACAGCTTACCTCTTACTTAAATCAAAACAGACTTTTAAGGGTTTTTCTGAGCAATATTACTATGAATTTATATGGAAAATAAAAACTTTAAATCAAAACTATTTTTTTGATATTGGCACTTTAGCAACAAACCACAAAATCAATATAGTTTGTTTTGATAGCTACAGAAAAAAGCCTTAAGTTACATACATATATATTTAAAAAAAACGTTTTCAGAACCAAATTCGTCCTTCATAAATATAAAATTTTTTCAATTACAGTTGTTATCTTCCCCTGTAAATTTTCAAAAATTCGAGTTGGGTCCTTTCTGAGTGCTACTTTTGATTTGTCTGTTTTGGCAGGCTTGTATCCATGCAAAAATTACTTATTTTTGAAGTATTCAATGCCTCTCGGCTTCAATTCATTTGCAAGCTTATTGATTGACTCTGAATAATAATGTAAGTTCTTCTTGCGTTTAATAACAATCTGCGTAGATTAATGCTTCTAATTCCTCAACTTCGAACTTGTTCTCCTAACCAGGTTTCTGCATATTTCTGTAAGGAAATCACCACTTTTGAATTGCGCTGACCAGCAGACATAAGTTTTTTGAGTCGATCCATGTTGACCGTAAGCTTTTTCCAACAATCAATAACTTTTCGCAGCAGTTTACTTCAAAAAGAAGAAGCCTGATAACTTCCTCGCAAAGCATATTTTTTAGGAACAAATTGTTTTCCACACTGTACTTATTGAATAAGTAGTATATTTATCATATTAATACATTTTAAGATATCACAAAACATTTACCCACACAAAACATAAATCTATATACTACTTACATACATACATGAGTACAAATATGATCACCAACACATACAAGTTTGTATACATAACAATCATTAAAAATAGGTTCAATACATAACTATTTACTCAGTTTTACATGTGTGGTAATCTTTTACTAGTTTCTACTTTCATTTAATTGTCTCACATATCGATTAAGAGGAAGTCGATGTGGGCCAAACAAAAGAATTTCCTGGATTTAATGCAAAAACTACTATATTCTCGCATATCTATACTTACAACAAATACTTACTGCCACACAATAAACAACAAACCAAGCAAATAAGCAACCAACCAACTGACTATTTTTCCATTCATCGACTGCCAACGAACTATTTTCATTCTAGTATTTACTAGGCGACCGACCATTTAGTCCGGGAATACAACTAATAGAAATGCTATTGCTCCTATTTTCGATTTCAATTTAGCTTTCTCTGTTATTTAAGTAAGAAGGATATTTGTTGTTAGTGTGTGAGATAATATGTGTATTTGATATAGATTCATATGTTTGTTTGTTGTTGGTGTGGGAGTAACTATGTGATTTTATTCTTCTAGTAATGTAGGATAATGATGATGAGTTTTTAGTTGTTTTTTTGTTTCTCCCATCTATTACATCGTTTACATTTTCCTTTTGCAACATTTGTAATGAGTAGTACAATTAGTAGATCGTATTAAAATAGATGTTTTAAATTGAGTTGAAAATAGAACAGTTTTACTAGTGGCATTAAGATATTTTGATTATTTGGTTTTTTGTAGGCCAATGATTATCTTAAATAAAAATTAATTTAAACAAAGTGAGAATTATATGTGTTCACTCAAATGAAAAGACCTAAGCTAAAATTCGATCAAAAATGGTAAAATATTTGTGTTTCAAGTCAAAAATTTTGATTTTGACGAATGGGGCTTAACTATCTTAACTTGGTTATTAAATGAAAAAATTTAAACAATTTTTTGGCTCCTTAAAACACTACAATTACAAAAAAATAGAATTTAATTTTAAACTATCACCCTAATGGCTTCAATACAAATCCCATTTAATTCATAAATCAGATCTATTTACAAAAACCATTAAAATTCAAAAGTTCGTATTTGAATTCGAAAGCAATCAATGAAAAATATTTATTTTTAATATTCGTTTAGAAATAGAATATGAAGGCATATTAATACAAATTGCCTAAGAATAGCTTCAATGTACTTTCGAATTTATAGTTTTCATAAAAAGGATAAATATTTATATTGTTGTTTTATTTTTTTACCCTTTTAAAATATAACATTTATTTATATAAACAAATGGCTGAAAACTATGAAAAAAAGTTGGAATTTTATAAAAGGGTTGCCAATGTAGTCTCAAAATTAAAAAAGTAACTTTAAAAATCTTTCGGGGAAAAATTTTGTATTGAAAAAATTAAATAAATTTAAAAGTCATAAATTTTAAAAATAATTTATGAAATGGACCTAAGCCCGACTCGTCTTACAACCATTAAAAAAATATACAAAATTGTATACAAAATTGTACAGTAAATATTTATTAACATGAAAAATTGTTCAAACTTAATCCCAGCCTTTTACATTTTTTATATGAAAAATTCCAATAGAAAATTTTTTTCTTAA
The DNA here is from genome assembly GCA_933228675.1 of Stomorhina lunata. Classification (NCBI taxonomy): domain Eukaryota; kingdom Metazoa; phylum Arthropoda; class Insecta; order Diptera; family Rhiniidae; genus Stomorhina; species Stomorhina lunata. The sequence continues at coordinate 110,165,902 of OW121743.1, forward strand.
AAATTTAATATAAATAATTTTCTATTGAAAACTTTTATATGAAAAATTTTCAAATGAAAATTTCCTATTAAAAATTTTTATATAAAAATTTGTATACGAAAAATTTTCAAAAAATATACAAAATTGTATAGTAAATATTTATTAAAATGAAAAATTATTTGAATTTAATCCCAGTCAATTACATTTTTTACATGAAAAATTTCAATTTAAAATTTGTTATATAAAAATTTTTTCATAAAATATTTTAATATAAATAATTTTCTATTAAAGAATTTTCAATTAAAATTTTCTTCAAAAAGAAAGAGTATTCGCATTTAATCCCAAAATTGTTACATTTATTAATTAATATAACACAAATTTATTCATAAAAATTTTTTATTGAAATTTTTCATATAAAATTTTTTAATAGAAAATTTTTCATATAAAAATTTTCAAAACAAAATTTTTTATATAAAAATTTAAAGCAAAATTTTTTCTAAAAAATTTTTTTGTGAAATTTTTTTTTATGAAAAATTTTGCTCTGAAAATTGACAAAAAAAAAATGACAAATTTTCTATTGAAAATTTTTTTATGAAAAATTTTCTATTGAAAATTTGTATATGAAAAATTTTTTTATATGAAAAATTTTCTATTGAAAATTTTTATATAAAAAATTTTCTATTGAAAATTTTTATGTGAAAAATTATCCATTGAAAATTTTTTTATGAAAAATTTTCTATTGAAAGTCTTTTCTTGAAAATTTTTATAATAACAATTTTTTATTAAAAATTTCCTATTGAAAATGTTTATGTAAAAAATTTTCTATTGAAATTTTAGTGTGAAAAATTTTTTATTGAAAGTTTTGAAATGAAAAATTTTTATATAAAAAATTTTCTATTGAAAATTTGAATACGAAGAATTTTTAACAAAAAAGTTTATATGAAAAAATTTTTATGTAAAAAATATTCTAATGAAAATTATTTTATGAAAAATTTTCAATTAAATTTGTTATAAAACTGAAAATTTTTATAAGAAAAATTTTCAAAAGAAAATACTTAGATAAACAATTTTCTACTTAAAATATTTATGTAAAAAATTCTTTTTTTTTAATTTTTATATGAAAAATTTTCTATTGAAATTTTTATATGACAAATTAAAATGAATATGAATAATTGAAAATTTGTATTTGTATTTAATTGAATTTTCCACTGAAAATTTTTTTATTGAAAATTTGTATATGAAAAATCTTCTATTGAAAATTTTTATATGAAAAATTTTCTATTGAAAATTTTTATATTCTATTGAATATTTATTTCTATTGAAAAATTTTCTATTGAAAATTTTTATATGAAAAATTTTCTATTGAAAATTTGTATATGGAAAATTTTCAATTAAAAATGTTTATATGAAAAATATTCAATTAAAAATTTTTATATAAAAAATATTCTATTAAAAATTTGTATACAAAAATTTTCTATTGAAAATTTTTCTTAAAAAAAAATTTTCTATTTCAATTTTCGTAAAAAAAATTTCTATTAAAAATTTAAAAAAAAAATTCTATTTAAAATTTTTGTAAAAAAAAAAGTTCTGTTGAAAATTTTTTTTTTTTTAAATTTTGTATTGGAAAGTTTTATATAAAAAATTTTCTTTTGAAAGTTTTTATATGAAAAAGTTTCTATTGAAAATTTGGATGCAAAAAATTTTCTATAGAAAATTTTATACGCAAAATTTTCTTTTGAAAATTTTTATTGAAAATTTTTATATAAAAAACATTTTGTTGAAAATTTCTGCATGAAAAATTTTCTATTAAAAATTTGTATATGAAAAATTTTCTATCTAAAATTTTTATATGAAAAATTTTTTATTTCAAATTTTTATATGAAAAACTTTCTTTGAAAATTTTTTATACAAAAAACTTTCTATTAAAAATTTTTATATGAAAATTTTCTATTGAAAGTTTTAATATGAAAAATTTTCTATCTAAAATTTTTATATGAAAATTTTCTACTGAAAATTTTTATATGAAAAAATTTTTATTGATAATTTTTACAAAAAAAAATTTCTTTTGAAAATTTTTATACGAAAAATTTTCTATTAAAAATTTTAATACGAAAAATTTTCTATTGATATTTTAATACGATAAATTTTCAATAGAAAATTTTTAAATGAAAAATTTTGTTAATGAAGTTTTCAAATGAAAACTTTTCTATTAAAATTTTTATGAAAAATTTTCTTTTGAAAATTATTATATGAAAAAAATTTATATTGAAAATTTTTATATGAAAAATGTTATATTGAAAATTTTTACATAAAAAAAATATTATTTAAAATTTTTATATGAAAAATTTTCTATTGCAAATTTTTATAAAAAAAATTTTATATTGAAAATTTTACATAAACAATTTTTTATTGAAAATTTGTACATGAAAATTTTTATACGAACAAATATTCTATTAAAAATTTGTATAGGAAATATTTTCTATTAAAAATTTTTTAATAAAAATTTTCTATTGAGAATTTTTATATGAAAAATTTTCTTTTAAAAATTTTGATATGAAAAATTTTCTTTTAAAAATTTTGATATGAAAAATTTTCTTTTGAAAATTTTGATATGAAAAATTTTCTATTGAAAATTTTTATAAAAAATTTTTCTATTGAAAATTTGTAAAAAATTTAAAAATTGTCGATTAAAAATTTTAAAATAAAAAATTTTTATATGAAAAATTTTCTATTGAAAATTTTTATAAAAAAATTCTATTGAAAATTTGTAAAAAAATGTTCAATTGAAAATTTTAAAATAAAAAAATTTTATATGAAAAATTTTCAATTGAAAATTTTTATACAAAAAATTTTTATATAAAAATTTTTCTATTGAAAATTTTTAAACGAAAAAATGTTCTATTGAATATTTATTTGTATACGAAAAATTTTATATAAACAAATTGTTATAAATCCCAATAATTCTGTTAAATGTTAAAGTTTTGATATAACTTAACCTACAGCAACTTAATGAAAGATATATTAATATTCCATGGCAATCTTATTGACAATCAAAACGAACTAAAATTTCCAGAATGTATCTATAGGTAGATTTATAACAAATGAACCCATACCAACAGACAGACACTGGTTGATTGATAGACAATCTCTGACATGATATCCAAATAGTTAAAGATATACATATATATAAAAAATCAAATAGGAAAATAAATAAAACTACAAACTAACAATGATTGAAGTACTTATTTAGTACCAGTTAGTCAACCACGCCTAAAGCGGCATCAATCATAGAATTGATTGTGAACAAAATATTACAGCACAAATAACAAATAGCAAATGAACATGAGCACACTAGCAACAAAAAAAATAACGTTCAAACTAAATGTATAAAAATTTATAGAAAAAGGATTGACAAATAGATAGACGCAAATAAATAGAGGGAATTTTTGGTAAAAGAAGCAAACAAAAAAACAGACAAAAATCACATTTCAAATGTACAACCAATATCAAATAAATAAGTACCAGCCAAAAGTTTAAATAGTTGACAGTTCAGTTGGAAATGGAAATGTAACAAAATTTAAATTACAATTTGCCTTTTCTTGATTTATGTTTTGATTATTAAAAACTATAATAAATCAATGGGATAATGCGAATTTTATTTAACAAAATTTTAAATTTCTAATTTGTGTGTAATGAAAACAAACTTTGAAATATTTATATGTTCAAAAATTATTGCCTGCTTTTAGGCTTATAAATTTGATGGTATAGAAATATTCTGTTATAAATTTTCCATACAAAACTCCTACAATAATCTCTTGTTAATTTTATAATTCGTTTGTGTATTAGGGGGTAAGTTTTTTTGTATTGCATTTATAAAATTTAATACTTGAAAAAAATTGAAATTTTACATAGTAAAATATATTATGTATTCACTAATACTTTCCATTTATTCACAAATCCAACTCTTAGCTGAAACTAATACATTCAATACAAATATCCAATAAAATCCACCAAATAATCTGTCAATATTTACATGGAAGTTAATATTTGCCAAAGAAGTTTTTAATATTGACAAAACTATATACAATATTTTATGGAGAAAAAAATTATACGAAATATTCAACGATAAATCAACACGATATAAATTTATTAAATAAATTTTCATGTATAGGTAAATAATATTGATAATAAACCCAAAAATCATTTATTACGGAAGTTAGTTAAATGAATAATATTTACTTAATATTTTATGAGTGGAAAATAAATGAATAAATTACAAAGAATCAAAAAAAATGTCGATATAGGAAAGCCAATATCAAAAGTAGTTTTTTCTAGGATAAGGTTGAGTTCAAACGCATATAATTAGTAGATATGCACCAATGGGATTTAATAGAAAAAATACTTATATTTAAGTTTAATTTAAGGATAAATGAAGACCTTATTTTGAAAGTAGATTAAGTCCATTTTTTTTAAATTGAGATATAAAGGGTTTGCGTTTTAGTGTTTTTAAAAATATAGGTGACCAATTTTAGTAAACCAAATCTGAAGTTTTGATCATAACCCATAAAATTTATTATTTCATAAAAACAAATTTATAAAAACCATTTGGAAATGCATTTTTTAGCGGGTTGAATGGACTTATACCACATTCAAAACAGATATTTTTTTAAAATTTCCTATAAAAAGTAAATTTTTTAAAAATTTCCTATAAAAAGTAAATTTTTTAAAAATTTCCTATAAAAAGTAAATTTTTGAAAAATTTCCTATAAAAAGTAAATTTTTAAAAAATTTTCTATAAATAGTAAATTTTTGAAAAATTTCCTATAAAAAGTAAATTTTTAAAAAATTTCCTATAAAAAGTAAATTTTTGAAAAATTTCCTATAAAAAGTAAATTTTTGAAAAATTTCCTATAAAAAGTAAATTTTTGAAAAATTTCCTATAAAAAGTAAATTTTTGAAAAATTTCCTATAAAAAGTAAATTTTTGAAAAATTTCCTATAAAAAGTAAATTTTTGAAAAATTTCCTATAAAAAGTAAATTTTTGAAAAATTTCCTGTAAAAAGTATATTTTTGAAAAATTTCCTATAAAAAGTAAATTTTTGAAAAATTTCCTATAAAAGTAAATTTTTGAAAAATTTCCTATAAAAAGTAAATTTTTGAAAAATTTCCTATAAAAAGTAAATTTTTGAAAAATTTCCTATAAAAAGTAAATTTTTGAAAAATTTCCTATAAAAAGTAAATTTTTGAAAAATTTCCTATAAAAAGTAAATTTTTGAAAAATTTCCTATAAAAAGTAAATTTTTGAAAAATTTTCTATAAAAAGTAAATTTTTGAAAAATTTCCTATAAAAAGTAAATTTTTGAAAAATTTCCTATAAAAAGTAAATTTTTGAAAAATTTCCTATAAAAAGTAAATTTTTGAAAAATTTCCTATAAAAAGTAAATTTTTGAAAAATTTCCTATAAAAAGTAAATTTTTGAAAAATTTCCTATAAAAAGTAAATTTTTGAAAAATTTCCTATAAAAAGTAAATTTTTGAAAAATTTCCTATAAAAAGTAAATTTTTGAAAAATTTCCTATAAAAAGTAAATTTTTGAAAAATTTCCTATAAAAAGTAAATTTTTGAAAAATTTCCTATAAGAAGTAAATTTTTGAAAAATTTCCTATAAAAAGCAAATTTTTGAAAAATTTCCAATAAAAAGTAAATTTTTGAAAAATTTCCTATAAAAAGTAAATTTTTGAAAAATTTCCTATAAAAAGTAAATTTTTAAAAAATTTTCTATAAAAAGTAAATTTTTGAAAAATTTCCTATAAAAAGTAAATTTTTTAAAAATTTCCTATAAAAAGTAAATTTTTGAAAAATTTCCTTTAAAAGTAAATTTTTGAAAAATTTCCTATAAAAAGTAAAATTTTGAATTTGCACTAAAAATAAAGGGACACGTATTCGGTATTATATCTCAGAAACTAACATCGATAGAAACAAAGTTGATTTGGATCGGCTAGAAAAATAAGCGGACACGTATTTGATACTTTTTTGGAATAAGGGTAAAAAAGAGTAAAAACTATACTTTGGTACTTTTTTTTGACAAATATCTTTTGAACCAACAAACATAGAAACACAATTTATATCGCAACCGATAGGTATTTAAAAACTATGAAATATGTGTGCGGTACTTTTGCGATTCCCTAGTTATCCGAGAATTACATATTTTATATAACCTAAAGTTCCCTAGCTTTACTTTTCTCTATTTTTTAATAGTTCGTACTTTAATACGCAAACGAGTTATTGTCAAGTCACACTCCGACTAATCTTGTCAAGACTAATCTAAGAAGTTAAACAAGAATTAGTTTAACTTCTTGTAGCCATTTTAGATTGATGTAAAAGATATTCCACTCCATATGATCTCCATACGACTTATATTCAACCTCAAAATTTGTTTTTGAATTCGACAGTGTTGAGTATATCACACTATTCTTTGAGGACCTATAATCCACTGGGAGTCAAGAATAACAGAAGAAGAAGTAGATTTCATTCGTTAGTACAATTTAATCTGTTCTGCAGAGATCAGGGACCTCGTCGACGAAATACGCGTTTGACTTCTAGGAGTCCACATCTTTAGCCGCACTTCTTATGTTCGTATGTATATAAAACTTTCTAAAGAAATTTTTCTTCCATATAGAATGTGGGAAATACAACTACTCCATCTATCCTCCTTTCCATTATCTAGTTTCCCGAATTTAACACAATATTTTGAATAGGGTCATCTTCTTGCTTCACTAGAAACTTGAAAAATTTTAAAGTAAATCTAATTTTTCCTTATATATATTTTCATATAAAGAATTTCTGACTGTTTTGATCATTTCCGAGCCATTTTAGTGTTTAGAAGGGTAGTTATGAAAGATTCAAAAGAACTTTAGTACAATAACCTCAGTTTACAATGCATTAGATTATCAGCAGATTTTGGTGCTTATTTCTTAAACAATCAAAATTTAAATTAAGTTCAAATTAATTATAACCAATATTTGGCACATTTATATTAAATTATTATTATTCCCTTAGAACTTCAATTTGCCAAAGAGGTAAAATTAATGTCGTAATTATTATTTTGGCCACCTCTGTACATTAAGTTTGATATTAAAAAATATTTATTCATCAACTTAAAAAATCAAATAAAAATGTTAATTCAAATCATGTAAAACTATACAAAAGAAAAAATTGTATTCATGACAATAAATAGAATAGAAATAATATTTTTCGGTATTAAAAAATTATACTCGTTGAAGTATAGATATTGAAGTATAGATATGTGTAATAGGAATTAATCATGAGTTCAGAAACATAAATTATGACGAATTTAAAATACCCTAAATAACCAAAATTTCGAAAATATTTTATACAATATCTAGGAATTATTTTTAAAATTTGTTTTACAAACGACAAATGTAGACTTTAACTTAAGATTAATTTTTTAAATTTATATATTTTTTTCAAATTCATTCATTCATTCATTTTTAAATCTTAATGACTCTTTCAATCACTTTTTTTTTTAAGTATATAATTATGCCACATTAGCCGATAATTATAAAAAAATCATTAACTTGATTTAATTTCACTTATTCGACATCATTTAAATATTCAAATGAACTCAATCAGACGAAAGGAAAAATTTTGTTTTATAATTTGAAAATGGAAATAAATTATAATTGCATTATTTTTTTTCAATTTCGATTTTATTTTTTAACTCACACCCTACCCTAATGTGGAACCTAGCAAAAATAAACGCCACAAATTTAACCACAAATGGAATTTTAAAATTAAAATACAACGACATAATACAATCAGAGCAACAAAAAAAAAAGAAACAGCCACAAATAAAATTTTTATTCATTTTCATTTGCAATGAAATATTAATTGACCCCTGTGTTGCATTAAAATGCAAAATAATTATTGAAGCGTGTTTGGAGTTATTTGAATTATTTTTTGAATTGGATGATGGTTTGATTCCTTTTCTACTCCACAAGTTTAATATATAAACTTTTTTTTATATTTTGTTGTTATTTTATATAGGTATTTTGTAGGAAATTTTTCAAAAATTTAGATTTTATAGGAAATTTTCAAAAAATTTCTTTTTACAGGAAATTTTTCAAAAATTTACTTTTTATAGGAAATTTTCAAAAATTTTCTTTTTATAGGAAATTTTTCAAAAATTTACTTTTTATAGGAAATTTTCAAAAATTGACTCTTAATAGGAAATTTTTCAAATTTTTTATATAGGAAATTTTTAAAAATTTACTTTTTATAGGAAATTTTTCAAAAATTTACTTTTTATAGGAAATTTTTCAAAAATTTACTTTTTATAGGAAATTTTTCAAAAATTTACTTTTTATAGGAAATTTTTCAAAAATTTACTTTTTATAGGAAATTTTTCAAAAATTTACTTTTTATAGGAAATTTTTCAAAAATTTACTTTTTATAGGAAATTTTTCAAAAACTTACTTTTTATAGGAAATTTTTCAAAAATTTACTTTTTATAGGAAATTTTTCAAAAATTTACTTTTTATAGGAAATTTTTCAAAAATTTACTTTTTATAGGAAATTTTTCAAAAATTTACTTTTTATAGGAAATTTTTCAAAAATTTACTTTTTATAGGAAATTTTTCAAAAACTTACTTTTTATAGGAAATTTTTCAAAAATTTACTTTTTATAGGAAATTTTTCAAAAATTTACTTTTTATAGGAAATTTTTCAAAAATTTACTTTTTATAGGAAATTTTTCAAAAATTTACTTTTTATAGGAAATTTTTCAAAAATTTACTTTTTATAGGAAAATTTTCAAAAATTTACTTTTTATAGGAAATTTTTCAAAAATTTACTTTTTAGGGGAAATTTTTCAAAAATTTACTTTTTATAGGAAATTTTTCAAAAATTTACTTTTTATAGGAAATTTTTCAAAAATTTACTTTTTATAGGAAATTTTTCAAAAATTTACTTTTTATAGGAAATTTTTCAAAAATTTACTTTTTATAGGAAATTTTTCAAAAATTTACTTTTTATAGGAAATTTTTCAAAAATTTACTTTTTATAGAAAATTTTTCAAAAATTTCCTTTTTATAGGAAATTTTTCAAAAATTTAATTTTTATAGGAAATTTTTCAAAAATTTAATTTTTATAGGAAATTTTTCAAAAATTTAATTTTTATAGGAAATTTTTCAAAAATTTACTTTTTATAGGAAATTTTTCAAAAATTCACTTTTTATAGGAAATTTTTCAAAAATTTACTTTTTATAGGATATTTTTCAAAAGTTTACTTTTTATAGGAAATTTTTCAAAAATTTTTAAAAATTTACTTTTTATAGGAAATTTTTCAAAAATTTACTTTTTATAGGAAATTTTTTAAAAATTTACTTTTTATATTTAATTTTTTAAAAATTTTATTTTTATAGGAAATTTTTCAAAAATTAAATTTTTATATGAAATTTTTCAAAAATTAAATTTTTATACAAAATTTTTCAAAAATTTATTTTTTATAGTAAATTTTTCAAAATTATATTACAGGAAATTTTTCAAAAATTTACTTTTTATAGGAAATTTTCAAAAATTTACTTTTTATAGGAAATTTTTCAAAAATTTACTTTTTTTAGGAAATTTTTCAAAAATTTACTTTTTTAGGAAATTTTTCAAAAATTTACTTTTTATAGAAAATTTTTCAAAAATTTCCTTTTTATAGGAAATTTTTCAAAAATTTACTTTTTTTTTTAGGAAATTTCTCAAAAATTTACTTTTTATAGGAAATTTTTCAAAAATTTACTTTTTATAGGAAATTTTTCAAAAATTTACTTTTTATAGGAAATTTCTCAAAAATTTACTTTTTATAGAAAATTTTTCAAAAATTTACTTTTTATAGGAAATTTTTCAAAAATTTACTTTTAATAGGAAATTTTTCAAAAATTTACTTTTTATAGGAAATTTTTAAAAATTTACTTTTTATAGGAAATTTTTAAAAATTTACTTTTTATAGAAAATTTTTCAAAAATTTGCGTTTTATAGGAATTTTTTTCGAAAATTTACTTTTTAAAGGAATTTTGCTATGAAAAATACATTTTTCCATTATAACCTAACCGTAGAAATGCCCATATACTTTATTGCATATTCATTTATTTTATACAGAAAAACAAGTTGGCTACGATTTATATGGCAAATACATACATATATTATAGATTAATAATCTTCCATAAAGTATTTGATTTGTATTTTTCCCGAATAAAATAAAACTAAATAATTTATTTAGAGTGCGATAGAGAGAAAATGGTCATGAAAGCCCAGCATAGAACGAAGTGGTATGATTTGTCAAGGGTTGGCTGTTCGGTTTGGTTTAGTTGGTTGATCGGTTGGTTGGTTGACGGACTGACGGATTGATATAGTGACGTCTAAAAAAAAGATGGTCATTTTTAAATGGATTTTTGTTTCTACAATAACATTATTCAGGCTCAAGGCATTAAATAAATTTCATAAAATATTAAACTTTTTCCGTTTGTGCTCTCTATGCATTTGTTTCGTTTTAATACTTTTTTTATGCAAATTGAATAGATATATTGAAGGGTTGTTTAACAAAATGAATAAATAAAATATTAAATAAAATAAAACTGCATTACATTCAAATAATTAATTACAGTTACACAAGGTTTTTTGTTTTTGGGAATTTTTGGTGAACAATTACCGAAGGAATTGCCTAATTTTTACCAAAAAAATCCAAAGCATTAGAAAATTTGCTGAATTACAACAATTACAATAAAGTGCTTAATTTAAAAAGGGAATTTATTTTAATTGTTGAAAATTAAACTAAGCTAGATTAAATTTAATTGTTAAAAAGAGCCTAAATGAATTGAAAATTATAATGCAAATGAAAGTTAACATATTAAAATTTTATAATGTATTAATTCATAATAGTTTTAGTAATGAAATTTATTAGATAAACTGATGCATAAAATGCTTTTGCAAAGTTGTTCTTAATCTCTATTGACCATTTTAAAAACTAATATTTTTAAGCCTTAAATTTTCAATTTTATCAAATACAAAAGATACAGTGGGAACAAACATAAAAGAATGAAATAGACTTCCAAATTTCAAAAGCATTAAGTCACTGAGTTATATTGATCATGATCTGATCCTATAACTTTTCTAAAATATAAAGGAAAGAAAAAGTCACTTTGGTTATATCTGTGGCTTGATGCTTAACCCCTTGACGTATTTCCACGAGTCTGACTCGTGGTACAATTTCTGTGCCTAACATGATTATCACGAGTCCGACTCGTGGTACTATTTATGTGCCTAACATGATTATCACGAGTCTGACTCGTTGTGCGACTGTTCTTAAGCATCAAAACCGGTTTGTTTAGTGCAACTTGTGTGCGAACAGTTGGAAGCGAACTTCGTTGCGCAGATTGATACGTCAAGGGGTTAAAGGGCCAATGTCAAAAAAAACTAGTTTTGAGAAAATTGGATTTAAAGTTTTTATTTTTAACTCATAGTAATATTGCCCAGAAATATACTCATAAATCTGTTCTGAGCTAAGATAGGGATTAGCTGTTGGAGCCAAATAAAAGAGGGTAAAAGAAGGGAATTTAAAGCAATGATTAACTCAAAACATCCAAAAAATTACATTGGTCCTTTTAGCACCAAATCACAGATATACACATTAGGGTTTTTTATACTTTTTTTAATTTCAAGGATTGTAGGTAGGATTATTGTGTCATTTGATGAGAAACATTAACCCTGAAAGTTTGAGCCAAATCGAACAACGTTAACACGTGGGACCCAGGCCCAAAGGTTTAAAAATGTGTTTACAAGGGGAAAATCGGTGTTTTTTTTGGTTTTGCCAAATCAAAGCTATTTGGGCTAACTTTAAGAAGAAGTAGAATTAATTTGTAATGTAGACTTAATATGTTTTGAAGTATATCTATATTTATAAAAATTAATGTATGTCTGTCTTTATGTTGTGATCTTAAGAAAAGTTGTTGCTAGTTAGTCGAACAGGTCAATTTCCGACAGGTGGCGCTACTGGAAATTACGAAAAAAAATAACTAAATAGTAAACCGTGCATTTGATCATGCTATGATCTTTAGCAAAGTTGTTGCACATGAGTCGACGGAAGCTTCTAAGTCATTGCGATTAATTCCCGATAGATGGTGCCACTGAAAATTGGAAAAATTAATTGAATCGTAAACTATGCATTTAATTATGAAATAATCTTAGGGGCTGTTCACATATCACGTAACGCTATTTTCGCAGATTTTGAACCCCCTGTGTAACACATTTTAATAGAAAACGCATACAAAATTCCTCGACCGTAACAAAAGTCATTCCCCTCCCCCCCCTAAGAATGTTACGTAATATGCGAACAACTCCTTAATCAAAGTTGTTGTGAATGAGCCGACGAAGGTTCCTATGTTGATGCGACTAATTTAAGCCAGATGGCGGCACTGAAAATTAATCAAAATAAATTGAATCGTAAATAATGCATTTGATCATGTGTTGATCGGACAATATCAATAAAATGATTCAAATTAGTTGGATATTTGTATAATGTCTTTCTTTCAAACTTGTTTTAGGTGGTGGGGCAGCAACGAGCGCAGGGTACAGCTAGTTTCTTATAAATCGCTCAAACGGTCTTAGAGTTATAGCGTTTTTTGCCGCGAATTTCATGTTCTTTACGACTTACATAGGCAAATTTACCCAACAAAAAATTTAAAATTTGAATTTTTCTACTTTTATATTGTTTTTACTTATCTTAGTACTAAAATCTAAAATTTTGTTAAAATTAATTCGTATCATCCTATTATTCTTGATGACACAAAATTGAGATTTTTTCATATGATTTGCAAATAACCTTTTTACGTTTTTAAAAAATTTTGTTAAGCGAATTTTAAAAAGTTGCAATTCGAAATCCAGTAATTTATTACGTATCCATTAGGTATAAAAACGCAAAAAACGCTTATCCCGTACCTGTGACATAAGGTCAAATATATTTGGAAAAAGTAGTTTTTTGGGAAATTTTAGAAAAAGTGTAAGATTTTAATTTTGTTTACAGTTTTAGCAACAATATATTTATTGATTATGCGTAACATCATTTAGAATCAGTGGATATTGTTTTTATCAGAATTAGCAGTGCTTAACCCTTGCGTTACCGGGTTTAAAATATATATACAGTGGTGGTCACATATTTAGCACACTAGTTATGCGTTTTTTTCAAAACCGTATATTTTTCTGTTGGAGTAATAATTTTCTTTTTTTTTGCCACGATGTGTTGCTTATGGTGTGATCGACAAATCCTGTTACTCTTTTTGTTATTCCCTTTCTTCAATTGCTTCATATATAATTTATTTGTTGGTAATACGTAATTGGAGCTGGACACAAATTTAGCACAAATATTAAACATTTTACATTTCTGTTATTTTTTTAATTTTTAATAAATTTTTGGTAAGTTTTTCATCATATTGTGTACAGTTGAAGGTTTTTCAGAAATAAAATATTTATTAGACATTGCCAAAAATAAATGGTGCACAGATACGCAACGACAGGTGATTTGTGAAATAAATTCGAGAGGATGTCCTGTAAGTGAAATAGCAAGTATTTTAAATTGCTCCAGAAAGATGGTATATAATGCTTTGAGTCATATAAAAGCACACGGAACAATTAAAAAGGGTTCACGGGCACCTTGACAAAGAAAAACGATAACAAAAGAGGATTATTTAATACATAGAATGTCAGTGGCCGACCCTTTTTAGAGCTCCAGTGATATAAATAGTGAAGTGTCATCAAAATACGGTATTGATGTCTCCGACAGAACGATACAAAGACGTCTTAATGAAAAAAATTCGCATGGCTGTATTGTGCAACACAAGCCACATGTGTCAAAAAAGAATTGGAAATCACGAATTTCTTTCGCCCGATAGCATTTGGAAAAGCCATTAGATTTTTGGAAAAACATAATTTGGAGCGACGAATCAAAGTTTTGCAGATTTGGATCTGATGGAAAGAGATATGTATGGTATCTTCCGAACATGCAGCACAACCCAAAGTATACGTCAAAGACTGTAAAACATGGTGGAGGAAATGTGATGGTGTGGCTTGCATTCTCAGGGCATGGAGTTGGTCCAATACACAAAATTGACACACGTATGGATCAACACGTTTATAAAAATATTCTAGCCGATATCATTATACCATAAGCAGAGGCAAAGATGGGACCTAGCTGGCGCTTCATGCATGACAATGACCCTAAACACACTTTTCGTACTGTGAAGTGTTGCTTGGAGGAGAGTCAAGTAGATGTTTTAAAATGGCCAGCTCAATCCTTGGATCTCAATCCTATTGAGAATCTTTGGAATGATATAGAGAAGCATATAACAAGCGTAAAACCTAACAACTTAAATGATTTATGGACGGTAATCCAAAAAATATGGCATGCTGTTCCAAATGAGCGATACCTGGCTCTTGTGAAGAGTGTGTCTAAAAGATGTGCGACAGTTATACAAAATAAAGGATATCCTACAAAATATTAGGTTTTTTTTCAAGAAATTTTAATTAATAACTTGTTTTTGATTTTTAATAAATATTGTTTTTAATTTGTCCAGTATTTTTTATGGGTTAGTTTTAAATAATTGCAAAAATAAACATAATTTTTAAAAAATATGTATATAAAAGGAATACGACTTCATCTTCGGATCACGTATAATACATTACAAAAAAAAGTAGTGCAAAAAAATTGAATTAGGACTAAATATTTCCTATAAGAGATAACAGGTACCATTTGTGCTAAATGTGTGACCACCACTGTATATATATATATTTTTTTCTGGTTCAAACAATATTTCTTTTGCTGAGCCCCCTAAAACACTATTTAGTTAATATCAAAGATCACAAAAACTAAAAATATTAACCCTTTCATGACCCATGGGGACAAAAATGACCCCAAATTATTAAGTAAATGCCCCAAATTAAACCTCATCGAAACTTGATTGAGTGAATTTTGGTATCTTGTAATTTCTAGAAAGTTCTATCTTAGCTTTACTTATAGACCTCCACCCCAATTCAGCTGGTAAAAATTTGTAATACTACATTTTTAGTAGTTCAAAGGATACTTGAATGTATGTACATATTATTTTTAAGTATTGGGGTCCCCTGCTCCTAACCTGTTGGTCTAGTATTAACTAATATAAAATATTATATAAAAAGTAGTAAAGGGTTATAGACTTCGTGGTTTCAAAGTATAGGACTGGAATTCGACATCTGCCAAACTAAGTTGTTTAACCAATTTTTTTCTTTTCAGTTGAAAGTCAGACGAAAATGGATCGCTTAAGTATCACACAACTCATAAAAATTATCAAAATATACTACAAATATGGCGATTCTGCAACAGCCATATATCACGCTTTAAAGGAAGATTATGGTTTACATAATCGTCCAACTACGCAAGCAATTAGAAAAATTATGAGGAAATTTGAAGAGACTGGAGCAGTTTCAAATATTGTAAGGCCTGTGTATCATCGTTTCGCTCGTTCCGCTGAAAATTTAGCTGCTATAAGTGAAAGTGTTGCCAAAGACCCGATTCCTCGTCGTTCTCAGGAATTAGGACTGTCTTACGGCACATTATAGCGTATTTTGCATTTAGATCTAAAACTACATCTATATAACGTCCAGCTGACCATTCACAACGTTGAAAATACTTGGAATCGAACAAAATTTTTTTCAGCGATAAAGCGATGATGTCGTATTTGGGGTTCTAAGAATCCTCAAGTAATTGAAAAGAGGCCGTTATATGCAGATAAAGTCAGTGTTTGGTGCGCTCTTTGCTCCAAAGGTGTGATTGTACCTTACTTCTTCGAAAACGACGATGGAACGACTGTTACCGTGTATTCGGTCATATGATAACCGACTTTTTTTGCCCGCTATTGAAGAATACTCCTTGGAAAATATGTGGTTTCAACAAAACGGTGCAACATTCTTTACAACTCGAGCGAATATGGCTTTATTGCAAGAGACATTTCCTGGCCGCGTAATTTCTCGTCGTGGCGATATCAACTGGCCACCAAGATCATGCGATTTGACACCATTATACTTTTTTTTGGGGCTACGCGAATGCAGATAAACCTTTACCTCATGAGTACTTACAAACCAACATTCTTCAAGTTATAGCAGAAATACCGCCCAATATGTGTCAAAAAGTGGGCGAAAATGACCTCAAAAGAATCACTGCTTGCTACATTTCGTGTGGTGGTCATTTAAATTATGTAGTGTTTCACACATAATGTCAACGTTTAAACTTTATAATAACAAAGAAATATCATGAAAAAATATTTTATATCGCACTTGTTCAACAAGAGGGTATTAACTCAAAATTTTTAAATTTTTACTTTTTAGAAGAAATTTATGTATAGTGGTCTTATCTACCCATTGTAAGAATCTGACATCATTTTCACTATAATTTCGCCAAAAAACAGTTTTATCCCTCTTCTTTATATGAAAGTAGTAGTAAAATAAAATAGTTTTTTGACTCCACTGAAAATTTAAAAATTTTGATTTAATACCCTCTTGTTGATCAAGTGCGATATGTGTTTTAAATACGTTCAATTTTGAAACCGCAAAATGGATAACCCTGTATTTTCTTAGTATAGAAGAAGCAAATCCCCCTGCAAATAACCCTGTCGATCGTGCTTAGTTCATTGACTCTTTCTCTAATTCTTTTAAGGACTTAACCAATCAACGCTTAAGCAATTCAAACATTAAATCTTATAACTCTAACACTATGTCAACACTAACCTCCCCTATGTGCAATATAAAATTTTAAGTTTCAATTTATTTATTTATTTATTATTGCCGTTTTTGCTTAAAACCTACGACAAATCGAAACAAAAATCCATTTATAATGATAAATGAAACTTTCCTCTGCTGTATTAATAATTAAATATAAAAATATTATAATCCAGAAAACAAAACAAAAACATTAGAAAATATATTATGAGTTAGAAAAATTATTGATAAAATTGCGAATATATTAATATATGAATTATTAATAATAAAGCTTATTTACATTTTATTTCTATAAATCTTCCATGATAAAACACTAAACTTATAATAAGCGGCAGTAAAAGACAATGGGTGGGAAAACTAAAATTCCTGGAAAAATATTTAAAATTAAAAAAGAAAACTTTGAAGAGATGTAATTTAAAAATAATTTAAAACAATTTAAAATATTTTAAAAATTTTCAAACTTTTTCGAATTTTTGATTTTACAATTAAATTTTCTTAACCCATTGTTTTTTGGCTTTCAACTATAAAACCATATATTACCAATAAATGGTATTATGGCTGAGTTTTATAAATATTTTCCAAAATATACAAAATTCTACTAATTCTTAGTATGTGGAACGAAAGAGAGATTTGCAAATATAGGAAATGGAAGGGCCTATTACAAATTTTAACCACAAAACAAAAATTAAAACTATTAAACATATTTTATAATTTATATTATTTTTGGAAATTAATAAATGTATACACAGAGATGGAGTGAAAAACTGGACAACTTTGTTGCACACATACAATTTTTGTCTGGATATCTAAATTCATACTCTATATGGATAAATAGATAATTTGACTTATATAGATACATTAGTAAATGCATACATTCAAATGAATAATATGTATATGTATACAGCAAATACTCGTAACGGCCTAAAAATTTTAAATACAAGTAGAAAATATACTTTTACAGAGTCTCTGCCTAAATACAATGAATGCAATAATCGAAGTTTGTCGATTGTACAAATAACCGATCCAAATTGGGTGTATTTATAATACAAAAGTAGATATACACTAACACAGAATACTAATAAAAATATAGATATTTAAGATATAAGTATGAACTACTTAGAATATAGACGTATGTGAAATATTAAAATGCATTTGCATTTTATAGTTTTACATACTTTAAAAATAAGTCTATAGATATTTGTTATCTGCTAACACCACCTAAAAATAAAGTTCGAATGATTTTTCGATATATTTTAAGATGAACTATTTAAGAATTAGGAAACAGTATAATATAAATATGTATGTGTCTACGTATGCGCAATAAATCACAACTAATATCAATCATACGTTGTTAAGTACGGAAAAAAATATTAACCCATATTGTACCACTATGCGAAATCGTTGTCATATCTGAGTAAATTCTGGTGGGCTGACCCATTTCTACCTCTTGATTGCTAGAAACAAAGATTTTAAAAAATCGTGTGGCCATGTTCCGAATTGAAAAAATTTTTTCTACAGAAAAAATTTCATATCAAAATTTTTCTATTGAAAAAATTATATATGAAAATTTTTCCATTGAAAAAATTTTATATCAAAATTTTTTCTATGGAAAAAATTTCATATCAAAATTTTTTCTATAGAAAAAAATTTCATATCAAAATTTTTTCTATAGAAACAATTTCATATTAAAATTTTTTCTATAGAAAAAATTTCATCTTAAAATTTTTTCTATAGAAAAAGTTTCATATTAAATTTTTTTCTATAGAAAAAATTTCATATTAAAATTTTTTTATAGAAAAAATTTCATATTAAATTTTTTCTAAAGAAAAAATTTCATATCAAAAATTTTTCTCTATAGAAAAAATTTCATATCAAAAATTTTTTCTATAGAAAAAATTTCATATTAAAATTTTTTCTATAGAAAAAATTTCATATTAAAATTTTTTCTATAGAAAAAATTTCATATTAAAATTTTTTCTATAGAAAAAATTTCATATTAAAATTTTTTCTATAGAAAAAATTTCATATTAAAATTTTTTCTATAGAAAAAATTTCATATTAAAATTTTTTCTATAGAAAAAATTTCATATTAAAATTTTTTCTATAGAAAAAACTTCATATTAAAATTTTTTCTATAGAAAAAATTTCATATTAAAATTTTTTCTATAGAAAAAATTTCATATTATTATTATTTTTTATGGAAAAAATTTCATCAAAAAATAACAAAATAGTCGGGATGTAAATATTATTCAAAAGGAAGTGTATTTGCATTTGATCCCAAATCTGTTACATTTATTTATTAATGTAACAGACCAATTTATTGATAAAAAGCCAAAAAATGTTTGCGGAGAAACCAAAGTCCTCGACGCGTTTCGATAGTTGGTTAAGCCATCTCTTCAGGAGGATTATCCATTTAGACAGATCAAAAACCTCGCATTATAACTAAATTTATAAACATAACTATTAAGAATTATGTTCATAAACCAAAAGTAAAAGCGTAGATTATCGACTGAACAAAAACAAACATTTTTCAGTTTTCATCTACCTTCACTTCCCACATTCTTGCTGTAGCCGTTTGGTTTCTCTGCAAACATTTTTTGGCTTTTTATCAATAAATTGGTCTGTTACATTAATAAATAAATGTAACAGATTTGGGATCAAATGCAAATACACTTCTTTTTGAAAAAAATTTCATATTAAATTTTTTTCTATAGAAAAAATTTCATATTTAAATTTTTTTATAGAAAAAATTTCATATCAAAAATTTTCTCTATAGAAAAAATTTCATATTAAAACTTTTTCTATAGAAAAAAAATTCATATCTATAGAAAAAATTTTCATATAAAATGATTTTTTCATAGGAAATTTTTTCTATAGAAAAAAATTTCAAACGAAATTTAAAAAAATTTTTGATTTGAAATTTTTTCTATGGAAAAAATTTTGGTAATGGTCATTTTTTAGAAACATAATTTCCAGGTGGTAACTAAAATCTTTTCTTTACACATTAAACCTAAATCTAATGTACAATTTACATTCGATTTATTGTAAAATATTTATTACAGTTGTGTTGTATGTTGTAAATAGTAAAAATATCAAACTAATAATTAAGAATGGATGACCTAATTTTAACAACAAACTATTAAATTCAAATGGATTGTAATGTTATGGTGATTGTGATTGTACTGATATGAGAATATGCCATTCTATTGTAACTTAATGTATGCAGAAAAGTTGCACCAGATAGTCATAAATAAAGAAAAAAATATATGATTGTAAATTTAAATTAATAGTTGAGCCAAAAAATTGTTATAGTAATTAAGGATTTTTTTGAAATAAACATAAATTAGATATTTGGGATAGGATAAAATGAAAAATTATATAAAAAAAATAGAGCTTAATTTATTGATTTCAAAATCTATAAAAAAAATGTTTCATTTTTTACCAAGTGACACATTTTTAGTTGTTCAAATTTAAGAGCAATATGTTAATAGTTTGTCATATATTTTAGTATGTGAAAAATTTTAATAAATGCAAAAAATTATGGTAAATCTACAAAATTGTTATTTTCGTATTATTGTATTATCTTTTAATTAGGTATAAAATTTTTACCAAAATATTTGCTATCAAAATTTATGTACCTTTTTGGTTGTTTTCTAGTATCCAATATTTCAGCAACATAATTTTATAATAATATATTTTGCACTAAACTGAAATTAAAATAAAAAAATAATAAACATTTTATAATTAGTAAAAGTGATGAAAATGTTAGGGTAATCAATAAAATTTTTTTATATAAAAAATTTCGTCAACGTTTTTTATTCAAAAAATTGTATGAACTTTTTTTACATGAAGATTTTTTAATAAGAAAAATTTCAGCAAAAATTTATTATAAGAACAATTTCATCAACATTTTCTATATGAAAAATTTTATCAAAATTTTTTTATATGAAAAATTTCATCAGAACTTTTTTATATAAAAAATTTCATCAAAATTTTTCTATATAAAGAAATTTTATCAAAATTTTTCTATTTGAAAAATTTCAGAACAATTTTTCTATATGAATAATTTGATTAAAATTTGTTTATATGAAAATTTTGATCAAAATTTTTCTATTTGAAAAATTTTATAAATTTTTTTTTTATATACAAAATTTCATCAAAATTTTTCTATATGGAAAATTTCACCGCAACCTTTTAATATAAAAATGTCCATCAAAATTTTTTTATTTCAAAAATTTCATCAAAATTTTTCTATTTGAAAAATTCCATCAGATTCTTATTAAAAGAAAAATTCCATCAAATTTTTTCTGTATGAAAAATTTCATCACAATTTTTTTAAATAAAAATTTTATCACAATTTTTTATATAAAAATTTGTATCAAAATTTTTTTATGTGAAAAATTTCATCAGAATTTTTTTATACAAAAAATTTCACCAAATTTTTTTTATATGAAAAATTTTATCAACATTTTTTTTTTATATGAATAATTTCATAAACATTTTTTTGTGAGAATACTTTGATCAGGACATTTATATATAAAAAATTTCATAAAAATTTTTCTATATAAAAAATTTGATCAAAATTTTCTATACAAAAAATTTTATCAACATTTTTCTATATAAAATTTTCTGTATGAATAATTTGATTAAAATTTTTTTTTATAAAAAATTTCATCAAAATTGTTCTACTTGAAAAGTTTCTTAAAAATTTGTCCATATGAAAAATGTTATTTAA
This sequence comes from Stomorhina lunata, assembly GCA_933228675.1. Classification (NCBI taxonomy): domain Eukaryota; kingdom Metazoa; phylum Arthropoda; class Insecta; order Diptera; family Rhiniidae; genus Stomorhina; species Stomorhina lunata. The sequence continues at coordinate 110,187,424 of OW121743.1, forward strand.
AATTTAATACGTAAATAAAATTTGCATAAAAACTTTGCAAAAAAAAATTTATATAAAAATTTGTAATATGAAAAAATTATCTTGAAAAATTTTCAATGTAAAAAAATTTCTTTAAAACATGTTTTCATTACTACATTTTTTTTTTAAAGGTTTAAAAAAATAAGAAAAAATAAGTCTAAATCAAGAACTGAATACCCTACATTTAAAATAATTTTCTATAACCAAAAATTTTAATACTTTCATAATTAAAAATATTAAATCTTTTGTTTGCTCTTTTTCAAAAATATTTTCAATTTCATAAAATTTAAGTATTTGATGAATAAATGACGTGAGTATTTAAAATGCAATTATATAATTATGAAAAAAAAACACAGAGTAATATAAATTTAAAATATAGATTTAGGTAAATTCACCTTCATCCCTCAACTTTATTTTTAATTTATTATTCCTTCTTATTTCCTCCCAATATTGAATAATATGTGATAAGTCAGAAGCATGAGGAGATGGACATTGATAGTAAAAGTAAAATTTGTATTGGCCTTAGGTCATTTCTGTAATTTTATAAAGGCTTTTAATTCTTTTGATCTTAATTTAGAGAAAAATTTGATATGTCTGTGTATCGTTTTTAATGTTTAATTTCCCAATCTAATATTTAAATTAACTAAAAAAACCTATCTTTTGATAAATTTTAGACACATATCAATAGAAAAAGTTTTTTGTTGCTAATAAGACTCAAAACCAAATATAGAATATGTATTTCACAAAAAAAATTAAATATTAATCCTACGTCATAAAAGGTTAAACTAATATTCTATGTGTAAACAATTTTTATATAAAAAACTTCATCAAATTTTTTTTTTACATTTCATCAAAAATTTTCTATACGAAAAATTTTATCAAAATTTTCCTATATAAAAAATTTTATCAACATTTTTCTATACGAAAAAATTTTCTAGACGAAAAATTTCATCAAAATTTTTGTACACAAAAAATTTAATCAAAACTTTTGTACACAAAAAGTTTCATTAAAATTTTTCTATACGAAAAATGTCATCAAAATTTTTTTATAAGAAAAATTTCATCAACATTTTTCTATAAGAAAAATTTCACCAACATTTTTCTATAAGAAAAATTTCATCAAAATTTTACTATACCAATAATTTCATCAAAATTTTTCTATATAAAAAATTTCATCAAAATTTTTCTATATGAAAAATTTCATTAAAATTTTTCTCTATGAAAAATTTCATCAAAATTTTTCTATATGAAAAATTTCATCAAAACTATTCTGTTCAAAAAATTTCATCAAAATTGTTTTATTCGAAAAATTTCATAAAAATTTTTCTATACATAAAATTTTATTTTTTACATACAAAAAATTTCATTAAAACTTCTTAAAAATTTTTCTTCACGAAAAATTTCATTAAAACATTTTTATATTAAAAATTTCAGTAAAACTTTTCTATACGTAGAATTTCATCAAAATTTTTTTATTCGCAAAATTTCATAAAAATTTTTCTATTTGAAAAATTTCATCAAAATTTTTCTTTTCGAAAAATTTCATCAAAATTTTTCTATTGGGGAAATTTCATCAAAATTATTCTATTCGAAAAATTTTATCAAAATTTTCTATTTCCAAAATTTCATAAAAAGTTTTTTATTCAAAAAATTTTATCAAAATTTTTCTATTCATAAAAATTTTTCTATGCGATAAATTTCATAAAAATTGTTCTATATAAAAAATTTCATACAAATATTTCTTTATAAATAATTTCATAAAAAATTTTTCTATTCGAAAAATTTTATCAAAATTTTTCTTTTCGAAAAATTTTATCAAAATTTTTCTATAGTAAAAATTTCATTTAAAATTTTTTTACAAATAATTTCATTAAAATTTGTCTATACGAAAAATTTCTTCAATATTTTTCTATAATAAAAATCTCGTCAATAGTTTTCTATAATAAAAATTTCCTCAATATTTTTCTATACGAAAAATTTCATAAACATTTTTCTATACCATAAATTTGGATAAAACTTTTTTACACGATAAAAAAAATACAAAAAATTTCTTAAAAATTTTTCTATTTGAAAAATGATATCAAAAATTTTCTAAACATATAATTTCTTAAAAATATTTCTACTCGAAAAATTATATCAAAATTTTTCTAAACGAAAAATTTCTTAAAAATTTTTCAATTTGAAAAGTTTTATCAAAATTTTTCTATACCAAAAATTTCATCAATATTTCTTCATATGAAAAATTTCATCATTTCTATACGAACAATTTGATCAACATTTTTTATACCCTTCACCAATAGGTGAAAGGGTATTATAAGTTTGTGATTCCGTTTGTAATTTTTTTATTTGTGATCGTAGACCCCATAAAAATTATACCGATCGACTCAGAATCGGGAGAATCGATTAAGCGATGTCCGTCTGTCTGTCTGTCTGTCTGTCTGTCCGTCTGTCTGTCTGTTGAAATCAAGTTTCTGAAGCCCCTGGAGGATGGACTTACATAATTTATATATCAGATTTTAGGAAATTCTCCCGCAATGAACGCTATTAAATTTCATTAAAATCGGTTTATTAACACCGAAAATATCGAAAAAAATACCAAAAATTAGACGAACATTTTAAAATTTTTGATTGAAACACACTTTTAAATAACAAGAGAAAAAAGATACTCCTGGTCTACATGTGATAATATGTTATATTGTAGGAAATAGTTTCCCAAAGCACTCTGTAAAATTTTATCAAAATCGGTCCATAAACAACTGAGATATCGCCAAAAAACTGAATTTGATGTATCGCAACTTGCCCAAAGTTCGCATTAGAGAATGTTTGTTGAAAAAATGAAATGCAGAAATAGGAAAAACCATCCTACTTTAGCACGGACCTACATAAATTTTATATCAGATTTTATGAAATTCCCCCGCCAAGCACGTTATTAAATTTTATCAAAAGCGGTCCATAATCAATTGAGATATCGCCATAACACTACATTTGATGTACAGCAAATTGCCCAAAATACGTGTCTAAGAAATTTTGTTTACATTTTGTAAGTATTGTTTCAGCGATATCTCAGGTGTTTATGGACCGATTGTGATGAAATTTGACATCGTTCTTTGTGTGAGGATTTTCTAAATCTGATATATAAACTCCACAAATCTGATTACGAATACCATTCAAATTGTACCGATCAACTCAGAATCGGCAGGAGTATCGATTTCGCAACCTCAGCCCGTTCGTCCGTCTGTCCGTCTGTCTGTTTGTTTGTCCGTCCGTCCGTCTGTTTTTTTGTCCGTCCGTCTACCTGTCTGTAATTTTTTCTGTTGTAGTTAAGTTTTTGGAGCTCCTGTTTTGTCGATATCTCAGGTGTTTATTTTGATGAAATTTAATAGCATCCTTCGCAGGGGATTACCTAAATCCTGATGCATTCGGTAATTTGTAGTAGATATAATTTAGCGTTTAAGCGATGGTGTTTTGATCGACAATGATAAAATTCAGGGTGGGACAATATCCTAAAATTTTGTGTAAAATCCAGGAGCTCCACAAATCTGATTTTAGCAGACAGACACTCTGCATTAATCTTAACTTTGTGTCTGACTTTTGAACATTATGATAACATTTGAGAATGTATTATATATCAAATTATAGGTAATCTTCCTAGGAAGTACAAAAATGCAGCTAACTACATGATATCCGTTCAAAACCTACATATGTATGTAAGTATCTCACATATCAAAGAAAATTTAAATTTTTTAATTGCAATTGGGAGAAATCCGTTCACGTTTGACAATTGATCCCTTATAACTTCGCCTAAGATACGATGATGACATTTAGTATAAAGACGTTGTACAATATTGATATTCAGGGCGATAGCGCCTAAAATAAACTTTCTAGAGGGACAATATTTGACAAAATTATTTCTGATCTCTTGAAAAGTTCGATATTGAAAATGGGCGAGCTCTATTCACATTTAGTGAAATCTCCCATATAACCCCGACCGGGAATCGATTTAATGATAATAAATTAAATCACATTTAAATTGCACAAGGACTTGAGCAGCTGATATCCATCCATTCAAAAGCTATAAATTTCACGTATGTATCTAAAACTAAGAGTGTATACCCTATAATCTTAAGGCTTATCATTGTTAAAGCTTTGACCTAAATCAGTCCGCTAACTTCAGAGTTTTACTGGTGGGATAATTCGTACGAATTAAAGTGCACAACCCTCACTGGGCACTGTGTTTTTGGGTTTCATGCCAGAATACTTAAACTTCATCAAATCGATGTGCTATTGCAAATGTAAGGGCATCTACATTTTGAAGCATCTTTTCTGCATGGTTTATCTGGTCTATCGAACTTTATTAAGTGTTCGTAAAATATGTGTCTATTTTAATTCGAAGCTACTGGCTGGCTTAAATATGCCTTCTCTACTTGTAGTCTAGTAATCATTATCTTTCACAAATGGACCACTTTAGAACCCAAGTGAAGCTTCCCTAGACATCAGCCACCTGCCCAACCTAACCTTTGGGTGCATAACTATTTTAGATGATGACGCCACCGAAAAGCTTTTCTTTTTCCGACTCTTAATTTTAAAGACTCTTTGCATATAATACTATTATAACCAAATTTTGCTAGGAATTACATTAAGTACTTTTGCAACACCATTGGTGAAGGGTATCCAAGATTCGGCAAAGCCGAATATACCACTCTTACTTGTTTATACGATACATTTCTAAGAAGTCAAGGGTGTGCTTGTCAACCACAAACTCATCGACCTGCCCTCGTAAAACTAAACGCCTAATTTGTGTTGTATTTAAAGTAGATTAAGCTTGTCTCTATTCCGGTGTCACTCATTTAAAGGAGTTTTAGTTTTTTTTATTTAAAAATCGTATTTCAGATTTTCATCTTTTTCATACCTTAACAAAAGCCTGCAAATGGCTCCTAGAATTTATACATATGTGAACTCATCCATAATTTGGGACTTTTTGTAAAAACTAGGTTAAATGATATTCTCATATTTAAAACAAGGACGTCCAAAAAAAAAACTAAATTTTTAAAGGACTACCAATATGTTGAGATTAAATATATTCATGTAAATTTATGAATATACATATGTATATATGACAGTGTGTGTGTTTATATGTATGTGTATGGATACATAATACAACTAATGTTATTATGAATTTATCATGAATAGCAAATCTAAGAATAGTCTACATGTTTAAGCCAAAAAGGTCTCTCTCTCCCTTAAGGGGCCAGGACGACTTTTAGTAGAAAAAAATTAGTATGTGTGTATATATGTGTAGGTTTATGAACAAATTCAATTCAAACCCATAGAGATTTTTATTATGATAGATATTTTAAAATTTTATACATAATCAATATGTGATGGAAACAAAGTCGAGTCGAGGTTAAGCTAAAAGCAATCAAGGATATTTGATGACGTACTTTTTGTGATGAATAGTGTAGGGTTCTGTTTTGTGTAGGTTTCTTAAGAACATGTTGATATAATTTATTTTTGTTCTTTCCTATGGGATTAGAATTGCTTTTAGGTCCTTCGAACCGGTTGCTTGGAGGACTGTTAGATGAAATGGGCTTTTCTTATCACTGAGATTAAACACAGCTTCATATATTTAGTATATCCTTATTTTCTTAATGAATTAAAACAAAATATCAAATCAGAAATATAGTTTTTTTTTATATATAAAGTAAAACAAAAATGTTCTTGAGGAAAATAGTCTCAGCTGTATACAAAGTTAAACTAATGAGCCATGTAGGTAGTTTAGGCCAAATGTCAATGTTATCCTTAAAGTATACAACAAATTAAATGTTGTTATAGATTTATTTACTTGCACAGTTTAAATTGATAGAAATTGGGTGTTTTGAATGAAAAAAGTCTGTAAAGATTTTAATTTTGGAACGGTTAGAGGGTTATGTGACATTTTAGACAATTTGGGTTAATATCCAGAAGAGATTATTTTAATGCTTAAAAAATGTTCATATAAGTGAATTTTTAAGTAACTTTTGAAATAAAAGATGAAGATACAAACTTGATTCAAATCGACAACGATATTTTGTAGAAAATTTTATAGTATACTTTTAGGTGCGAAATAAATTATTATGATTTTTATTAAATCACATTTAAATTGCACAAGGACTTGAGCAGCTGATATCCATCCATTCAAAAGCTATAAATTTCACGTATGTATCTAAAACTAAGAGTGTATACCCTATAATCTTAAGGCTTATCATTGTTAAAGCTTTGACCTAAATCAGTCCGCTAACTTCAGAGTTTTACTGGTGGGATAATTCGTACGAATTAAAGTGCACAACCCTCACTGGGCACTGTGTTTTTGGGTTTCATGCCAGAATACTTAAACTTCATCAAATCGATGTGCTATTGCAAATGTAAGGGCATCTACATTTTGAAGCATCTTTTCTGCATGGTTTATCTGGTCTATCGAACTTTATTAAGTGTTCGTAAAATATGTGTCTATTTTAATTCGAAGCTACTGGCTGGCTTAAATATGCCTTCTCTACTTGTAGTCTAGTAATCATTATCTTTCACAAATGGACCACTTTAGAACCCAAGTGAAGCTTCCCTAGACATCAGCCACCTGCCCAACCTAACCTTTGGGTGCATAACTATTTTAGATGATGACGCCACCGAAAAGCTTTTCTTTTTCCGACTCTTAATTTTAAAGACTCTTTGCATATAATACTATTATAACCAAATTTTGCTAGGAATTACATTAAGTACTTTTGCAACACCATTGGTGAAGGGTATCCAAGATTCGGCAAAGCCGAATATACCACTCTTACTTGTTTATACGATACATTTCTAAGAAGTCAAGGGTGTGCTTGTCAACCACAAACTCATCGACCTGCCCTCGTAAAACTAAACGCCTAATTTGTGTTGTATTTAAAGTAGATTAAGCTTGTCTCTATTCCGGTGTCACTCATTTAAAGGAGTTTTAGTTTTTTTTATTTAAAAATCGTATTTCAGATTTTCATCTTTTTCATACCTTAACAAAAGCCTGCAAATGGCTCCTAGAATTTATACATATGTGAACTCATCCATAATTTGGGACTTTTTGTAAAAACTAGGTTAAATGATATTCTCATATTTAAAACAAGGACGTCCAAAAAAAAAACTAAATTTTTAAAGGACTACCAATATGTTGAGATTAAATATATTCATGTAAATTTATGAATATACATATGTATATATGACAGTGTGTGTGTTTATATGTATGTGTATGGATACATAATACAACTAATGTTATTATGAATTTATCATGAATAGCAAATCTAAGAATAGTCTACATGTTTAAGCCAAAAAGGTCTCTCTCTCCCTTAAGGGGCCAGGACGACTTTTAGTAGAAAAAAATTAGTATGTGTGTATATATGTGTAGGTTTATGAACAAATTCAATTCAAACCCATAGAGATTTTTATTATGATAGATATTTTAAAATTTTATACATAATCAATATGTGATGGAAACAAAGTCGAGTCGAGGTTAAGCTAAAAGCAATCAAGGATATTTGATGACGTACTTTTTGTGATGAATAGTGTAGGGTTCTGTTTTGTGTAGGTTTCTTAAGAACATGTTGATATAATTTATTTTTGTTCTTTCCTATGGGATTAGAATTGCTTTTAGGTCCTTCGAACCGGTTGCTTGGAGGACTGTTAGATGAAATGGGCTTTTCTTATCACTGAGATTAAACACAGCTTCATATATTTAGTATATCCTTATTTTCTTAATGAATTAAAACAAAATATCAAATCAGAAATATAGTTTTTTTTTATATATAAAGTAAAACAAAAATGTTCTTGAGGAAAATAGTCTCAGCTGTATACAAAGTTAAACTAATGAGCCATGTAGGTAGTTTAGGCCAAATGTCAATGTTATCCTTAAAGTATACAACAAATTAAATGTTGTTATAGATTTATTTACTTGCACAGTTTAAATTGATAGAAATTGGGTGTTTTGAATGAAAAAAGTCTGTAAAGATTTTAATTTTGGAACGGTTAGAGGGTTATGTGACATTTTAGACAATTTGGGTTAATATCCAGAAGAGATTATTTTAATGCTTAAAAAATGTTCATATAAGTGAATTTTTAAGTAACTTTTGAAATAAAAGATGAAGATACAAACTTGATTCAAATCGACAACGATATTTTGTAGAAAATTTTATAGTATACTTTTAGGTGCGAAATAAATTATTATGATTTTTGTATATATATTTTTTTATACCCTTCACCACCATAAGTGGAAAGGGTCCGTCTGACTGGCTGGACGGCTGGCTGGAGCCCCATGTGAACCTTGTAATCAAACTACAGGTCGCAATTCTAAAGATAATTTGATGAAATTTGGCACAGATCATTTTTTTGATAATGGGACCATGGCTATTGAAATTCGTCAAAATCGGTCTATTTTTTATGGTACCTTCCATAGGTCCCACTCCCGGAATTGATATATTGGGCACAAATATTTGACATTTGACCATAGCTCCCATACAAACTCTTCTTTAAAATGCACTAAATGAGACAAAAAAACACTAAAACGCTCATAAATCTAAAGGTAATGAGAATTTCAACTTTGTTTTTTTGTCAAACATAATTTTTGTAACAACTGTAATCAATTTGCCAAATTTCGAGATAATCGGTCCACATTTGACCCTAGCTCTCATATAAGTTCAAATGACGGAAACAGCATAAATGTATAAGTTTTGAGAAAATGTCAAAATTTATCAAATATTTGTCTTTATACAGGAAAAATAATACCTTTGAACTTAGTGGTGAAGGGTATCGTATGGTCGGGCTTGACCGACTATAGCACTTTCTTTTTTGTTTTAAGTAACTTTTAAAGTCAGAAACCTAAATATCGAACTCAGTTCCAGTCGACATAAATAATATTTCGTAAAAAATTTATAGTATACTTTTAGGTGCGAAATATATTATATTTCTCATATTATTCATAAACGAAAAATATAGCTATGAAAAGTTTTAAATTAAAATTTTCCATAAAAAATTTCTACTTTAAGATTATGATAATTTTATAATTCGTTTATGAATTAGGGGGTATATATTTTTAAAGTAAATTTGTAATATTTTTGATACAAGTTGTCTTTGAAATCACGGATTTAAATACCGCAATCGATTCGATTTGAGATTAATGATATTTATTAGAAAATTTCATAGTATTCTTTTTGGTGGTGTGAAATTAATTATAATTATGTTTAAAGTTAAAGTTTTGTAAATTGATAAAAGTATCTAAATGCAAGATTCTCGAAATCTCATTTCAACAATCTTCCCTACGGTTTCTTCCTAAATTTTGCAATCAAATTATTAATATGAGATGCGCCATTTCAAAATTTCAATCTAAGTGAAGGAAGATGAAACAAAAAATGTTTGTGTTTACTTTGGTTCAGTTGATAATCTGAGCTTTTACCTTTGATTTACAAACATAATTCGTAATGATTGTGTTTGCAAAATAGGTAATAATGAGAGGTTTTCGATCTGTCTAAAAGTAGGGATACTCCTCCTGAAGAACATGGCCTAAACAACCATTGAAAAGCGTCGAAGAATTGGTTGTCCCAACAAAAATTTTTTGGCTTTTATTATTTATTTGTCTATTACATTAATTAATAAATTAAATATATAGAGATCAAGTGCGAATAATTTTTCTTTTTGAAATTTAAAAATCAAATTGTTCCGGTTAAAAATGGAATATTATTTCATTCATAAAGAACCCTTCCCGATCAGGGAAATTTTTCGAGAATATGGGTTCGTATCTTGGCAACGACATCACGACCTTTAGATGCTCAATTGTGTCTAGTTTCGGGTCATTAACGGAGTACCAAAGAATATAATTCAATGGTGCCAAATCCCAACTTCTTGGCGGACAATTGCCTAATTTCGGCTAATAAAACGGCCATCGAATTTTTGACGCAATAAATCGATTGCGGCATGAGATGTGTAGCAAGTTGCACTAACATGTTTAAATCAAATATCGTTTATATTAAAACCATTAGGAGCAGGTATTGATGTAAACGATATCGTTATTAAGGAAGCGATTGGTGTGTCAATTGACCGTTATAATTGCACCGTCTTCATTTTCAAAGAAATGTGGGCCAATAGTGACTCCGCTTCACAAGTGTTATTAAAAGGTCACTCGTAATGGGTGCATCGGATACTGTAAGATCACGTGTGAGTTTTCTAAGCCCCAAATATGGAAAATAAGCTTGATTCGAAATGGTTTAAATTTAAAATGGTTCAAATTTAATTCGAAATCCCTTAAATTTCGATTAAAATTCACAGCGAATCAGCCCCAGAAAAAATGTATTTCAAAACTTGTTTCTTTATACTTAAATGTATAATTTTTTCATCTCATTCTTAAAGAAAAACTATAATCTGCTCAAAAAAAAATAAATTTTATCTTTATATCCCAAAAATAAAACTTTAATAATAAGAATTCAGCCAGCCATTAAAATAATACAACTGTCACAAAGACATAACAAGAAAATTAAGGAAATAAGAAAAACCCTTCAGAATATAAACTTTATAAAATAAATACAACAAAGAAAATCCAAAACGTCTGTCCAAAATGAGATGCTGCACTTAAACGTGAAGCTATTTGGGATCCTATGGACAGAAAAAGAGCCAGTAGTAGTAAATTGTTTGTATGTTTAAGCGTAATAAGGCAGACAAGACAACGACGAAGAAGAACAAGTTAAAAAGCCTCTGTAAAAATAAAAAAAAAGTTTTCTTCCTTAACGATTTAATGGTGGAAAACCATCAGCTGGTGTCCGACAAAGAAACTGAAAATAATAATAATAATTTTTTCCCAGAATAAAAAGTTAAATAAACATTAACAGCAAAAAGTGCAGTTAAAGTTAAATGTAGTGTGTATGGATGGAATTTTTGTACTTTTAAAGCAAATTCAAGCCAGTCCGTATTGTATATAGCAAAAGTAGGGGCGAACTATAAAGGAAATAAAAATAAATGGAAATTCAAACCTAGATACAAAATTTAAACGGACACCAACAAACGTAAAGTAACGAGCCACAAAACCAACCATATGTTACAGGACAACAAAAAACAACAAACTTGTAATTCCAAAAGGCTAAAGTTTAAAGTGGAAAATACATACGTATAGGCTGTTTGTGTGTGTAGGGGTGATTATCATTAAAGATTTTTCTAGTTTTAACAAAATATTTTGCATAATATGTTTAAACTTTTTTTTAGTTTAAGTTATAAAAAGGTTTTTCAGTTTAAATTGGGAGTAGGATTAAAAAAAAGAAAATTTTAAAAGGTATCCTTAAGTTAATGTTGTTCAAAAAATAAGTTTAAAAAATATGGTACTAAATAACAAGAATAAAAAAGTACTTTTTTAATGCTAAAATTATTTTTTGAATAAATTAAAATTATTTTTTTTATAATGAAAACGAATAAATATTGCACAGAAGATTATATCTATGTTGGTCCTTCGAACCGGATGAGCTATCAATTACACTAAATCTTTTGTTACATTTTCTGAGATAATTTCGATGGCAAACTATCACTAATAATAGTAGTAAATAGTAAACTATAGTAAACATGACAGATTGATATTGGTCCTTCGAACCAGATGTAACACGAATTCTTAAGTAGGCTTTAAATTAAGATTTCAAGGTTGATGTTTGGTTATTAAACTAAATAAAATGAGGAGATTTGATAAAGGCTTCTGGTTTTTATGTAAACACTTGAAATAAAAAGAAATACATGAATTATTTTAGGTCTATAGAACAAACGATAGAACGATGGTTCATCAAAATATCGGCTGATAAATTTATAATATATCCTTCTAGTTCCTTAACATAGTCCTTAACATATCAAAAATGGTCTAAAAACTTATTTAACTTCTGTGAAATATTAAGAAAATCATTTTTTTGCTTTACTTTTGCATTCCGATTGAGGTACCTCCAGAAATGAGTTTTGAACTCCTCTAACGCTTTATCAGGTATCAAAAAACATAAATCTTTCATTTTTTTTTTTTAAATAAGTAATTAAGTGCCAAATCAGGACTAAAGGATGCCCCAACTAGAACGCAATTTTTATATTTTAAATAAAACACAGATTGTATTAAAAAAAAATCGTAAAACTTTATTATATTGTAAAGTAGACAGAATGAGGTTATGTATGGAGAAGATATCGTTTTCGTTAATTTGGTATTGGAGAGACAACATGAAAATGCTGATTTTGCCGATAAAATCATCTTCAGTGATGAGGCCCATTTCCATCTTGATGGCTTCGTCAAAGGCAGAATTGTCGCATTTGGGGTAAGGAAAATCCTCGAGTGATTCACGAGAAGCATATGCATCCTCAACGTCATTGGACATTTTTTTATGAAAATGAGGCAGGTCAAGAGCAAACAGTTAATGGTGTTCGGTATCGTGAAATGATAACCAGTTTTTTCTTGCCTATAATTGAAGAAATTAATGTAGAGGGCATGTGGTTTCAACAAGACGGCACCACATGTTATAGAGCCAGAGAAACAATTCAACTGCTACATCAGTCATTTCCTGGTCATGTTATTTCGCGTTTTGGGGGCCAGAATTGACCGACTAGATCATAAGATTTAACACCTTTAAATTTTTTCTTCAGGGTTTTTCGAAGTCGATGGTTTACGCGAATAAGCCGACGACGACTCAAGCCTTAACCCATTGACGTATTTCCACTAGTCTGACTCGTGGTACAATTTTTGTCCCTAACATGGTTATCACGAGTCTGACTCGTTTTGCGACTGTTCTTAAGCATCAAAACTGGTTTGTTTAGTGCAGGTTGTATGCGAACAGTTGGAAGCGAACTTCGTTGCGCTAATTGATACGTCAACGGGTTAAAAGAGGAAATTGGACGCTGCATTAATAAAATACCGCAGTATTTATGCAAAAAGGTTATTGAAAATTTCATTAAAAGGTCGCGTGTGTGCCAGCAAAGCCGCGGCGGCCAACTGCACGATATCTTGTTCCATACATAACCTCATTCTGTCTACTTTACGATATAATAAAGTTTCACGATTTTTTTTAATATCTGTGTTTTATTTAAAATTTAAAAATTTCGTTCTAGTTGGGATACCCTTTATAAGAAGAATAATTTATTAAATTCGAGTTTGAAGTGCTCACAAATCCCTATTTGCTAGCGATCGACATTTTCTTGTGGAAAATGTTCATCTTTGGAGGTTCCCTTAAGATAAAATCTAGGAAACTTAAACAAATTAAAACGATACGAAAATGTTAACTCAAAATATTGAAGATAAAACCTAGGAATCTTATACAAATTAAAATGACACGAAAATGTTATCTCAAAATATTGAATTTCATGAGCACGAGTGTGTGCCTTAGCTTTCTTTCATTGGATTATATCCATTAGTTGCTTCCGAATTTGAACAAAAGCGGTACTTTTAAAAACGACCATACGGCAAATCAATATGGAAGTGCTTTGTATTATAGAGTGTATACTCTTTCAAGTTTGAGTATTTGATTCCGACAAGGGTATATACATATTTTGCAAAAAGTTCAGAGGAGTTATATAATTTTGTATATAATTTTATATATATTTTTTTTAGTTGAAAAATTAGGTTTAATCAGGCTTGAGTTCATTTAACTTTCAAATTATTAATTTTGAAAATTTGAAAAGTAATTGTGGAGAAAAACTGAAAAAATTATTTTTGAACGCGGCTCAGTGGATTGCAATTTCTGTCCCGCCACAGGACGTCATCAGCACTTAGCGCCCTCGACCACAGTCGAGTTGTCAAATTGCAGAGATAATCATCAATTTAACTCATTGAGTTTGATCGAACATCACTACTCTACATGCCAACGGCAAGTGAAAAGATCGAGCAAAACAAGTAATAGGAGATAACACAATCAATTAAACGTAGTGATGTTCGATCAAACTCAATGAGTTAAATTGATGATTATCTCTGCAATTTGACAACTCGACTGTGGTCGAGGGCGCTAAGTGCTGATGACGTCCTGTGGCGGGACAGAAATTGCAATCCACTGAGCCGCGTTCAAAAATAATTTTTTCAGTTTTTCTCCACAATTACTTTTCAAATTTTCAAAATTAATAATTTGAAAGTTAAATGAACTCAAGCCTGATTAAACCTAATTTTTCAATCAATTCTAAAGTTCGAATAATTAATTCCCAAATAAATATATTTTTTTTTACCAATAACAGTGCAATTTCCTTAAGTAATTACAATATTCTAAAGAGTTTACACTCAAAAAATGTATAAAAAGCTTTAATACTATAAAAATTATACATTGGGCTGGGTTTTTAAGGAGTAATAAATAATAAATAAATTGTAAATAGCATGTCTATATTCAAAACTTAAAGCCAACAGATCTGCTATAAATTAATAAATCCGATTAAAATGTCCTCAAAAGAAATGACAACCATTTTATTGTAGATGGATCAATATTGTTGGAAACTTTTTTAAACAGATTTTTTTATTTAAGGTCATCAAATATTTTAAGGAAATCAAAAATCTTGAAAAGAAAACTTGTTTCAAAATATCAAAGCATCCATTTAAACAAATTCAACAGTCCATAGCATTTTCTACACGTCTCACTTACAACCTTTACATATACATACATAGATTAAAATAGTTAGACAGCCCCAAAATATTTTAGAAATATTAAATGTGTAATCCCAGACTTTTTAAGTTAATGAGGTCCCTTCTTAAAGGGTAATGAGATTAAAAAAAGAGTACTTTTATGTGAAATATTTCATCCCTGACACGTATTTGTATTATTTTTTATATTCTTGATGCCTACATACAAGTGCACAATTAAGAAATTTGCCATATATGTAAGTAAGTGTGTTTATAAATATATATATATTTTTTTTTTTTGTATAAGGATATTTTCATTTTTCTATACCAACATCCACACAAAACATACATACATACATAAATACATACATATATTTTTGTTATTTTGTTTTGTTTCTGTTCTTTACTTTTGCCGTGAACACCCATTGTCAATGTTGGCATCGATTTTTTGCACAAAAACATACGGTACTTGTACTCATCGTCGCCATCGTCATCATCATCATCATTTCCACCATCGTCGCATTCGTGCTATTATCCTCGTCTCATAGTCCTTCCTCATCATCATCATCACCATCGACGTCGTATTCGTCATTATTGCTGTTGTGTGCTCGTTCTGTGATGAAAATGAAAATTTTTGTGTTTTTCTCTGCAACAGCTACAGCAGCAACAACAGCAGCAGTAACAACATCATCCCATTTACAGGAAAAAAGAAAAAGCGAACAACAACAAAAGAGATGAACTCAATAACAATAATAATAACGAAAGCAGAAAAAGGGCAAAAACTTGCCTTGAAGCAGTCAGTTGCCTGCTGCTTACAGTTTTTATCTTGTGAAAGGAATAAATGTAGAATATAAAAAATTTACAAGTTGAAATAAAAACGAGAGCTCTTTTCCAACAGCAACAGCAGAAAGTAAGAAGCTCTTTTGAGTGCTTCAATAAAACTCTACACTTTAATGTTGATCTCAATGCTCAACTCAGATTTTGTCAACTTTAAACTGCAAAAGTTGCAGAAGTGGCAGTAACAACAAATACAACACAAAGAACATAACCGGCCCTTGAAAGTTTATTTTATTTTCATAACAAAACAGAAAACCCAAAAAATCTCTGGTTTCAACAGGAACTGCAAAAACTTTTATACAGACCTCAACCACAGTTAAATGCTTTCAACACTTTAATATTCTTCAGATAAAAAAGCTTTTCGCAGGAAGATATGTAGATACATCCTGCTTAGATAACATAGATACAACACCCAACATTTTGCAGTTTATCTGCAACATTATCTCTTTGGCTATAAAGATAAAAGTCTGTACAAGCTTTTGTGCTTTATCTAAACTTTAAGGGGTAAGTAACAAAGCTAAAAGTATCTGAAAAGCTTTAAGGCTTATGGTTGCAGGGGAAATTCTGTTTGATAAGGATATAAATGTCTTTCAATGTTGTGTACGTGTTGCTTTTAGCAAGTTCTTGCAAAAGAAAAGTTGTTTAATTTAAATGTTTTTTGTTTCCTTTAGTTGGTTTCTAATTAAGGATAAACATGATGATTGACGTTTTGAATAAGTTATTGTGACGTATCAGAATAAGAGGAACGTGTGAGAAATGCTAAGACTATTATACTTAACAAATTTTCTATAAGCAAATATGAAAAATTTTTTCCAAAGAAAAAATTTTATAATCAAATTTTGTCTATAGAAAAAATGTAATAAAGAAAATTTTTCTATAGAAAAAATTTTATAATAAACATTTTTCTATAGAAAAAATTTTATAATGAATTTTTTTCTTGAGAAAAAAATGTATAATTAAATTTTTTCTATAGCAAATATTTTTTATAATGAAAATTTTTCTATAGAAAAAATTTTTAATGAAATTTTTTCTATAGAAAAAATTTTTAATGAAAATTTTTCTATAGAAAAAATTTTTAATGAAAATTTTTCTATAGAAAAAATTTTTAATGAAAATTTTTCTATATAAAAAATTTTTAATGAAAATTTATCTATAGAAAAAATTTTTAATGAAAATTTTTCTATAGAAAAAATTTTTAATGAAAACTTTTCTATAGAAAAAATTTTTAATGAAAATTTTTCTATAGAAAAAATTTTTAATGAAAATTTTTCTATAGAAAAAATTTTTAATGAAAATTTTTCTATAGAAAAAATTTTTAATGAAAATTCTTCTATAGAAAAAATTTTTAATGAAAATTTTTCTATAGAAAAAATTTTAAATGAAAATTTTTCTATAGAAAAATTTTTTAATGAAAATTTTTCTATAGAAAAAATTTTTAATGAAAATTTTTCTATAGAAAAAATTTTAAATGAAAATTTTTCTATAGAAAAAATATTTAATGAAAAATTTTCTATAGAAAAATTAAAATTTTTCTATAGAAAAAATTTTTAATGAAAATTTTTCTATAGAAAAAATTTTTAATGAAAATTTTTCTATAGAAAAAATTTTTAATGAAAATTTTTGTATAGAAAAAATTTTTAATGAAAATTTTTCTATAGAAAAAATTTTTAATGAAAATTTTTTTATAGAAAAAATTTTTAATGAAAATTTTTCTATAGAGAAAATTTTTAATGAAAATTTTTCTATAGAAAAAATTTATAATGAAAATTTTTCTATAGAAAAAATTTTTAATGAAAATTTTTCTATAGAAAAAATTTTTAATGAAAATTCTTCTATAGAAAAAAATTTTAATGAAAATTTTTCTATAGAAAAAATTTTTAATGAAAATTTTTCTATAGAAAAAATTTTTAATGAAAATTTTTCTATAGAAAAAATTTTTAATGAAAATTTTTCTATAGAAAAAATTTTTAATGAAAATTTTTCTATAGAAAAAATTTTTAATGAAAATTTTTCTATAGAAAAAATTTTTAATGAAAATTTTTCTATAGAAAAAATTTTTAATGAAAATTTTTCTATAGAAAAAATTTTTAATGAAAATTTTTCTATAGAAAAAATTTTTAATGAAAATTTTTCTATAGAAAAAATTTGTAATGAAAATTTTTCTACAGAAAAAATTTTTAATGAAAATTTTTCTATAGAAAAAATTTTTAATGAAAATTTTTGTATAGAAAAAATTTTTAATGAAAATTTTTCTATAGAAAAAATTTTTAATGAAAATTTTTCTATAGAAAAAATTTTTAATGAAAATTTTTCTATAGAAAAAATTTTTAATGAAAATTCTTCTATAGAAAAAATTTTTAATGAAAATTTTTCTATAGAAAAAATTTTTAATGAAAATTTTTCTATAGAAAAAATTTTTAATGAAAATTTTTCTAGAGAAAAAATTTTTAATGAAAATTTTTCTAGAGAAAAAATTTTTAATGAAAATTTTTCTATAGAAAAAATTTTTAATGAAAATTTTTCTATAGAAAAAATTTTTAATGAAAATTTTTCTATAGAAAAAATTTTTAATGAAAATTTTTCTATAGAAAAAATTTTTAATGAAAATTTTTCTATAGAAAAAATGTTTAATGAAAATTTTTCTATAGAAAAAATGTTTAATGAAAATTTTTCTATAGAAAAAATTTTTAATGAAAATTTTTCTATAGAAAAAATTTTTAATGAAAATTCTTCTATAGAAAAAATTTTTAATGAAAATTCTTCTATAGAAAAAATTTTTAATGAAAATTTTTCTATAGAAAAAATTTTTAATGAAAATTTTTCTATAGAAAAAATTCTATAATGAAATTGTTTCTATAGAAAAAATTTTATAATGAATTTTTTTCTATAGAAAAAATTTTATAATGAAATTTTTTCTATAGAAAAAATTTTAAAATGAAATTTTTTCTATAGAAAAAATTTTATAATGAAATTTTTTCTATAGAAAAAATTGTATAATGAAATTTTTTCTATAGAAAAAATTGTATAATGAAATTTTTTCTATAGAAAAAATTTTATAATGAAAGTTTTTCTATAGAAAAAATTTTATAATGAAATTTTTTCTATAGAAAAAATTTTATAATGAAATTTTTTCTATAGAAAAAATTTTATAATGAAATTTTTTCTATAGAAAAAATTTTATAATGAAATTTTTTCTATAGAAAAAATTTTATATTGAAATTTTTTCTATAGAAAAAATTTTATATTGAAATTTTTTCTATAGAAAAAATTTTATAATGAAATTTTTTCTATAGAAAAAATTTTATAATGAAATTTTTTTTATAGAAAAAATTTTATAATGAAATTTTTTCTATAGAAAAAATTTTATAATGAAATTTTTTCTATAGAAAAAATTTTATAATAAATTTTTTTCTATAGAAAAAATTTCATTATTAAATTTTTTCTATAGAAAAAAAAATTTCTATCGAAAAATTTACAATGAAAATTTTTCTATAGAAAAAAGTTTATACTGAAAATTTTTCAATAGAAAAAATTTATAATGAAATTTTTTCTATAGAAAAAACTGCTATAATAACAATTTTTGTATAGAAAAAAATTGATAATAAATTATCAAATAATCAAGTTCCACTTTGAAAATATCCTTGAGATAATTAACATTGTCATTTTTCATAATTTTCACAACTTTTCTAATAAATTAACCCATTTTTCTGTAAAACATTTTAATTCTATAAAAGTTTCCTTTCTTTCTAAACTAATATTGGAAAAACAAGAAGAACTACGTGTAAAAATTTAGTTTTTTCTAGTTACTCTCATAAACTTTATTGAAGTTGACGATGTTTTTTTAAATTAAGCTTTAGAAAAAAGGTTTGTGTTAACTTGTTAGTAATAGTGCGTTAGTTTAGTAGTTCATGAATAAGCCATGATTTCTGAATATTTTGCTTTTGGCATAAAAGTTTTGCACTTTTTTTGCGAATAACTACTCTCGGCAAAAATACTCATAGTGAAGTTCAAGACAAAGTTAAAGGGATTTCCTTTTTACTTTGTAAAACATGTTTATGCAAGCATATTTTTGTTTCTTTAAGTGGTTTTATTTTAGTTTTAATTTGTTTTACCAAAACTAATAATTTATGAGCCACCAAAATGAAGGTGAATTTAGTGACCAGCGTTTGTAAGGAAAAAGTTAAAAAAAATGGTAAAATACTTAATTCACAGAATCAACTCATTAAGCCAAACTTTAGCAAAGTTTATTTAATAAAACAAACTCCAAAGGAATCAATCAGGCAGAGTTCGAAGGCCACTATTCAGCACTACCTCAACCAGCGGGAGAATTTCCTTGGAAGTTAAATTATTAACGAAAAATTAAAAGTTTCAATGGAAGTTTAAGTATAATCAAATATAATTGAATGGATTTTTCACCAAAAAGCATACTTTGTTTTTAAGCTTTAATTACCTGATAACAATGAAGTAGGTTAAAATTAAAGTTTTCATCTGTTTCTCTTGAACAATAGAAGTACACACATACCTACAAAAGGAGGTTAGTTGAAGGAAAATAAATAATGTAGCCTTGATAGAATAAATGGTGTTAAAATTTCGATTTTATTTGACCGCATAAAATTATACTTAAATGAATATCAAGAGTAGATTTATGGCTTTATGTTGTTTATGTATATAATAACAAGAGTAGTAGTAACACTAAGGAAGGGTGAGAGTTTATATTTTATCTAAAGGATAACATAAACCTAGCTCATCCATCCATCCACTCATTTATAAGATAAGTAGGTGGAGTAGGTTTTCAAGTGCCTGTTGTTAAAAGGTAAAATGTTAAGAGAAGAAAGTAAGAACTTCTTATAAAGTTTAACAAAAACATTCAAGAATGGTCAAATCGTTTGTTTTGCCAATAAGAGGGTAAAAATGAAGAATGAATGAAGTTTGTTAAAAATCAAAAATAAAGGAAATAAAACTTTTCTATACCCAAACGGGGGTAAATTATGCATGTGTATGTAATCAAGGACGGGCGGACATGAAAAGTTAAACAGAAACACCTTCTTCTTTGTAACAAAATACAAAAAGATACATAAACATTTAGTCAATATTTGTATATGAATTTCCTTAAACATCCTTAAACACTAAATATACATATTTACATATATGTATATATTTATCTACTTTTATATAATGAAACATTCATAAATATTTTTAAACTTCAAGAAGTTTTCGTTAAAGTCTCAAGTAATAAAAATATTAATAACAATTTTGGTATTTTGTAGACGATTCACACTGGCAACAAAGAAGTTATTATAAAAAGTTATAGAATAAAAGGATAAGATTTGTTCTTTAAAAATGTATGTGAAATATTTTAAGTTATGGAAAATACCATACACTTGTGAACCGCCGTGGTATAACAAGTCATCCGCCTAACATACCAGAGGCCCAAGTTCGATCCCTGGCCAGACTCACTTGAGTATTAGGCTATGTAAAATTTCTCTAACTAGTGCATTTGCCGTTCGGAGCCGGCGTTAAAACGTAGGTCCCTTTCAATGAGTCTAAAAATAGAATCGGAAGCAGCTCATTGTCTGAGAGAAGTACCCCTTGTTCCAATTGGAATGTTGTCGGGTAATTATATATATATATATATATATATATATATATATATATATAACCATACACGGACACCACTATGTAATAAAAGACAAAAACGTCTCCCTGTTTTATATGGGCATCCATAGATGTGCTCTCAGACTCATATCTTGCAAACCGTTCGGAATTTTCATTTAACCTCTGATGCAAATTGCGAACATATTAAATCAAAAAAATTTCAAAATCGCAAAAAAAATGTTTGCTCAACTGAAACAAGTAAGAATGTTAGATTCGAATCTTATATACCCACCATTATGTTGCGTTAAATCTCATATATCTACGAAGGTGCAACTAATTCAAAGTGTGGACCGAATTCGAAAAAATTGTTACGCTCATTGGTATTGTTGGTAAAATATTTGGACTAAATTCGGTTGTAGTAGTAGTGGTTTCCCTAGTATTTACTTTGCACAAAACATGTAGATAGTAATACGACAGGTCCATGTATTTTGTTAGGAGTTCCTAATGCATCTACCGTATATGAAGTCTAGACATTGACTAATAGCTTTCTAATTTCATTGGTGCAATCTAAATATGCTGATTGTACCTCCAAATCCCTTTGATTGTAGATATAGAAAGGGGGATGTTATATATAAGAATTATAGCCAAATGTTGGCCGACTTTACACACTGGCTGGTATTTATATAAAACTTATTCTTGCAAAATTTAGTGAACATAGCTGTCATCTTTTCTGATATAATAGCTTTTAACTGGTCTTTGCTACATTTTATTTTTTTTATTTCCGACAGTGTTTTTTATATGAAAGCTATAGTTAAATATGGACCGATTCCTATAAAATTTGTTATACTGACCAATAGTTGCATAAAACTTCCCTATTCTAAGTTTAGTCGTCATAGCTATTACAATTGTATTAAATTTATCAGCATTAATTCCCGGAGCGGAATGTGAATCGATTTCGTCCATTTTCAATACACAACTTTCTTTTGATATCGAAAATCCTTTTGTAAAATTTTGTTCCTTTTTTCGTTAAAGCACTACTGCGCTTTTATCTAATGGACAGACGGACATAAAACCCTTTTCTTTTTGTATTTTTGTGTATCTGTAAGTTTTTTATATGGGAGTTTTGGTCAAATGGTGACCGATTGTGATAAAATTTTGCACACTGGCTGGCATTCACATAAGACATCCTTTTGTAAAATTGTTGCTGTAGCCCTTTTAATTAAGGCGCTATAGCGCTTTTATCTGACGGACAGACGGACATAAAATCCTTTTCTTTTTGTATTGTTGTGTTTTCATAAGTTTTTTATATGGGAGCTATGGTCAAATGGTGACCGATTGTGATAAAATTTTGCACACTGGCTGGCATTGAACTGTAATAGCTTAGTGGCCAAAGCTATTACAGTTTATCATTTATTGGCATTTAGGTATACATATTTTAGGTGAATTTTGATTGTTTCCGTAAGTTTTTTGTATGGGAGCTATGGTTAACTGTGAACCGATTTCAATGAAATTTTATATGCTGCCTAGTACTTATGTAAAACTTATATATACCAAATTATCATCATAGCTGTTATAATTTGTCATTTATTAGCAAATAAGCGATTAGCCTAGACTGGTGCTATGGTCACATGTGAACCGATTTTGAGCGATTTCAATACCAAAATTTTCCTAGAAATAAAGAATATAATGCCGACAACAAACAGACAGACGGACATCGCCGTCTGAATATAAATTCAATTTTGATTTTTGAGCTAATATTAAGGAAATTACAAACGGAATGGCAATCTCAATATACGCCCTATTCTTTTTGATGGTAGGTATAAAAAGGCCCCAAATATGTTACAAAATTTTAGTTATCGATTTATGTTTACCTATTCCGTATTGATGATGGAACGTACGTACTGGCAGACTTTTACGAGTACTTGGTCTTGGACCTATATTAAAAAAGCAGGCGATTTTTTAACTTTTCTTTCAAAAGATCCATCCTGAAGAGATAGAGTATGTTGTCTAAATCATTAATTATACGACACAGCATGTTTCGGATCATCTCCCCGCTGCGACTTCAATTAACCGTCTTAATCGACTTTCAATTTTTGATTTAAAAAAAATAGGGTTAGGACCACAAATCTCACCATACCTTTTTGTATATATGGATGTTCCTAGAAAACTCTTGAGTTCTCTTTCACCCAACTAAGTTATTTGCCTTAATTGCTTGTTGAAAAAGCTATTGAGCTGAAAATTCGTTTCATCAGTGAAGATTATTATGTTAGTTTGTTAAGTAAAAGATTGGGAGCCGAAGTGATACTAAGGGGTCACTTAACCCAATATTTTTATACCCACCATCAAAAAGAATGGGGGGTATATTGAGATTGTCATTCCGTTTGTAATTTCCTTAATATTGGCTCAAAAATCAAAATCTGAATCCTTATGAAATTCTAAGACGATTGAGCGATGTCCGTCTGTCTGTTGAAATCACGATAACGCCTAAACGAAAGGAGCTAGCTCACTCAAACTTAGTAAAAACATTCTTCATCTTTGAAAAAATTTTGTTATTGAAATTGGGCAAAATCAGTTAACATTTGACCATAGCTCCCGTATAACCTCGCCTACGCTAATCGCTTATTTGCTAATAAATGTATATAGAAGTTTTACATAAGCCCTATACAGCATATAAAATTTCATCAAAATCGGTTCACATTTAGTCATAGCTCCCATACAAAAAACTTACTTAAACAGTCAAAATTTCACCTAAAATACACTTAAATAAATCTAAAATTATAACAGATATAACCACAAAATTCAGCACGAGGAGGTCTTATGTCAGTACCAACCAGTGTGCAAAATTTTGTCACAATCGGTCACCATTTGACCATAGCTCCCATATAAAAAACTTACGGAAACACAAAAATACAAAAAGAAAAAGGGGTTTATGTCCGTCTGTCCGTCAGATAAAAGCGCGACAGCGCCTTAACGAAAAGGAAGTTTTATGTGAATGCCAGCCAGTGTGCAAAATTTTATTACAATCGGTTACTATTTGACCATAGCTCCCATATAAAAAACTTACGGAAACACAAAAATATAAAAAGAAAAGACGGTTTATGTCCGTATTTCCGTCAGAAAAAAGCGCGATAGCTCCTTAACTACAAGAGCTAGAGAGATAAAATTTAGCAAAAGTATTTGCAATATGTTATAGAAATTGTGTGCTGAAAATGTGTAAAATCGGTTCACATTTAGTTAGAGCTCCCATATAACCCTGCCCCGGAAATCACATTTATGCTGATAAATTTAATACAATTGTAAACTCTATGACTACTAAATTTAGAACAGAGAAGTTTTATGCAACTTTCAGTTAGTATGTCAAATTTTATAGGAATCGGTCCATTTTTGACCATAGCTTTCATATAAAAACCTCCCGGTAACCACTAAAATGTCACAAACGCCAGTTAAAAGCTATTAAATTATAAACTATGTTAGCTATGGCCACTAAATTTTGCACAAATAAACTTTATATTAATACCAGCCAGTATATTAAATTTTGTAACAATCGGTCAACATTTGGCTATAGTTCTTATATATATAACATTGCTTTTTTTATATCTACAATCAAAAAGATTTGGAGGTACATTCAGTATATTAAGATTGCATCTGAGAAATTAGATAGCTATCAATCAATGTTAGGTCCAGACTTTATACACGGTAGATGCATTAGGAACTCCTAACGAAATATATGAACCTGCCGTGTTGCTGTCAACATGTTTACGGCACAACGAAACAGCTTATTAATGTAAAACTATATTCAGTTATTGAACAGCATTTTGTCCAAGATAAATACTTGGGAAACCACTTAGATATTTATAAATGTTGAACTATAGTAACTATACCACTGCAGCCGAATTTAGTCCACATACATATATTACCAACAATACCACATTTGGTCAACATTTTGAATTAGCTGCACTCTCGTACAGTTCGATACGAAATTTTTAGCAAATATTGAAAAATAAGAATTGAAATAAAACGTTTTTATATGTGGACCGATTATCATCAAATTCGCTACAAATTATTCATATATTGATGGCATGAAGCAATAATATATTAATTGACCGATTTAGGTCAGATTCAATAGGTTTCGCTATTGGCGTTATAAACTAACTTACTTGTACTTTGATTAAAGGAATTCTGAGTCGATAGATAGAAAGTGATTCTGAGTCAGAATAATATTTTGGGCGACACAAACGTCATTAGGTCCCTCCCTACCTATGACAATATACAACATACATATATGAATGTACATTGCTAGTGTAAATTGTGGCAAGTTTCTTTAACATTTTGTTGCAATAAAAATGTTAAAAAATATACTGCTTCGTTATTTATTTCTTAATACATAGAACTTTTGAAATCACATGCGATATATAAATATTAAGGAACACATGCATATGTATGTATGTATACAATATTTTCAAAATTGAATTGAAAAGGAAGGGTATAAAAAAACAAACATTTCAAAACGAATATTTTTTCAAATCTTTTATTAAAGGGTTGGTTATTAAACTGGTATTAACTAATATTATATGTTTCCACTAAACTCCACATTTATTCCTTTTATTTTATTTTATTTAATAATAGATACTTGGGGCTTTACCATAAACCTAGATATGAATAAAGTCTTAATTTTCTTCTTGTTGGTCAATTTGGAAGGAAGTTAAGGGAAAGTTTCGCATGTACTCGGTATTATAATAAAAGAGTTTATGGTTTAAGTCATATCACACTTAAATAGGTCATCATCACAATACACATTATTTTATGGGAAAAATTATTGATTTTTCTTTATGTAAAAGTTATTGAGAATCCTACGAATTACATATTTGTAGGTTTATGATTATTTATAAATATTTATTATAGTTAAATGTGTGTGGACGGACTGATGTAAAAGTATCAAGGAATTTATGAGTATGTGCTTAAAATAATATTTTGCTAGATAATAATGGGTCAATAATGTCCACAAAAATGGTTTGTGGTTTACGCAATGTGTTGAATATTGTAACGCTAATTGGATAATAAAAATTTTATCACTTTTGTTTATGTCTTTTCAAATTCTTTAATATTTTTATGAAATTTTTAATAAAGAAATTAAAAATGAAAATTGAATACTATGACGGTTTAATAATACCAAGATACACATAAAAAATATAAAAGGCTTGATCAGCTGGGGTAGGTCCTATAAAAAAAAACTATTTCCGTTTGTTTTCACATCAATTTTTAAAAGCAGACATCGGTCCACATTTGACCCATTAAGGACAAAAGTGAGCGCTTGTTATACCCTACAATCACAATATGAGTCTATTATAAGCAGGCGTAGGCAGCCCATACCACGAGAAGCCGATGACTTATAGTAATTTTCGTAAATATCACGATCATTAATGAAACTCGTGAAAATGAGTATTAAAAGCATTCAGTTGGCATTTTGATGTTAGCAGAGTCGGTTAGTGAAGCTTGTTAAAGAAAATACAAAAACAAAATACACAAGAAACAAAATTAAAATCCAATTAACAGCAACAAAATATATGGTTCGAGAGAACAAAGAAATATATTCTCGAACATTGTTGCCACTACACTATTATTTGTGTAAACACTGTTTAAAATATATGTAACCGAATTAGGAATACTTTTCGAAACAGAGATAAATTCTAATACTAAACAGTTTTAGATTTTTAGATAAAAAAATATTTTTTAGATATTTTCGGTACCAAACTTTATTATAGAAAAATTTTTGATCAAAATATTTTTCTTTGAAAAATTTCCCGATAAAAATTATTTTTTTATAGACAATTTTTCGATAAAAAATTTTTCTTTGAAATTTCTCAAAAAAAAATATTTTTCTATCAAAAAATTTTCTCAAAAAAAAAATTTTCTATAGAAAAATTTTCGGTAAAAATTTTTTTCTAAAAAAAAATTTTCTATAAAAATATTTTACTAAAGAAAAATTTCGATAAAAATATTTTGCTATAGAAAAATTTTCGATAAAAATATTTTTCTGTAGAAAAATTTTGATAAAAAATTTTTCTATGGAAAAATTTTTGATAAAAAAATTGTTGATAAAAAAATTTTCTATGGAAAAATGTTTAATAAAAAAATGTTCTATGCAAAAAATTTTCTGTAGAAAAATTTTTGATAAAAAAAATTTTGATAAAAATATTATTCTATAGAAAAATTTTCGATAAAAATATTTTTTTGTAGAAAAATTTTCTAAAAAATTTTGTTAAAAAAAGTTTCTATGGAAAAATTTTTGATAAAAAAAATTGTTGATAAAAAAATTCTATGGAAAAATTTTTTATAGAAATTTGATAAAAAAAAATTTTCGATAAAAACATTTGTAATAGAAAAATTCTGTAGAAAAATTTTTGATAAAAAAATATTTTTAAAAAAGACAGTAGAAACTTTTTTTTAAAACATCAGAACTTTAAGTTAAAAGTATAAAAAACGGCAACTCTATCGATGATTTTTTATTATCTTCTTTTTGTGCCGACCTCTGATTATAAGTTAGTTCAGATGTTGATTGGGCACAAAAATATTTCCTTAAAGAATATCGATCTATTTAGTATCACTTTCTAAGCTTATTGAACTTTCAGTATTTATCTGAACAACTAAAAATTGGTCTCAATTTTAAACACAAATCGATCAAAATTAGGACAAATATTTGTTGGCGCTAGAACCACGGTTCATTATTTTGGGTACCTTTCACCGACCTTTTGAAGTGACATTTTGGCTCTTAAGTCTTTTACAATCCGAAAAATTTGATGTCGCAGACGCGAAGTGCTTACCCACAGTAAGACCGACAATTACATGAAGACGTCTGGTCTGGATGCAGAAATCACCAAGAACGGATACTCGTGAAATGCAATAAAACATTAAGCCTAGGATTGAAATAAGTGGAATGAATTTGTTTCGGCCCTATGTTCCTCTTAGGAAACAAGAGAATATATACTGGAACCTGCTTTTGTGCGGTTACTGGGAATCGCCCAAACAAATCGAAAAAAAGTTCTTTTCAGAGCAAATTTTTTTTTATGCGGTATCCGTACAAAAAAGTTTTTTTCGCAAACTTTCGGAACTTTTTTCATGTATTTCTATAAATCAGAAATTAAAAGTTCTACCCAATAATAATGTATGTTTAATAAAAATTTATATGAAATGGATATTTTTAATTGAGCACATTTTAACATGTTTATATTTCTTAAACTTTTTGGGGCAAAATTATAGAATTTTGATTTCTTTATTTGATATCAATTGCAGCAAAAACTAAAATTAAGAGAAAAAAAGTCAAGATAAATAAATACAGGATGCCAAACATGACATAAACGAAATGCCATATAAAATGGTTTAATGATGTATGATTGGATTTCAAGAAGTCAAAAGAATATAATTATTTAACTGATGGTTATGGTACTCATACTACAAACGACATAAGTTAACTTAGTTAACTACCATGGATGGATGGATGTCATCACACAAATTCCCAAATAATTGAGAAACGAAGAAGCCACAAATTTTAGTAAAACTTTTGGTAATGATTAAGAAAAAAAAAACGAAAAACTTTAGCCAAACCGAAATATTTACTCAGTGGTGGGTTTCTAAGAATTGTGTGGCTTTTTTTGACCAATACAAAAGTGGACAAAACATAGTCAAGTGCATTACTCCTTTTACCTTATTGTTAACTGTTAAAACAGCAAAAGAGCCTAAAACATCAATCATATCTTTTGTGGTTAAGTGAAATAAATACTCGTATAAAACAAAATGTTTAACAAGTATAAAACAAAGAATCCCGACTTAAATAAATATTTCAATAATGAAAATGTACATACAAAAATTTTAGGGACCATTTAATTGTTTTGAACCATTTATAAGGAAACGACAAAATTCTACAAATAATTAAATGACATCAATTTTTTTTTTTTTTGTTTTCGAATGATGTTTTCTATACATGATATATTTTTATGGTTAAAGAGCTTTCTTTTTTATGTGAATTGAATTTTTCATTTCGTTTTTGATCTTTTGTGTTATTTGTTGCATCAGGTTTTGAAAATTGAAATACATTTTAATTAAAGTTATTCACTCAATATCGCTTGTTTTAGATATAAAGTAGTGACTATAAATATAGCAGTGTTTGAGTAAATAGGGTCATGTGATTCCCTACTCTACCGATTTTCAATTAAATAGAAGATTCCTTTTAATGACTAGAGAAAATTATTTGCTAAATTTAGTAATTTTCTAGGGAGTTGTTAATATTTTTGTAATTTTTGCATAGCACAAACATTATTTGTGAAAAAATTTTGCTATATCGTCGACTTAACATGCAAAATTTCAGCATATTTAACCCCTTGACGTATCAATTAGCGCAACGAAGTTCGCTTTAAACTGTTCGCATACAACCTGCACTAAACAAACCAGTTTTGATGCTTAAGAACAGTCGCAAAACGAGCCAGACTCGTGATAATCATGTTGGGCACAGAAATTGTACCACGAGTCAGACTCGCGATAATCATGTTAGGCACAGAAATAGTACCACGAGTCAGACTCGTAGAAATACGTCAAGGGGTTAACAGGAAAGACAAAAACTTATTATATTTCAAAATTATATTTTATAGTTTTCATATTTCAAAACAAAACAAGTAAGAAGAGCTATAGTCGGTCAAGCCCGACTATATAATACCCTTCACCACTAAGGTCAAATATGGACCAAGAATTAAACAAGTTTTTCTTAAGACATACATACATATACTATGTGCTTTTTTTCAAAATTTGGAGATTTATATCATTTCCGGCTAAGGGCCTGATATGGGAGCTAGGGTCAATTGTGGACCGATTGTTACCAAATTTTGATTAGTGGTTTATATTTACAAAATATTTATCTGTGCAAAGTTTAAGTAACCAAATGCATTTATCTTTAGAGTTATTAACGTTTTTGTACTTTTATGTGTACATAAACGTCTTTTGAGAATGTGTCTTGTATGGGAGGTATGGTCAAATTTGGGCCGATTTCTACAAAATTAGGAACACTGATTAAGGTTATGATAAGCAATATTTGTGCTAAATATTATTAATATACAACTAAATTTGTGGCTGTAAAGGACCAAAAACTTTATTCCGGGAAGGCATCCCTATGGGTGGTACCCGAAATAGTAATCCGATTTTGCCTAAAAAGTAGTCCTTGGACCAAAATATGAGCCTGTGCCATATTTCATCAAATTATCTTTAAAGTTACGACCTGTAGAGTGATAACAAGCTTACATGGATAAGCGACCAGCCTGCAAGCCAGCCAACTCAGGGAGTGATTCTAAGTCGATTGGTATACTAAAAGGTAGGTCTCATACCAATATTTCTTTGCGTTACAAACATCAGCATAAACCCAATATACCCTTTCCACCTATGGTGGTGAAGTGTATAAATATAAGTACGTTGTACTGGATTTAGCAGTTTTTCTGACAAACATTTTCTATTAGTGGATTTAGCAGTTTTTCTTATCGAACCTTTTCACACACTTCAAGACTCAAATTAAAGAAAACTTACACACTGGTTGACGGGGCGTATCTTTCTCTATGTGGTATCTGCAACCATACAATATTTCGGCAAATTTATTTTCCGTTTAAATTTCAGTTCTGTACCTTTTGCTGTTTGGGCTGGGCGGTAATGAATCAGTGAGCCAAGACATAAACTTTATCCATGTTGTTTGCCTTTATAATAAAAAAAACACTAAGAATTTTTTGAAAAAAAAGGGCAAAAGAGGTAACACTATATCTGCGAAACTAAAAGAGATATAACATTGGACCAGAAATTAATATTAAATGATAAAACAGATACAAAAAGGTTACCCCAAATGAAGTAAAACAGGTTCCAGTGTATATTTGAACTGCAGTGGTCAAAATCGCAATTTCGAGAAAACAGAGTTCTAAAATAATTTCAGATTTCGACCAAATTCGATCAATATCTTTAAAATTGAGACTTTTACTTTTGATTTATATGGAATAATGCGAACGGGCATAGTTAAATCGATTCAAAAAGTGATTCTTTACAAATTTCTTCCGAAATATGGTGGAGTAGGGCATAATTTTAAATTTATAAAGAACTTTAGTCAGTCAAGACCAACCATTTGCTATCCTACACCACTGAGTTCCAATGTATCCGGTTATGGTTGTGATATACATGGGATTTATGGTTAAGTTTGTGCAAATTTAAGAAAAATTATTCATATTTGATCCCAGTCTAATACATTTGTTAATTAACGTTATAGACAATTTATTGATAAAAGCCAAAAAATGTTTGTGGGGACAACTAATTCAATTTAAATCAAATTTTCCCAAGAAATTTCTTGAGTGGCAGGCAATTTGAAATGAAAAAGGAAGCCAAGAATTTGTGACATCTGGCACTGAAATTTATATAACGGAGTGTCTACAAAAACGGCTTTTACCGACATAAAAATATAACACTTAGGTCTTACAATAAACTATAATCTTGAGTCTTATTAAAACTTTAATCCAAATAATTTAACCAATGTTTTCCAATGCTAATTTCTTTGTATTGTCTGTTGAATTCGTTCAATGTTATTTTTAGTTTAAAATTTTTATCATAAAAGACCACAGAATCAAAATAGAAAATTAAACTGTACGAAAAATAAAAACGTATGTTTAAAAAAAAATATTTATATTGCGGTAAAATATATGTACATATAAAAAAAATAAATATTTTTTTTATATATACCAAAAAATAAAGGATATCGTACACGGAAGTATACTAAAAGTATGTAACATTTTCCCTGTGTCAGCTTGGAAAAGAATTTTGTACGTATATGAGTCTGTGTGAATAAATATTCAAACAGAATCAGAATATTATCTTTAATAATACCCAATAAATAGAAATACAGACAAGACAAAAATATACTCAAAAAATTACAAAACAATTTTGAAAAATGAATACAAGTAGAAACAAGTAAGAGCGTTATATTCGGCTGTGCCGAATCTTATATACCCACCATCAAGTTGTGTTAAATTTAAAAACATATCTCATATTTCTACAAGGGTGCAGCTAACTCTAAATCTGGACCAAAACTGAAAAAATCGCTAAGCTAATTGGTATTGTTGGTAAAACCTTTGGACTAAACTCGGTTGCCGTAGCTTTTTTCCGTAAGTTTTTTGTATGGGAGCTATGACTAAATGTCAACCGATTTTGATGAAATTTTACACGATGCCTAGGGCTTATGCAAAACTTCTATATACCAAATTTTATCATCATAGCTATTATAGTTTGTCATTTATTAGCAAATAAGCGATTAGCATAGGCGAGGTTATACGGGAGCTATGGTCAAATGTTAACCGATTTTGCCCAATTTCAATACCAAAATTTTCTCAGTGATGAAGAATGTTTGTACTAAGTTTCATTGAGCTAGCTCCTTTCGTTTAGGCGTTATCGTGATTTCAACAGACAGACAGACAGACGGACAGACAGACGGACATCGCTCAATCGTCTTAGAATTTCATAAGGATTCAGAATATATATCGTTTTTGATTTTTGGGCCAATATTAAGGAAATTACAAACGGAATGACAATCTCAATATACCCCCCATTCTTTTTGATGGTGGGTATAAAAACAGAGGTTCGAAAGGCTCAATTCCTAATTCCATATTTTAAAATCAAATTTATTTTAGTGTTTATATCATTCCCATAATACATTCACCTGAATCAAGTCATAAGCCTTAACTTTTAAGAATTAATTCTTAGGGAATTTAAAATCAGTTAGATTTAATTTAAATTATTTCAATTCTTAATCTTATACAAAAATAATTAAAAATTTTATAAACAAATCATTTTGTAAAGGCATACAAAAATAAATGTATTCAAACGAACCCTACAGTTCCAAAATATATAATACCTATAAAAGAGCGGAATAAAATAAATCTCAACGAAACAAGTCCTTAACCATAAAATAAGTTTCAGGATTGCATTAGGGATTAAATATCATTTAATACCCATGAAAAAAAGTCCCCATTTTAGAGGATAAAGAAATGACTCTTTCTTAAGTTATTGGGTTAAAAAAGGGTTTTTAAGCTGAGATGATTTCCATCTCGATTTTAACAAAACCGTGGACTTGGTTTGTCTAAAAAACATGTATGAAAAGTCATATGATTAAAATGTGATTTATTCATTATCGACATACATACATATGTATATATACATTTTCTAATTGTACTGAATTTTGTAATTGTATTCTAATTCCATCATAATTGTGTATGTATCTCAGCTATGTAATATATCTTCCTGCTAAGGGACTGATGTTTTTTAGACCTGTAGGGCATATACAAATAACATTTTTGTGGAAAAATTCAAAAATTTATTAAGTTGACTTAGGCGAAATTTAAAAAAATAAAAAAAGTTTTTGTTATTGGTCATAAGATCAGAAAAACTATTTAAAATAAAATATAGATACACATAAAACTAAAGATTTTTTGTACACATAATCTATAATATCATCCAGATTCGAAAACATATAAAATCCATTATTTCGCAGCAACAGAACAAAACCAGAGATAATACATTCTTACATATTACCACATTTTACATGTATATGTATGTATTTACTAAAACTAATGTCACAAAAAACAAATTATTTTTATAAATTTTTTTAGAAAAAAATTTTTAATTAAGCAGATTCCTTCACTGATTGAATTTCTGGTAAAGATTAGGTCATTATAAAGGAAGGACCATTAATATTACTATATTCCTGCATATCTAAATATCTTTTAAAAGTTATAGTTTAACAAATAAATGCAAAATATACACAAGTTTGCGGTGAAATAGCCACATTAGGGTAGTTCCGTTTTTTTGAACGAACATTAAAGAATACATGCATACTTTTATTAAATGTGTATGCTTTCTGATAAAACATAAGAATATTTTAATAGGTTATGATAAATTTTGTTCTATTTTATATCTAGGGTTTTTACAAACAATGTATATCG
The DNA here is from genome assembly GCA_933228675.1 of Stomorhina lunata. NCBI lineage: Eukaryota > Metazoa > Arthropoda > Insecta > Diptera > Rhiniidae > Stomorhina > Stomorhina lunata. Next base: position 110,221,474 of record OW121743.1, read on the forward strand.
CACTTGATCCAATAATACCCTATAAATTAAAACTTCAATTTTCGTTTTTTGGTTTGATACACTTTTATTCAATGAGTGGTATAGTTTAAAAAACTTTTCCCTCGAAAAAGTCAGAATTTAAGTTTTTGATTTAAAATCAAGTATCTTTAGTTTATATCCACCCTAATGATTTGCACAAAATGAATTACCAAAAAATATTTTAATTCAATTTGGACTGGTTTTAATTAAGAATAAAAAATGTTAATTCAAATTGGAGTAGAGGAATGAAGAAACATTTTATTCATTCAAGTTGATTTTAAATTCCCATGTGAATCAATTCACTAAGAATTAAAAATCAACACATTTTTTTTAATTGTTTTATGGGAATTAAACTTAAGGTATTGTTAAATCATTTTTGAATTCCTAGGAATTAAGCTAATGTTTAATTAAGCCTTTCGAAGCTCTGTATAAAAATGAAAAATGAATACAAGTAGAAAAGTAATATTGACGGCCAAGCCGGACTATATGGTATCCAACACTACTTCTGCAATACTTGTGCATAAGTGGACCGATTGTTACCAAATTTTAAAAAACATGTTTGTATTGAATTTTCTTAAAACTTATGTATGTATATTTCAGTCTTTATGGGTCTAAACTTCTAGTGTTTATATTAAAATTATCTGTGAAAAGTAGAAAGAATGTTTGGTTTGATTCGGCAAAAACTTGCCGAATGAAAAAATCGAATAAGAAAATGATTTCAAAGGAAGCTACCAGATTAATTGCATTGATAGCGTCCAATTTAATAAGTATTTAGTAATATGTAACTCATGATCAGGCGTAGGCAACCCATAGCACCAGAAGCCGATGAATTTTATGTAATTTTCGTAAATACCACGATCATTAATAAAACTCGTTGGAACTTGGATGTTAACAGACTTGGTTGGTGCCTCTTTGTTAAAGAAAACACAAAAACAAAATGAGAATGAAACAAATCAAAATCCAATTTATAACAACAAAATATGTGGTTCCAGAGAACAAAGAAATTTAATATCGAACATTGTTGCCACAACATTATTATTTTTGTAAACATTGGGAATATTGTTGGAAATATTAGGAATATTTTTCAAAACAGAAATAAATAAATTATAATATTAAAAAATTTTAGATTTTTATATTTTTTAGATATATTCGATCTAAACATTTTTTTATAGAAAAATTTTTGATAAAAATACTTTTTTTTGGAAAATTTTTCGATAAAAATATTCTTCTGTAAAAATTTTCTATAAAAATATTTTTATCAAAAAATTTTCTATAGAAAAATTTTTAATAAAAAAATGTTTATTGAAAAAGTTTTCCATAGAAAAATTTTTGATAAAAAAAATTTCTATAGAAAAATTTTTGATAAAATTATTAAAAAAAAATGGAGTAGAAATTTTTTTGATAAAAAGATTTTTATAGAAAAATTTTTGATAAAAAAATGTTCATTAACAGTATACTATAGAAAAATTTTTGATAAGAAAAAATTTTCTATAGAAAAATTTTGTATACAAAAATTTTCTATAGAAAAATTTTTTATAAAAACATTTTCTATAGAAAAATTTTTGATAAAAAAATTTCTATAGAAACATTTTTGATAAAAAAAATTTTCTATAGAAACATTTTTGATAAAAAAATTTCTATAGAAAAATTTTTGATAAAAAAATTTTCTATAGAAAAATTTTTGATAAAAAAATTTTCTATAGAAAAATTTTTGATAAAAAAATTTTCTATAGAAAAATTTTTGATAAAAAAATTTTCTATAGAAAAATTTTTGATAAAAAAATTTTCTATAGAAAAATTTTTGATAAAAAAATTTTCTATAGAAAACTTTTTTATAAAAAAGTTTTCTATAGAAAAATTTTTGATAAAAAAATTTTCTATAGAAAAATTTTTGATAAAAAAATTTTTTATAGAAAAATTTTTGATAAAAAAATTTTCTATAGAAACATTTTTGATAAAAAATTTTCTATAGAAAAATTTTTGATAAAAAAAATTTTCTATAGAAACATTTTTGATAAAAAAAATTTCTATAGAAACATTTTTGAAAAAAAAATTTTTCTATAGAAACATTTTTGATAAAAAAGTTTTCTATAGAAAAATTTTTGATAAAAAAATTTTCTATAGAAAAATTTTTGATAAAAAAATTTTCTATAGAAAAATTTTTGATAAAGAAATTTTCAAAATTTTTTTATCCAAATTTTTCTATACAAATTTTTTTATCAACAATTTTTAAATAGAAAATTTTTTTATATTTTATCAAAAAAAATTTTATGAAACATTTTTGATAAAAAGAAAACTTTTTGATAAAATAATTTTCAATAGAAAAATTTGTGACAAAAATATTTAACAAAAATGGAGTAGAAAACTTTTTCTTTTTAAAACATTAGAACCACACATTAAAAAAAATACCTATTTTAGTTAAAAGTATAAAAAACGGAAACTCTGCCGACTATTGTTCTGTTCTCTTTGCGCCGACCCGTGACATAATTCATCCTAGTTTTCATCTATTTATCTTTTAAGTCGACTTACAAACCGATTCTGGAACTGATGATTTAAAGCTATATAATAATGTTGTATAATTTAAAATCTCCATTCTAAATTTCAAACCAAATTGTTTATTGGGCATACACATAGTATATGTCTGAGTTTTATAGCATAAAATTTATTATATTTATTTGTTTGTATTACGTTAATATTTATGCAGTAAAACTATGATGAATTTTAAATGTCTGTCAGAGAGAGATCTCCGCTATGTCTCCTCGTGCCGTATCCTCCCCAAATGCATATTCAAAACTACAACAACAATGTCCAGGTGAAGTCAAACGACATGCTACAGATTTTCGAGGGATGAGTAAGTGAATTTAGTTTATGTTACGAAAATATCGTGGCATACCACATAAATATACATTAAATAAAAATAACAACAAAAAACAAATACGTATAACAAAAAATTACGCCAAAAAAAAAAACTAGAAAAAAATTTTAAAATTTATTTAATGAAATTAGATTTTATATTTTCCATGTGGTTTTGTGGGAACTTTTGAACGAAGTATTTTCTTTGAGTGTTTAATGTTAGATGTATTAAAATGCATAAAATTGTGACGGAACAAGGTATCATTGACCGCATAGATACTACTATAGTATGTTTTATATATAGTCATTTTTATACGGACATTAGTAATTGTATTTTATTTGGGGTGACCAGTTGTTTAAAACCAAGCACACTTTTACCAAAAATACTTAATTTTTAAAATATCGTTACAAGACAAAAACATTTAAAAAACAATTATAGAAATACTAGTTAAAGCTTAATGCCTTTATTGCCGTTCTCAACTCAACTCAGTTTGGTCGTCTGCCAGTCGACACAACTTTCACTCAACCAAATTTATTTATTTTTCGATATTCAACGTTTTTTAGTTCTGCAATATTAAAAAATAATTTGTTTGAGTGAAAGTTGGGTCGACTGACAGACGACAAAACTGAGTTGTGTTGAGGCATTTTGCCCCTATTGCCGTTCTCAACTTATATGTATATATTTGTATCATTTGATGTAAATCTGGCCACCTTAAATTACTATGAATATCCTAAGGCCACAAGCTCTTATTGTAAATTAAATTTATAAAATATTTTATGGTAAATTTTTACTAAACCATAGTTACAGTTTTAGACAAAAAAAAATCTAACTCAAACCAAACAAAAGAGAGCAAAACCCTATTGTGAATAGATGTGGATATAGAATTTTGTTACTAACTCAGAGCCCAAAAACTGTTTTCTTTTTTGCATAATTTTTGGCAAAGTGCCAAATTTATTTTAACTATTAGCGGTTTACTTTTTCACACAACACAAACTCAACTACACACATGCCATAATATACATTCGTAGAGACATTTGTTATAATACACATACAGGTGCATAAAAGTAGAACTTCGGAGCTAGGAAGGATCCAATTTGAAGGCCTTCTAAATGTCCTTATACTAGACATTACTTCTTAAGAAAGGGTTTACATCGGAAGAACCTGTCAAAAGACATTTTAAGGTATTGCTATAGTACAGCTTAAAGTGGATAAGGTATTATAAATGTTTGCTTATATTTGTGACCGATCGATTCAAAATCACTTTTGAATAAATTTTGGTCTAAGTCCCAGCAAAGACTCTATATATATAATGATGTTGTATAATGATGTACTTCCATACATTTGCCGTATGGTCCATTTGAAAAGTCCCATAAAAAAGAGAGTATACCGCTTTTACTCTTATTCGAAACAACTAATGGAGACGATTATTCAATGAGAGAAAGCTAGGCACACACATGTGCTTTAATATCTTTATATTATAGAGTCTTTGGCCCCAGGTTTATTATAAATATGTATTATATTTTTTTTTTTTTTTTAATTGAGGACCAGCACTCAGGGGATGACCCCTACTTATGCAATGCATTGTGTTGAAACTAGGAAAATAGGTTATGGGAAGGAGGATAGATGGAGTAGTGTTTATGGCATTTGATTTGAATTTACCTATATTGCAACTGGCAGGAAAAATTTCTGCGGGAAGCGAATTCCACATACGAACTGTACGACTAAAGAACGAATTTTCTCTGTAGTGTGTTGTTCGGTCTACCGGCCAATCGACCACAAAGGAATGTGCTCTAGGAGAATGACGTGTGTTGCGTAAACACACGAGTTCCCTGATTTCGTTAGAGCACATTCCAAAGAAGTAACGATAGAACAGTGAGACACAACCCACATTGCGACGGTGCTCCAGTGAATCAATAGAGTTGGATACCCTACTGTCACCGATGAGCACTTTCGCCCTCTCTTGCACTCGGTCGAGAAGCTCCAAAATAGACTTTGAAGCACCGGCCCATACATGAGAGTTGTATTCCATTTTCGGTCGGATGTAGGTGGTGTAAATAGTAAGGAGATCAGAAGAAGTGAAGTATCTCTTACACCGTTTTAGAAAACCGAGGCACTTGAATGCTTCTTTCGACACTTGAAAGATATGCTTTGTCCAACGCACATCACATTGTATTCTCATGCCTAGAACATCAAGAGCATCTGATTCCTCAATATGTACACCACCCATTAATACAGATGAAGTAACATGATTTGCCGTGCGTTTATGCGTAAGCATACAACATTGAGTTTTCCGCGCATTAAAATTAACTCTATTCGCACGACCCCATTCTGAAATTGTTTCTAAATCGCGGTTTAATGATTCATTCATGTTTTGTCTCATAGTGTCAACCTCAAGGAGGCTTGGCCTACGATTGAATGAATATGAATGGCAAATGTTACTATCATCTGCAAAAGAGAAGATAGGATTGGAAGTTTGACGTAGAAGGTCATTTATAAAGATAAGAAATAGAGTAGGAGAAAGAACAGAACCTTGCGGTACCCCTGAATTAATCTTGAACTCGTTTGAGGAGAACCCATCTATAACAACTCGTATAGTGCGATCTCTGAGGAAGCTCGATATAAACCGAGAGAAGTTATTACCGACACCAAAGGCAATAAGTTTTGATAGAAGTGCTCCGTGCCACACTCTATCAAACGCCTTGGAAATATCTAGAGCCACAACTTTACTTTCGCCAAAACGGTGTATTGATTGACACCATTTTTCCGATAGGAAGGCTAGCAGATCTCCCGTAGAGCGTCCCCTACGGAACCCATACTGGCGGTCGCTTAGTAGGTTGTTAGACTCTAGATATTTAACAAGATGGTGGTTTACCATACTCTCCAAAACTTTGGAGAGTGCAGAACAAATTGCAATTGGGCGGTAATTTTCAGGGTTGTTAGCCTCACCCTTTTTAGGGATTGGCGTAACATTAGCAACCTTCCAGCACCGAGGAAATGTACCGGCATGGTACAAGGTGCTGAAAAGGTTAGCTAATGGACGCGCAAGCGTCGAAGAGCACTGCTTCAAGACCAGTGCTGGAATGCCATCTGGCCCTGGAGACTTATTTATATTGAGATCCGCTAAAACCCTTTTTACAGCACTAGCGCGAAAGAATATCTTTGGCATAGTTACAGATACTCTTTCGAGCTCGGGCAGAGGTTGGGTGCTTTCCGGCAAGCGAGAATTGCTTGCAAATAATTCAGCTAAAAGGTTAGCTTTATCAACCGGGTCTGTGAATGTTATGTTATTATAGAGTCTTTGGCCCCAGGTTTATTATAAATATGTATTATATCTGTGGCTAGGTGCTAAAAGGGCCATTGTCAATTTTTTGTTGTTTTGAGTTAATCATTGCATTAGATTCTCTTCTTTACCATCTTTTATGTGGCTTCGACAACTAATCTCTAACTTAACTCAGAACAGATTTATTAGGGGTTTTTTGGGCAATGCTACTATAAATTTACAAGGAAAATAAAAACTTTAAATCAAATTTTCTCAAAACTATTTTTTTGACTTGGCTCTTTTACCACCAAGCCAGAAATGCCTTTATTCTCAAATCATTATCAAACCTCATTCTCAAAGGTTTTTCAAATGTGGATCTCATCTAGATGTGGAACATAAATAAAGTGGCGTTGTATTTTTGAGTTTGTTTATTTTGTTTTTAAAAACGGTGCATCATATTTGAATTCTTTTGCTTAAAATACAATTTTTTTATTGTTAGGTAAAAAAATTTTAAGAAACAAAGAAAGTTTACTTATTCATATGAATATATATATAGTTCCCCGACAACATTCCAATTGGAACAAGGGATACTTCTCTCAGACAATGAGCTGCATCCGATTCTAGTTATTTTTAGACTCATTGAAAGGGACCTACGTTTTAACTCCGGCTCCGAACGGCAAATGCATTAGTTAGAGAAGATTTACATAGCCAAATACTTAATAACCAGTGGCTAGCTGAGTTATGAGGTGAACCGCCGCTTTTTGAAAATTTATTTTTGTCAAGTGGGTCTGACCGGGGATTGAACTTGTGACCTCTGTATGCTAGGCGGATGACTAACCTGCTATGCCACGGCGGTTCACATGCATATGAATATTATTGAATTTTTTTTCAAAAATTAAAAAAAAAAATTATTGAATTTTTAATCTTGAAATTTTTTAATCAAGGTTTTATGGTCAAATACGGATCAATTTTAAAAAATCTGAAAGGAATAACGAATTTCTTTGAAATTCAATGCCATTCCATTAAAATATTTAAAACATTAATTTTATTTAACATAAATTATATTTTTTAATGTTTGAAAAAAAATTGAAATAAGGTTTGATATCATTCATTTATATAACACCATTTTTCAAATTATTCTCAAATCATCTTAGGGTTTGATAATGATTTGAGAATAACCTTTATTCTCACTTTGGGCAACTATCATTTTTTCAAATCTTTATTCTCAAATGAACCCTCATTTGAAAATGAATGTGAATCTCAAACATCTGTTCAGGTTTGAAAAAAGTTTGAAAAAAACGTTTGATATCAAATGTAAAAGTCATCATATTTCAAACGTATGAGACTGTTCTTACTGGGATTATAAGATTTTTTGAACATAATTTGATTCATTATACATATTTCCTACCTATGTTCTCATCATAGCCTGAGTTTCAATACAATGTAATCACTCTGCTAAATTTTGTTTAAATCGGTCGTTATTTGATTTTACCTTCAATATTCTTTTAAAAACTCATGAAAACGCTCATAAATGTAAAGGTATTCAAAGTAAAATGCTTAAATTTTGCAGAGATAACTTCTGAGTACCTATATATGGAAAATTGATTGGCAATCGGATTACAAGTGACTCTAGGTCCTATTTAAGATCCATCGACATAATTCAATATACATATGTAGTACATCAAATACAATAAACGTCTTTAAAGAAACTACTAAAATTATTGACAATCTCTTAATATTTGCCATCATTGGTATTGTTGAGGCTGTAATAGTTATGGGCATCCAAGACGAAGGCCGTATATTTTTGACACCTTTTAGTTTTGACGGTAAACTCGTTTATATACATTACATATGTATTCTATTGAAAAAAAAGAATAATTTACCTAAATCCTTTGTTTGTTTATAATATGTATATGAAAACACACATGCAGATATTCTATTTATTTTGATCTCTTTTAAAAATTAATTATCATTAATGTTATAAACCAACAGAAATAAAAACTTGAAAAATGTCTATGTTTTAAAATTAGCTGATAGCCAATGGAATTTATGAACAAACATAACATTAATTCATTTTAAATTAATACCATTTAAAATTAATTAAAAAAATAAATTCATATACATAATTACACTGTGATAGACGAAAAAGGCGCTTTGGAATTAATCTAGCAATGATCTTAAATTGAATACCATTTATCATTCAAAGGTAATATATTCAATTTAGCGAGGCCTATCTATGACAATGATATATACATAAATGTGATATACAATATTAACTGGCTGGTCGGTCAATAGCATAAATAGGTAATCATTATCTATCTGATGAATACCTTAACAGTAAATGACCATTAAATGATCAAGTTTCGGACGGCAAAATTTTTAAGCACAGTGTTATTTGTTTGTTAGAAATTTGATACAGTAATTTTTTCGGGAAAAATATTTAATAATAAAATATTTTTTGATTTTTAAATATTATTTTAATTTAATATACGGTTTACTTTTTTTAGACCCTTCGGAATTTTGTGGCAGTCTGTGTTAATTAAAAAAGAAAATTTTAATATAATATTATAAAAATAGCTAATAAGCAAACAAATACATTCATATAGAAATTAAAGTTTTTATAAATAGTTGTCCAAAATACGAATGACTATGGGTCTTACCATTTGCCAATAATTTAAATTGTCGTCAAATAATCAACAATCAGTAGTCAAACAATAGTTAATCAATCGTCAATTACCAGTAAAACAATCAGCAAACAATCAATAAACAGCAGTTATACAATCATCAAACAATAGTCAAAGAATCATCAAACAATTACAACTATCATCAAACAATCGTCAAACATTACCAATAACCTTGCAGCCGATTTTAGATAAATAAAAAATTGTTCAAATCGGTCTAGCTGTTCTCAGCTGATACAATGTTCAAAAGAAAAAGGAAAAATTTTCATGTTTTTCGATCCCCAGGCCCACCTTTTTGTAATTTTGATAATGGACAAAATTTTCAAAAATACAAAAAGCGCAAAACTATCCTATGGTTAGAAAATATCCACATTTAAAATTCCAATTAATAAGTTTTATATATATATATATATATGTTATATGTATATAGATACATACCAAGTAGTAGGGTACCCATTGCAATGATACCATCATGAGATTTTATAAATCATTATTATTGACAAGTACTAAATAAATACACTGTTTACTTTAATACTTGCTTTATATGGGAATTTTTTTTTTCTGGAACAATAAATTTAAATCCTAAAGCATGTACTTTAACAAATTATCTTAATTGTACTCTCTTTAAGTACTTATTATAAAAATAGTATAAGTAGTATTTACTAAAACTTATAGATCATTATACCGACCATTATTTTATTTTTTATTTAAAAGAGTAATTTTATTATGAAAAACATTAACTTAATAAAAATAATAAAACTTCATATAAGTTGACTCGTAAAACTATAAAATAAGTCGAATTATTTATAGGTTGTAATTATTAACATCTTGTAAAAAAAATAATTAAATAGCAAGAGTATTGACAAGGAGGAGTAAACTAATATGAAACTATAAACTAAAAAGGCAACAAAATCGTTTTTATATCAAAATATTTTCTATACACAAATTTTTTTATACAAAAATTTTTATTTTAAAAAATTTTCTATATAAAAATTTGTGCATCAAAAAATTATCTATATAAAAATGTGTAGGTCAAACAATTTTTCTATCAAAATTTTTGCAACAAAAAATGTATAGAAAAAAAATTCTATCAAATAATTTTCTATACAAAAATTTCAATATAGAAAACAATTTTAAAACTCTAATGTCGAAAATTTTTTATACAAAAAAACATTTTTCTATTTTATTATTGAAAAATTTTTTAAACAAAAACTTTAATATTCACAAAATTTTAATAGAAAAAATTCTATAAAAAATTCTTATATGGAAGAATTTTTGTATCGAAAAATTTTTTATACAAAAATTTGAATAAAGAAAAATTTTCTATACAATTTTTTAATAATGAAAAATTTTCTATTTTATATACTGAAAAATTGTCTATATAAAAATTTGTGTGTCAAAAATGTTCTCTATAAAAACTTTTGTAACAAAAAGTTTCTATAAAAAAATGCTAATGTCGAAAATTTTTCTATACAAAAATTTTAATATTGACAAATTGTCTATACAAAAACTTTAATATTGACAAAATTTCTATAGAATTCTATAGAATTTTTGTATCGAAAAATGTTTTTATACAAAAATTTTAGTATTGAAAAATTTTTTATTTTATGTATCGAATTGTCTATATAAAAATTCTTTATAAAAACTTTTGCAACAAAAAATTTCTATAAAAAAAATTTTATATCGAAAAATTTTTAATACAAAAATTTTAATATAGAAAAATTTTTTATACAAAAATTTTAATATTAAAAATTTTCAATACAAAAATTTTAATATAGAAAAATTTTCTATACAAAAATTGTAATATTAAAAATTTTCGATACAAAAACTTTAATATTGGCAAAATTTGTATAGAAAAAAATATTATAAAAAAAATCTTATATAGAAGAATATTTATATATATATATATATATATATATATATATATATATCGAAAATTGTATCGAAAATTTTTTTACACAAAAATTTTAATATAGAAAAATTTTATATACAAAAATTTTTATATTGAAATTTTCTATTTCGTATATCGAAAAATTGTGTATATAAAAATTTTCTCTATAAAAACTTTTGTAACAAAAATTTTAATATATAAAAATTTTCTATACAAAAATTTTAATATTGAAAAATTTTCGATACAAAACTTTTATATTGGCAAAATTTCTATAGAAAAAATTCTATAAAAAATCTTATATAGAAGAATATCGAAAAATTTTTTATACAAAAATTTTAACATCGAAAAATTTTCTATTTTGTGTATCAAAAATTGTCTATATAAAAATTTTTGTTATATAAACTTATGTAACAAAAATTTTTATAAAAAAAAAATCTTATATCGAAAAATTTTCTATACAAAAATTTTAATATTGAAAAATTTTTCAATGCAAAAACTTCAATATTGGCAAAATTTCTATAGAAAAAATTCTATAAAAAAAATCTTTTATAGAAGAATATTTATATCGAAAAATTTTCTATATAAAAATTTTAATATAGATAAATTTTCTATAAAAAAATTTTATTTTTAAAACATTTTCTATACAAAAATCTTAATATTAAAAAATTTTCTGTACAAAAATTTTAATATTGACAAAATTTCTATAGCTTTGAAAAATTTTAAATTTTTGTCCCATTAAAATATGATTTTTAATGTCTATTTGAGAAAAAAATCTAAGCCCACAATTCTAGAGATATAGAAGGAAATATTTAAAATCTTAATAAAAACGACTTTAAAAATGTTTCACATCAAAAATTATTGTAACGGAAAAGTTTCTATAGAAACATATATTGTTGTTTTCTATACAAACATTTTTATATAGAAAAAATTTTAAAAACATTTTTATGTCAAAAAATGATCTATAAAAAAATGTTTAAACAGAAAAGCTTTTTCACAAACATTTTTATACAGAAAAAAAATTTTAATCAAAATTTGTTATAAATATAATTAGCAATATATCAAAAACGGCTTTTTGCGAAAAAGAACTTTTTTATTGTAGAAAATGAATCCCTGGGATTATAAAAATAATGTTTATTTTACAACTTTTTTGTTTCTAAATTCTGTTAAAAGATGGCGCTATTTTTAGGTTACATATGAAAATCGCATTTTTAATAATTAAAAGTTAAAAATTTGGTTTGACAATGTTCCGCGACTTTGTTCAGGAGTCTTTGGTCTAACTTTTTTCTGAATGTACCAACATCGAAAAAGATCAAATAATATGTATTTGATACATTTGTAAGAAACATGTCAATACCGCCGCCTTGCGGCAATCTTTTATAGCATTTTTAAAAACACAAAAATAGATGCTTTCAAAAACTTTCAAAAGAGATATCTGCGACGAAATTCCGACAAAAAATAAGAATTCTAGGGGCAAAAGTAGTTAACAGTATACCAATTCTCATACTTTTTTGAACGATTGTTTTAAAATTTTGTGTAAAATTTAGTCACTGTTTACAATATTAGAAGTAAAAATAATGTTTTTGTAATAAGAAAGGGTATGGCTTAAATTCCATATAAAAGTGAAAGATTTTAACTTTTCTTTAACTTCAGCATCCATATGCAAAAATCTTGTTAGCCAGATTTTGTTTATAGCGAAATTGGTTAGTTTCTCAATATGTTAATTTATTTTTTAAGTCCATTTCATTTTCCATCTCTACTTTTAAAAAATATAATCACTGTAAATCGATGAGGTATTAAATACATTTTTTTCGTCGGACTTTTTTTGCTGGCAAGTTTCCATATTACTAAATATTTAATTTTTAGATTCCTAGAATACAAAATGATCAGAAGCCACTGTTGTCTTGTTACATTTTACGCATTTAAGAGGTTCAATGTAGGCTGTATACACACTTTAAGCTGTAGAAGAAAATCAATGGTCGCGATTTAATCGCGTATTATTTTGTAGGCCTCAGGATATTTGTTCGTGAATTTGAGCAATATACCTTTAAGTACCACATTGTTATCATACATCAATGTGTCTTTCGAAGGTGAACAAGTGAAAAATGACACAAATAGGCTTGCTTGTTTTTTAAATGGCACAAAAATGGCTATATATTTTTCTCGCAAAATTTGCACACATATTAAGAACATGTTTATCTAAAATTTTGATATGGCGCTTCTCGATGCGTTTCTTAGTTAATGAGTTATAGGAAGACAAATATTAAAAATGCAGAATTTTTACCCTTTTTTCATTTTTTTTGTTAGTTTTTCTCAATTTGTCGGAGAACCAAACATTTAATCGAGAAGCGCCATATTAAATTTTTAGATATCGATAGTAGCTATCTGTACGTAAAATTTGGTCTCAAAATCTTTATCCGTTTTTGTGCCATTTTAAATGCAAATTTTATACTTTTTTCACTCCTGCATTATCTTTTATACATATCTTTTCTCTAAGTGTACTGATGTTTTTTTTTATGGTGATGAAATCTTTTACACTTATCTAACTATTCAAATTTAAAAAAGTATAATTTATCACCTATTAAGAAAGTTACAGCGCAAAATTTGCTTCTAGTTTAAAAGCCAATATTATAGAAAACACCCTGTATTTCAGGAACCAAAATAGCTTGGGCCATCTTATGTAGCACCAAGGATAGCTGAATATGTGTCTGAAAAAATGTATATAAATTCATGTGATTATCTTAAAATTAAAAAACCTACTTTTTTTGATATATTGCTAAATATAATAAAATGTTTATTTTAAAAAATGTATCTAGAAAAAATTATGTTAAAAAAAATTTTGTATACAAAAATGTATATAACAAAAATTTTTCACATAGATATTTATATTGAATTGAATTCTTCAAATGTTTTAGAAAAGCAGAAGTACAAAACCTCTATGAAATTTTCTAAATAAAGGAATGTATTTATCAATTAAGATTATTATGCGAAGCAATTTGCTAATTAGTTGTTAATCAATTGCCAAACAAAAGGTGTTAAATAGAAACTATTCATTAGTTTTGATGCACTTTCTATTCCGGTTAACATAAATAGAAAAGCGCAGTGTACGAGCATAGTCCAATTTGAGGAATGAATTAAAACTATTTTTGAAACTTAATAAAAACCAAATTTTTTCTTTCTATAAATATAAAAAGTATCCAACATATTTTTTTTAATTGATTTGAGTGCATTACTTGACGAATGTTTCGATTTAAAATTTTTTACATTTCAATAAAATTGATCGGAATATTCATAGTGTAAAATCCGTTTTGTCATAATTAACTGGAGATAGTGGTATAAAGCAAAATTAATTGTGGCAATAAAAATATTAAGGCTTTTGATAAATAAAATAAATACCATATACTGGGAAAAACGAACTAGATATATACTTTTTATATAATAAATAGTGTTTTGATCTAAAACAAAAAAAAAGTATAGAATTATTAAATTAAAGAACAAGTTAAAGTTAATTTTGTGATACGGTAACAAAATCAAAAAATCGGGACGACACATTGAGATCCAGAAAATAACCCATTCGGCAAAAAAGAACAAATTTTTACAAAAAGTTTCTAGAATTTTTAAAATAGTAAAGAAAATTTCTATAAATTAAATTCAGACAACAATTAAATAAATTCAGACAACAATCAAATATTGTAGCCTTCATAATTTCTCTATGAGTATCTTTATATTTGTATGAAAAATTAGTAGATATCGTATCTTAATTATGAAGTTTTTACAAAATAATACAAAAAATAAACCAAATAAGAAAATGTAATAGTCGGTCAAATCCGACTATTTGATACCCTTCACCACTTAAGTCAAAAATGGGCCAACAACTTTATTTTAATAAAAAAAAGGGTTTTCAAAAAATTATAGTAACAATTTCTTCAGATTTAAGTATGTTTATGTCATATCCGACAAAGAATCTGAAATGGGTGCTAGGGTCAAATGTGGAGATCTTTATTTTTATAACAAGCTTATGTGGACAGCCGGACAAACATCGTTAAATTAACTGGAGTCGATCGATGGGTATCCCAGCTAACAATTGGGAGATTGTTGATATCAGCAAAATGAGTCTTTTGGGATTCATATAGATGATCAAAAAAAATATTAATCAGCTTGGTGATCAAAAAAGTGTACAAAAATACTCTTAGACGCTTAGCAAGCGACCAGTTAAAAATAGCACAAAAAAATCGTGTAAAATGTGCGTAATATAACAATTTTTAGGTGATAAAAAAAATGCCACAAAATGTCCATTTGGGTGATGTGGCTTAGTTGGTTGCACGTCGACTACATATCATATTTAACAGCCTAGTTTCGATCCTCGGTTTAGGCAACATCAATTTCTGTAATAATTAACGCAACTTCACTGTTCTAAAAATAGATATACAGTGTTGAGTAATAAAAAGCTGTTTTATCTCTTTTTTGTTTTTTAACAAATCTAGCCAAATGTGTGCAGTCATATTCTAATCAGAAAAATTATTCATTAAAGACTCTTTTTGAAGAGTCGCATGAAGGGTACCATTTTCTCAAAAAATCATTTTTGACTCATTAGTAATATAATAACAAAAAATGCTAGCTGGGATTATACTAATGTTTGTATGATTTACAAACATCGGCACAAACCAAAAAACCCTTCCACCTATGATAGTGAAGGGTATAAAAACGTTTAACACACATGACACATCGCGAATTTTTTCTATGAGATATCTCCCATGCTCTTTTTATTCATGTTATACTTTTTCGTGTCAGTAACTCGTAGATAAGTGTTAACTAACATTTTCTCAAAACACTAAAACAAAAAATTAGCCTTAATATACTTAAGTTTTTGCTAAATCTTCTTCATAGCGTATTCTTACTTTAAGTAAACTAGACGTTGAATCAGTAAAAACTTAAAAACAATTCAAAATGATAATCAAAAATGATAACAATATATTCGTACCGGAATTTTTAAATGAAGAATTCTTTCGTAACACTCTAGAAGAGGGTTTACGTTTAGTGAAAGTTAATATACATGAAATAAATTTTACATGGGGCAGTAATCCTGGTGATAATTACTGTTCTAGCATTTATCGTGTTGTAATCAATTACGATACATCATTTGCTGAAGGAGAACCAGAAGAAAGGGAAGAATTATCGTTAATCGTGAAAACTATACCGATAATACCGGAAACTCAGTTTTTAGAAGATGTAGGAGTATTTGTTAAGGAAAAATTGACATATTACGATGTCTTGCCACGTTTGGATATTTTGAGTAGAAATGATATTTTCGGAGCAAAGTACGTAATTTTAAATGATTGAATTATTTGAATGATAAAAAGTTTTTTATTTTTTGAATATTTTAGATGTTTTTATACTACTAAATCGCCCGTTCAAACAATTGTATTTAATGATCTTAAAGTGGATGGATTTACAGTGGCCTCACGTCAAGATGGTTTAGATTGGAATCATTCGGTAATGATTTTGCGAAAATTGGCAAAATTTCATGCAACCTCAATGGTGTTGGCAAAAAAGGTAAGATATGACGATATAAGAAAATATAATAAATAGTGAAGCCCAACCGTATCAATTTTCAATCCCGGAACGACTAACTTCCCACTACTACCTTGCCCAATTTTAAAAACAATTTCTGTAGGTTTATTACTACATACCTTCACCTGAAATGCAAAAGGGCGTAACTAACACAATTTTTTTCATTGATTACGATACAGCAACCCAAAATACATCAATCTACAAAATTTAAAAATCAAAATGTTTAAAATTTTTCTCAAAATTGTGTTCAGAAAATATTCAACATTGACCTGTTTGTCTACAGATCAACCCTAAAGCTCCTCTGTTCTAACAATTCAAAATATCATTCAAATATCTTTAACCGTTTAAGAGATACGAAGTTATTTCTGAAATAAGCACTGTTTAAAATTATTTAAAACTTATTTTATTTTTGACAAAAAACTTGTTGTATTTTGAAAGGTTTAAATTTTTATTCAAACTGTTTATGGTTGTTAAGCCCTTTTGGATTCAGAAAATATTCAACTTGTAGTTAAGCCCTTTTGTTTTTAGAATTTTCTTTGTTAATGTCAAAATTGGATTTAATGTTTCTTGTAGTTTAAAAGTTATAACGTTTTTAGCTTCTCCTGTAAAAAAACTAGAAGTGTAGTTACGTCCTTTTGCATCTTAGGTCTCGATACATGTATTCCAATCTGGATCAAATTCTCAAAATTTAAAAACATTTTTAATTCCTAGAAAAGTTGGTAGGTTTTTGTTATCATACGAATATTTTTTTGAAAATTTTGTGTTTAAGTCTTTTTCGACATTGGGGAACTAGGTTCAATTTTGGACCGATTTATTTTTTAGTCATATAATAAAGATTAAAGCAAGTGCAAAGATTAAACAAATACGTTTAATATCTGATTTATGAAAATTTTAGTGATTTTCGAGGTATTACTTAAAATATTAAATAGGACCTTTTATGAGAGGTATGGAAAAAAATGTACCGAGACTAACTAAATTTAGTACTGTTATTGTTTATATAATTTTTTGTATTAATTATACAGAAATAAAATAAAGTTTTTGGCTGTAAGAGACCCAGCTCTAAATTTCGAAAGGTCGGTTTTAAGGGAGTTACCCTAAATAATGAAACGATTTTGACCATTTTCTTTACGCAATTTTGACCATTTTAATTTTACTGAAATAAATCTCAATTCAGGGAGGTCGGTTCTATATTAAGGTATAGGCCAAATAGCAGAAAGTTATTCTGTGTCGATCGGTGGAGGTCGGACCAGTTTTTCTTTACGTTGCAAATATCAGAATTGCAGTATAAATATTTACGACCTGTATTATGATATCAAGCTTGACATGAGCCGAGATATAGGCATCATTTTAGAAAGTAATTCTAGTCAATCGTTATACCTATTTTCAGGATCCCGAAATAATGAAGCGTTTTCAGAAAGGTATGTTGTGTGAGGAAACGGTTTTAAAAACCGAAACATTTTTTCAAATGTTTGGTGGTTCTTTGGGACAATTGGTGAAAACGTCTAGTACCTGGCCCGGCTATGAAAATATTTCTAGAAAATTAGATAAATACCATAAGAATTTTAAAGCAATAACCCATAAACTGGCAAAAGCTAAAGAGGGCGATCGTTTTGCCGTTCTCAATCATGGTGATATGTGGACTACAAATTTTATGTTTGCCTATGAAAATGAAAAGCAGCCTAACAAACCTACCGAGGCTATATTTGTAAGTTGAATTTAACATAATTTAAAATTACTACATAAAATTAATTGTATATTTCGTTTATCAGGTAGACTTTCAACTCAGTTTCTATGGCAGTCCTGGTTGTGATTTGAATTTCTTTCTCAATACCAGTGTCCAGTTGGATATTTTGGAAACCAAACGTAATAAACTTATCGATGTTTACTATGAAAGCTTGACTGAGGAATTGGAGTACATGCGTTATGAACACATACCCACTTTGGAAGATTTGAAATATGAAATACGATCTAGAGAACTATATGGTCTATTTGCTCTTTTTGGTTTTCTACCCATGATCACATTGCCCAAAGAACTTTCCGGAGATGCCAGCATTGAGGGTTTTACCAACGATGAAAATAAAGCCAAGAAATTGGAAGCCATGTTCGACAGGGAAGAATTAACCAGTCATTTGAAATACAGTCTTAAGCGTCTTGAAATATTGGGAGTATTAGATGAATTTTAGATTTAAGCAAAATAAAAATAGTTATGAAATGTATAGAAAGTTTTGAAATAAAGTGAAAGCAAGATTTTAGTTTTTATAATAGGATCGATTTTTTTGTGAATCTGAAGAAACGAAATTATATGAATGTATCTAGAAATATATCTACATTTATGGGATTATTTAATTTTTTTTTTCTGAAACAATTGAATACAAATTAAAATTGAATCTCTGCTATACTATGAAACCCTTCAAAATCATATCGGAAGATTCTTTGAAAATAAATTAAAAATAAAAAGTCAACAAATTTGCCCCCAAACATTACAAGTAGCAAAAATCAAAGCAAAATGTCATTACAATGATTAAAACCAATTAAAATGAATCTCCCGCTCAGTGCATATTAATAAAACTGACATATTTCCAACAAAAAGCTACAAGTTATAAATACAAATGATCATTCTCAAAATCATTTAGTTCTTCCATAGATTTTCAAATAAAAATTACAATGGCCAAATTGGAAATTCAATCGCCGGAATATCTTAGTACGGAACTAATACAAACGGCCTTAGAAAATTATTTGTGCTGTAATGATGTGAAAGTAAATGAATTTGAGATATCAAATCTAGTATCGGGTTCGGGTGAAAATTATTGCAGTGATATTTATGATATTAATATAAGATATCGATTGTTAGATGGTGAGGAAGAGCTTCAAGAGAGTGTAGTGGTGAAGAGTATGCCGAAACATAAGCAGCTGGTTTTGAAAAATTTGAAAATTTATAATAGAGAACTGTATTTTTATAAAAATATTTTACCCAAAATGGAGACATTAATGAAGATTAAGGATAAGGAGTATGCTCTGGGGCCAAGGTAAAAAGAGACACAACTCGCTCATATCTGCTCGGAATAGTTCGTTTACGATGATTTTGATAGTGTTGTACATTTTTAAATTTAACCCGATTATGATAACGAGATAAACGGTAAAAAAAAATAGGCCTCTGATCGGACTACGTGCCAGATTTTTCTGCAAAATCTCACTCCACAAAATTTTGTGCCTGTGTAATTGTCTTTTACAATTTTAATGTTAAGAAATACTAAGAAAGTACAGAAGATTAACATTTTGACGGAACTACTACCTAAATTTCAGACTGTCATTACATTACTAAAAATAATAAAGTGAAAGTTGAGAAAAGTTTTCATCATGATTACGATTTGGTTCAAAATACTGATATTTAAGCCAACATTTTACTCTGTAGATCTCTATAAAAACCTAGACCTATCTTTCTACCACATACCACCGTAGCACAGTGGGTTGAAAAAAAAATTAGCCAAACAATTCAAGAACATTTTAACGGTAAGCCCGATTATTATGAAATTTCTCATGGCTATTGAGGAGCTTAGGGCCTGTTCACAAATTACGAAACGCTATTTTCGCAGATTTTTATTTTGTAACACATTTTAATAGAAATAAGCATACGAAATTCCTCCACCGTAACAAAAGTCATATCACCCTCCGCAAGAGCTTTACGTAATTTGTGAACAGCCCCTTAAATTATGGAGTCGGATAGCTTTATTATAAGTTAAATATATCATAAACTGTAGAAGATCTCAGCCAGTAGATTTTGTACATATACATATCTTATACAGTGGATCAAAGATGTGACTTCTAGATCGCTTTTAATTGTAGAAAAAACCGAAAAACATGATTATTGATGTGAAATTCAATAATCATGTGAAATTCATTTTTTCAACCCACTGCTTGTAGGCGAGTAGAGTGTATCTGGTCTATGCTGAAATACTGGTCATATACCCACCTTAAAGTATACGAACCATTGAATTAACGGCGTATTAATTAAACGGACTTTATCCGTTGGCTTATTTGGCGGATGACTTATTGACTATGATCAAAATAAAGGACTCAATTTTAAAGATAATTTAATTTGTCACTGATTTTTGTTTTATGTTGTACAAGGGTGATTAATACTCAAACCATGACTTAATAATTCTGAAGGTTGTTCCATTCTCTCTTTTTGTCGCCATGATAACTTTCTGACGTTTGTTAGGATAGTAAAAGTTTGTGCTACCATATTTTTGCCGACAATCCCACTTTTCTAATATTTTATGATGACAAAATTTATGTAAATTTATGCATAAAAAACTTGCGAATATTTACGAAAAAGCTTCAATAAATAATCATACAATTTGTTTCAACTATATTTCTTTGATATTGAAGTCTTTATTATATGCTTAACTTCAAAATTACACATTTTTGATAACTAATCCCAATGTATTACGTACCAATTTTCTTAATGTGGCAACATTTTTCTATTAATTGTTTTCAAATAT
This sequence comes from Stomorhina lunata, assembly GCA_933228675.1. Classification (NCBI taxonomy): domain Eukaryota; kingdom Metazoa; phylum Arthropoda; class Insecta; order Diptera; family Rhiniidae; genus Stomorhina; species Stomorhina lunata. Next base: position 110,242,247 of record OW121743.1, read on the forward strand.
CAAACTTCAAAAACCCAATATACTTCAAAATAATTTTGAAGAGAGAGAAGGAAGTTTCATTGTTATTATTATTTCATGACTCAAACTATACAAAATTGAGTAAAATTGAGCACCTTTAATAGAACTGCATCCCGGGAATCAAAGACAGTTTGGTCTATTACAGGCCAAACAAAATTCAACACAAATATTGCTTATGACAAACTATACACCTAACCAAGTTTCGAATTCGATTCATATTTGACCATGCCTCCAATACAAAAACTACTCTTTAATTACGCCAAAAATAACAAAAACAATCGTAAATCTGAAAAAAAAAACTAAATATAAACAAAATTTGGGGATAATCGGTTCATATTTTGCACTAGCTCTCATATACTATCCAATGACAAAAAAGACCAACATTTATATTAATATTGAGAAAATTTTGCGTTAATTGATAATCGGTCCACATATGACCTCAGTGGTGTGGGGTATCATAAGATCGAACTTAAAAGACTATAATACTATATAAATCGTTTAAAATTACATATGTTATCAACACATATCTTATTTACTTTTAGGTTATTTTACAATGTATCACAACCGGTAGAAACTTTGGTATTTCAAAATCTAAACCCCTTGGGCTTTAAGCTACAAAGTCGTCAAACCGGTTTGGATAAAATGCATTCTCTAATGGTCTTGCAAAAATTGGCTCAATATCATGCCTTAGGCTTGAGTTTAATGGAAAGGGTAAGTTTTTTCTTCTTCAAAAACTATCACAAAAAATCAAAAAAAAAAAACAAATTTTGGATAATAAACAAATTTTAAATTCTAGGATAACGATTTATTTTCCAATATTTTACAACGTTACCCCTTTGGCTTACTAAACATGGATTCATGCAAATCAGAAGCTTTTAAGGCTTTATTTGGTGCCCAGCTGATAAAACTCAATGAAATTTTCAAAAATGATCCTGATGTTTCTTTGGAATTAACACAGAAATTGGATCATTATTATGCTTATTTTACGGAACGTGTTTTAAAAGCCGTTTACCCTTTAAAAGGTCAATTGAATGTTTTAAATCATGGTGATTTGTGGGTAAATAACATAATGTTTCGCTATGGATCCCAGGATGATACTAGGCCCACAGAAGTAAGATTTGTAAGTATTAATATTTACACTAAACTTAGATTTTTAAAAGCTCTTTAACTTTTAACTTTTTCATTACTCTAATTACAGATCGATTTTCAACTCAGTTTCTATGGCAGTCTAGGCTATGATGTCAATTATTTTTTAAATACCAGCGTTCAGTTGGATGTTTTAAAATATAATCGTCCCGAGCTAATCGATACTTATACAAATACTTTACTACAAACATTAGAAATTTTAGCATATCCCACCGAATGGCGTCCCACTAAAGAGCAAATACAACAGGAGATACATGAAAAAGAGGAATATGGATTTTTTGTTGCATTTGCATTTTTTCCATTGATGTCAATGTTTGCCATAGATTCCCATGACAATTCGTTGGAAAAATTAAAAGATGCAAAATTTGCCGAACAAAAAATTCAATTAATGTTTACTAGCAATAAACGAACAATTGAAACGTTAAAATTCAATATTAAACGTTTAGAACAATTAGGTATATTGTAATTTTGCGTTTCTGATTTGATTTGAGTGAAATGCGAGAGGAATTTAAGTAAAGTGCTGATGCGGTAAGAGAAATTAATTATATTTCAAGTTTTTTTTTCTACGTAATTGACAATTAGATTAATTGTAGTTAAATTTATAACATTTTGCGAAATGTTGTGAATAATAATGTGTTTGAATAAAAAAATTATTATTGTTTAAAATTTTAATGTTTTGTATTATTTTGTATTTCGTGTTTTTATTTAAATGCATATAAAAACTTAATAAAAAAGCTAATATAAAAGTTCATTGTTTTAAAAAGAATTTGTCTCTCAGACGTCTTTTAAACGTTATATTTTATTAAGTTATAAAAGATTGTTTGATGATAGTACTTTTAAAAAAACTGGCGATTTTATAGAGGGATATGAGAAGAATAAAAAGCAACTGTAACGCTAATCAGGGGAACTTAAATCGAAAATCGTTTTGTTGAGGGGTGAATCTAATTTTAAGTTGAATCAAAACGTCAATAAACAGAAATTATATTTACTGATTTGTATTCTCAATTTCTGTAAAGAAAATTAAGGCAGGAACATTCGAGAAAGTGCTTGTAATATGGTATACCTATTGGTTCTTGTATTGCCGAATTTTTGTCAGATTAAAATATGATTTAACTTTTCACATGATACATTAGAGTGCCAAAAACATATACGTATGGGTCAATTTTTTGAAGAAATACTTTTCAGGGGCTTGCCCTACTTTGTAATTTTTTTGTATTAAAGTATTTATAAAGTTATTGAAAATTAAAGTAAAAAATCAGTTATTTTGAAAATTTTGGGCGGGTCATAGGAACGCTTTCCCCTTATCCGATTTAGCTCAATTTTTCAAGGGACTATTTTTTTACAATTCGAACCAATCTGGCGGTTGGCCTCATACAAATTCCAACTTTGAAAAATATAAATATTTTAAAAAATATTATTGAAGGCATTATATTTGACAACCCAAAGTAGGGGGTTGGTGAAACTTAAGGAAAAATTGGTTGTTTTAAAGAGTATAAAGTTAATACTCAATTTAAATTTTTTAACGTCATAAGTGAGCGCATAGAAAAGAAGTGGTTTAATAACTTTCTCTGCAGCAAGTTTTACGATCCACTGGACAATTTAGATTAAATCAATTAATAGTAAGGAAGTCTTGCATCGTTTTCTAAAACCCCCTTAACTTAAATGCATCTTTCGAGAAAGAACTGAGCCTTACGGTACCCCTAATATAATCTTTAACACGTTGTTGACAGCTCTTATAGGACAATAATAACTTTAACAGAGCGATCTCTGAGATAACTAAATATAAATAAAAAATTAGTAGAGGTACACCATGCCAAACGCTATCAAAGGGTTTAGGAATATCTTAAGCCACAACAAAGAAAAGCTGAATATAACGGCGCTATTTTTCTGATACGTTCGTTTAGAAAGTTCGTGTGAATCTAATGGATAAGCTAACTAGAGCTGGCAAATCATCCAACCTTAGATGGAATTATATGTTAAGATCCAATAACATACTTTTAACGGCAAGACCTTTAAAAATAACTAATTTAGGCATAGTTACATTTACTCTTAAGCTCTAGTAGTGGTTGACTGCTTTCCGACAAGTGGAAACTACTTGAAAATATTTAGTTCAACCAAAAGGTCAGCTTTATCATTTGCGTTCCACTGCAGACGATTTTTCATACTGGAACGACTTTAATATGTTAGACCAGTTACAACAACAACCTTAGTACCTCAAATTTTTGGTGAACAAGCTTTATTCTTGGAACTTTTAATGTATGGAGAGAATATAGGAGCATCAAAAATCTTAGCACTAAGACGCAGCTCGTACAGTTCTTTTAGGGGTCAATATTTTTGTGTAGCTAATTAAATAAACAAGAAACAAATTAAATAGCTGATTCTGAATGCTTGCTCTTTGGATCTAAATAGATTTTAAAACATTGAAATGAAGATATTTTGTGATTTTCTCCTTGCACAGCAAATTTGCCGTAGATTACCAATAAAATGATCAACTAATCACACATGTTGTAGGGTATAATAACCCGTTTGTTAAAACAAATAACCAAAATATATTTACGATCACTTTTAAAAAGCTAGAAGTGATTATTTTAACTAAAGAATCTCAGTTGTTTTTGCAAAACTGGTATATGCGTTACACCTGTCAAACAAAGTCAATTTTCGATAATTATAAGTTTCTATAGGTTTGTACTTTGTCAAGTTATTAAATATTTATTAGGGTATTCAATTATTCGGAGTTTTGGTTTATTCGATTAATCGTGCGAATAATTATTCGGTGTTCAAACTTGATCGATTAATAATCAAATAGTAACAAATTATTCGATCGATCGATTACAATTGATTGTGAAAAATCAAAAATTGTTTATTTATACACAAACTAAAGATTTGTTAGATAAATAAAATGTTTAAAAAAATATTCTATAGAAAAATGTTTAAAAAAAATTTGTCTAAAGAAAAATTTTCGATAAAAATATTTTTGTACAGAAAAATTTTCAAAATAAAATTTTGAATACAAAAATTATCTATAAAAAAAATTTTGATGAAAAAAAATTCTATATACTAGTAGTATGTATACTTTTTAGAACAATTTTTGATAAAAAAAAGTTTCTATAGAAAAATTTTGGATAAAACTATTTCCGCAGCGGGACAAAGAAATTTTGGAAAAAAAATTTTTCCATAGAAAAATTTTGGATGAAAATATTTTAATATTGAAAAAATCCCTATTTTTGTTAAAATTATAAAAAAAAACGGCAACTCTTCAGAAGATTTTTTTGTTGTTCTCTTATTGCCGACTTCTGATTATATAGGATACTTAAATTTTCAATCCTTTTTTGAATCTTTTCCGACGCAACTACCCTATCAACATACCTATTAAAGCCAATAACAGACTGTTAAATTTTATGTTATGATTATTAAACAATTTTATATAAAATGTTTGCAAATAAGAAATGTATTAATATATAAAAATACTATTTTGTTTAATTGAATATTTTTTTAATTGAATATTTTGTTTAAACAAATAACCGAAAATTATTCGGTTATTTGTTATTTGAATTTTGTAAGTTTTTAAATAATCGATCAAATAAAAAAAGAAATTAATCGAATAAAGGTTAATCGATTGAATACCCTAATATGTATGCATGTATATTTAAAACAATTAAAACATTTTCAAGGCACGATCTGATGATATTTTACGAGATTTTCAGAGATTACGGTAATAGAGATTTATAACAGAAATATCGGCAAATGCGAAGCAACTTTACCTGAATATAAGAGATATACAGGCATGTCACAAATCGAAACCATTCCGCAGTTTAGTTCCGATAGAAATGGTTTAAGGTTCTAAAGATTTCAAAAAATTGTGAAAAAGGTGATCTAAAGCAATACAAATCGCGATTTTTCAATTGAAATCAGTAACTCTATTTTCAACAATTAACACAATTAAAAAAAAGCATACAAATTAAATTCCGCTTTGAAAATAGAAAGTGGTTTAATTCCGAAAAAAATTTTCGGTTTACTTTCTGTATAGAATCAAAATACGGAATCCATTCCACTTCCGAATTGAATAGAGTTTTGGGAAATATTTTTATAAATTATTTGTATAAAAAAACATTTTTTATTGCAAAAATTTCATATTTAAATTGATTTTTTCGTATTTTTTATATGAATCTCAAATCAATTTCTCCACCTGTTTTACTAATTATCTTAAGTGAAGACATTATTTTGTTATTATATTATTAAATTATTAAAAAATAAATCAGTTTGTTAGTATTTAAATTCTTAAATAATAACCACTTTACATAACTTATATTGCGTGTTTTTTAATATAAAAAATTAATATTACGTTAGAAAGATATCTTCCACTAATTAATTTAAATTAATTTTTGCTTAACCCATAAGTAGGAACAAAGTCTCGCAAAGATCAGAAAGAAAATATGCCAAAAATTATATTGAAAACCAGATTTGACGTAAAATATATAAATTAAATTATTTGAAGCTAATTTGTAGACTTCAGCACCAAAACGTAACAATTCCACCAAAACGTGTAAATATTAGGTAGATGAATTGATGAACTAGTAAAAATTAAATTTTATGAAAATTGTTGCGTTTTGGTGAGACCGATAGTTTTGTAAAGAGTTTTCGATTTTATTTAAAACAACTTTAGTGACCAGTATGTAGAGTAAAATGGTATTATTAACTATTTTTAATAGAATTATTGTTTTTAAGTACACGCCTCTTTATTTAAGCACTAAAATTCAGAAATCCATTAAACATAAAAAAATTATCATGTAAAATTGGTACGATCCCTCATGTAAATTGATCTGTGAACGCATATTTAATTTAATTTAGATTCTTAATACACATATCGTCGGCCTATATCTAAAATGGCTTATCTGCAGATTTTAGAAATTGAGATTTTGATACCATACGCTTCCGTTTAACGCGCTTTACCTACAGTGTGATTTTTTTCTTATCAAAATGTTAATTTATTCGCGACTTATTCACTTTTTTGTTCGGCTTATCTACATAAACAATTTTTTTTTTTCGAAGATAAAATGGTTTATCTGCATTGTATTTGCTAAATAATCATAGAAGTTGTAAACTAAAAATTTGTAAAATCGTTAAATAATTAAAACTTATTTTACTTTTCTGATGAGGGGTAATACGCTTAATTGAAATGTGTCTTCAAAGTTCTTCTATCTTCACACTGTTCAACGGAAAATGCGATAAAATGCTGTGATTTTAGTCATATTTAAAAGGCTATTTACTACGCATAAACTTCCAAAAATACATTCTATAAGAAGATATCTTCTTTCAAATAGGAGAGACTAAAAATCTTTTAACTTTTATAAAAGAAAATTCATTTTGAAAAATGCACTTTTTCAAAAAATAAATTATTACCAATAAAATGTAATTAACGTCGTATATAGTAGAATTTAAATACATAAAAGGATCCGAAATCATGAGGGAGTATTGTTTAATAGGAATTGCTAAAATTTCTTAAATTATGTTAAACAAATCCATTTGAACAAAATGGTTTATCTACACATTTGAACTACCGTAAAATCGCGAATATTGGGTTTTATTTAATAATTTTTATTCCAGGAAATGAGAAGGAGTCTACCAATCATATTGTAAAAGATCACTTTATTAAAAACTCACTAATAAGAGAATAAAAGAGTTTTTTGCTTCTCCTGAAAAATCAGTATTTTGCAGATAAGCCATTTTAGACATAGGCCGACGATATATTTTTATTTGCAAATAGATAAGCTTGAATAGAGAATGTATTTTATTAACCTTAAGAAATTCACTACATCTTTGTATTTTGTTTGTTTTTACATATTAGGGTTAATCATTTGTTTAAATAAATTAAAAAAACAAACAAAACAAAAAAACAACTCTCAGAGGAGACAATAATTAATGACTATCAAATATATATAATTTGTTCTATCTGTTGCTCAGTATCATCAAGTCGTATCAGTGTAATAAAAACACTGCGATTGTTAACACACATTTTAAACAAAGATAGATAAATCGCAAACTATTTAAGATCTACGTAAAGTCAAATATATTTTATATACTTTAAAACCTGTCTCAGGTATAACAACGTTTGTTTCATAAAACAAAATAAAACGGAAATAAATAATAATCAAAAAAAATATATTTAAAATTAATTGAAAAAAAGTTAACGGTGTTTTTTTTCGTAAAGTTTCAACATGACTATTTCCTATTCCAAGGATGTTGTGGCCCAGCCCAAACATTTAAATTTCGATTTCTTTACGGATATTTTGGAAAATGCTTTGTTTCGTAATAATTTTGAAATAAAATCGATTAATTTCACTATGGGCAGTAGTACGGGAGAAAATTATTGTAGTCAAATTTATCGGGTCAATATTTGCTACAAATCTACCAATAAACACGGAAATGATGGTAGTATTTCGGTTATAATTAAAAGTATGCCTCAGACGGGTGCCAATGAATTTCTTGAGGATTTAAATGTTTTCCTTAAGGAGAAAGTGTTTTATCACAATGTGTTGCCTAGATTGGAGGTGCTATGTCGGGATGATGTTAAATTTGCCCCAAGGTATAGTAAATGCTACTATTAATTCAAGTTAATCGATTCATTAAGTGCTGAATATAAAATTTTACTGATTTGATCAAAAAAGTATCGATTTCAACTACACCATTTTCAATTGTAATTGAAAAATGTTCAAATTGAATTGAGAAATTTTCAATTGCAATAAAGAAATTTTAATTGAAATGAGAATTCAATTAGATTTGAGAATTTTCAATTGAAATTAAGAAATTTTCAATTGAAATTGAGACTTTTTAATTGAAATTGAGAAATATTCAATTGAAATTGAGAATTTTCATTTGAAAATGAGAAATTTTCAATTGAAATTGAGAATGTTTCAATTGAAAATGAGAATTTGTAAATTGAAATTGGGAAAATCCCAATTGAAAATAAGAAATTTTCAATTAAAACTTAGAATTTTAAAATTTAAATTGAGAATTTTTCAATTGAAATTGATAAAAGCCCAATTGAAAATTAGGTTGAATTTTTTAATTGAAATTGAGAAATTTTCAATTGAAACGGTTTTCTCAATTTCAATTCTAAAATTCTCAATTTCAGTTAAAAATTTCTCATTTTCAATTGTAAATTTTTTCATTTTCAGTTGAAAATTTCTCATTTTCAATTGAAAGTTTCTCATTTTCAATTGAAAATTTCTCATTTTCAATTGAAAATTTCTCATTTTCAATTGAAAATTTCTCATTTTCAATTGAAAATTTCTCAATTTCAATTCAAAAACTCAACCTCATTTTTAATTGGACTTTTCTCAATTTCAATTGAAAAATTCTCAATTTAAATTTAAAAATTGTCAATTTTAATTGAAAATATCTCATTTTCAATTGGGTTTTTTCAATTTCAGCTAAAAAATTCTCAATTTCAATTGAAAATTTCTCAATTTCAATTGAAAATTTCTCAATTTCAATTGAATGTTTCTCATTACCAATTAGGGCTTTCTTAATTTAAATTGAAAACTTCTCATTTTTAATTGAAAATTCTCAATTTTAATTGAAAAGATCTCATTTTTAATTGAAAATTCTCAATTTCAATTGAAAATTTCTCAATTTCAAATGAAAATTCTCAATTTCAATTGAATGTTTCTCATTTTCAATTAAAAATTCACAATTTCAATTGAAAATTTCTCAATTACTCTCATTAACAAAAAATATGAAGGTACAAAAATTTTAGACTTTGGCTTTAAAAGCTTTTTCAAACATCAAAAATTAAACTTTTTTAAAGACCTAAAAAAGAAAACCTTTCGTATTATCTGAATCTTATACCATTACCCTCGAGTTCTTCCTTGATTTTTATTCCATTCTTTTAAATGCCATATAAAACCTTTTTTCCCCCTTTTCTAGACTTTATCATTCTATGAAAACCCCCGTTAACACTTTGGTATTTGAAGATTTGTCAGAAATTAAGTATGAAATGGCCTCAAGAGAAAAAGGATTGGATCTTACCCACAGTCTTATGGTTATGAACAAATTGGGAAAATTTCATGCAGCTTCAATTAAACTATTTAAAAAGGTAAAACATAACAATTAAAAACATAAACCATAGAAAAAAAATTAACAAAACAAAAAACTTTAATTTTTGTTAAAGGACCCTGAATTAAAGAAATGTTTCCATTCAGGCATTCTGGCCGATGATGCCTTAAACAGAGATAATAACATGCTCATTCAATTTTTTGGTGGCAATATCAATGCTCTAGTGGATGCAGTCGCAAACTGGAAGGGTTACGAAAGTATAACGGAAAAATTAAGGAAATACTCCAATAATCTAAAGAAAAATCTAGGACATTGTTCAGCAGTTGATGAAAATGATTTTTGTGTTTTAAATCATGGAGATTTATGGGTCAATAATATGCTTTTCAAATATGATGGACAACGTAAACTGGTCGATTTGAATTTTGTTGATTTTCAAATGTCAGTTTGGAATAGTCCTGGCATTGACTTAAATTACTTTTTTTACACCAGCATAGAATTGGATATTTTAAAGACTAAGTTGGAGGCGCTTATAAAAGAATATCATAGGTCACTAAGTGAAAGTATGAAAGAATTGGGCCTTACTCAGATACCCTCCTATCAGGATATATATAATGAAGTTCAGAAGAAGCAATTATATGGATTTTTTGCCCATTTTGGTGTTTTTCCAATTATATGTCAAGATAAGGAAAATTCTCAGGATAGTAATTTAGAGAATTTCAAGGATGAAGAATTTGCTAAGCAAAAGTTAAAGAAAATATTTGCTTCGAAGCGTTTAGAGACTACGTATCGTTATACTTTGGATAACTTTAATAAGATGGGAATATTTGATTAAAGAATAGTTAATATTGAAATTACAACTGTTTTTCAAATTAATATATCTTCCTTGATGCACCATAATTTACAAATTTAGAAATCAAAATGTAATTAATTTAACACAAACTTTAATCCGGAAGTGTGATATTGAAAACGGGCAAACTCTGGCAAATAATTATGTACTAAATAACTTTGAATGAATCATGTTTTTAAATACTAACTCAATTTACTAAGAACATATTAAGATGTTATTATCTAAAATAAAATATTTTTAATTTATGTTATAAACATTATTTTAACTTATATTTAAGATAAATTATGTATTTACATTAACAAAATAATAGTCTTAAAAAGAAAACAAATTAACAATAAAATCCACACATATTAACAAAATAAATTTGTTGAAAAATATTATAGGGCTTTTCGCGATAATGCGGAAATTACACCTTTCCGGACTGGTTAAAATATTTATGAAAGCATTCATGCCGTTCAAATCTGAAGACAATAATATACCCAGTACCAAAGCAAGTGATATGAAGTCATAAGGACTTTGAAGCTCTGTAGGGGCCATTCCAGACAGACCTGAATAGAGTTGCGATATGCTGGCTAAAAACTCTAGGGGAGTAGATTTTAAAACTGTACTCATTGTATCCAGTTGTTTCTCAGGAAAAATTAAAGGAATTCAGTCAAAATAATATGAAATCATAAGAACTTTGAAGCTTTGTAGGGGCCATTTCAGACAGACCTGAATAAGGGTTGCGATGTGCTGGGTAAAAACTGGAGGGAAGTAGATTTCAAAACTTTATTCAGTTTCTCAGGAAAAAAATTGACAGCAAGTGAAATGTAGTTGAAATTCATGTGAAGTCACTTGAACAACACTTTGAAGCTCTGTAGGGGCCTTTTCAAACAGACCAGATTAGTGATTGAAAGCTCTAGGCGAGTACTAAACGTTTGTGGTGTAAATTTGGAAGAATTGTGCTTTTCACATAGCCAATTTTATGTTGCCTGTTCAAGACTCTGTACCCCTAACCGTTTGTTTATTCATGCTTAAAATGGAAAATAAAAATGACTGTGATAACAAAAAAGTTGAAAAAACGCTTATCAGAGGTTGACCTTACTTTAGAGGTCAATCCATTTGGCCGATATGGAGTATATAGCACCTTTTAAATTAGATAATGAAGTATGTAAGTTATCAAAGTATTACTTCATGAAAATTTTTAACAAAGATTTCGTATGAAAAATTTGATAAGAACAAATTTTATATGAAAAATTGATAACATTTTCATGTTTCAAAAGGTATCACCTAATTATAGACAAAATTGACCTACATTCAATAGACAATAGATTATTGATTCATCAAAACTAGTTTTCTACTCTTAATTAATTTTGAAAAGATATGGAAATCCTATAAAGAAATTGTCATTAAACCCAATGAAATCTAAAAACCTGCAACATCACCAGCCTGTCAACTAATTTATGAAAGGAGATATCGTTACTTTAATATAGAAAGGCCCTAAGTAGTTTTTTATTCAAACAGCTTTTTAAAGCTTTATCTGATATAATTTTATGAAAATCGTTTAATTTTAAAAAAACATAATTATAGCATTAAATTCTTTAGGGAATTTAGTAAAAAACTGCGTTTGAAAAATTTTTGTATCTTCAAAATTTAAGATTTTATTTAGGTTTTGTTTCCCTTTCCTGTAATGTAAGAAAAAAATTAGTTAGGGCTTTTCTATATTAAAGTAACGATATAAAACATTTAATTTCATAAGGAATTTTTTAAAATAAATATGACCGATAAATTACTTTGTTAAGTTTCTTTATTAAAAACTCTATTAAACCCATAATAATAATTAATAAATAATTTGTTGTGGATAGTACGTTTGAGAATTTTTCAGATCGTGAGTTTGCGAAAAAAAAGGAAATTAAAACAAATTTGAAAAAAAAACATGGTTACACTTTACTACATTTTAGTGAGATGAAAGTGTTTGATTAACACTTGAATTTCGGTCCACACAATATGTACTATATTAGAGGTGGCGACAGACAAATACATTTATTGTTGAATTCATTCAATTAAAATTTAAGTGTCTTTTAAAATAGTGTTGGTTAAATATATGTTTATAGTATAGTATTTAATTTAGTTTGAGTTTAAATAATATCAGGTGTCAAATAGAGTATTGTAATTGCCTAAATTAAACTTTAAATTGTTTTTAAAGTGGAAATAGATTTTTTCTTAGTTCATGTTCGATTTTTGTACATATTTAATGAAAGTATAGAAACTGTAGGTATATTAAATTAATTGTTGTGAATGTTGGCTCCAATTATTTTAAAGATTTAGGGGAATTGTAAGAAAAAATTAATAATACTTAAAGACGCATAAGCGAGATATCTGGAATTTGTAAAACGGATACCATTGAAATATAGATGCACTAAGAAGAGATTTTAGAAATCAAATTTATACCGCTATCAATTAATATTAACGAAAAATTAAATATGTAATCGATATTTTCGATTAATTAAAAAGGTATCAAAAATGATTAAAAACACAAAAATTAAGTTTTTGGAAATTTGGCCTTTTAAATTTAAAACTAATTATTGATACTATTAGAGTTTTAAATATCAATTTGGGCTAATGCACTAATGTTTAAAAAAGTGCCATTTAAATTTAGATCTAGAATAACAAAGAAGGGCATTCTCAACTTCGACCTCCATTTGAACTCTTATTTTATCTTAAAACCAAAAGTAAATGAACTGAAAACATGTGCACATCTCGTTGTCATTAAATAGTGTAGCTGCAACAGCAACACAGCAGCATCAATATAGTCGCTATTTAACATGGAAAACAAACAGAAAGACAAATAATCGATTTTTGTTTCATTTAGTTTTCTCTCAAAAAAAAAGAACTGAAAAAAACGTAACCTAAACTTAAACAAAAGTTGAAAGATAGAAAAATTTGTAAACAAACATTTAAATGTTGTTGCTGTTGCTGCCATTTTGCGATGCATTTGTGTAGATTGTGTTGACAAAAACAAACAGACTTTTTTACAATTTTTTCTCTACTTTTTTGTGAACGTGACCAAACGGTAGCAGGAACAACATCAGTAACTACATAATGTTTTTTTTTACTTTTTTGTAGATTTGTTGTTCCTTCTTTTTGGATTATAAAAGCGCAACTAAAGTATTAGGCTCCTGTATGTACATGGTGTTATTTGGTAAGTTAACCAACATACCAAACAACAACCAACAAGAAAGCTGGAGCATCACTAGCAGCAGCTGGTGTTGATGTTGATTTCAAATTTACTGTTGTTGCAACTCCTGCTCCAGCTACTGCTGTTATACTATAATATGTATGTATGTTTGTAAGTCGTCGTTGCTGAAAATCAGCATGTCACCATTGTAAAAATCAACGAGAAAGTTTCTAAAAAAACGAACTAAAAAAAAATAGAGTTGAAACCACATTTGTTTCGCCTTTTTGTTTGTGACCCACCATCATCACCACCGCCAACAGAAAAATTTAAAACGAGAACAACTAGAGGATGGTATTTAAAGAGGAAACAATTGCATTTAACCGCATTAGCAACTAACATGCCACCGTTGCATTTGCTGCTGCTGTTGCATTGAAAATGCCAATTGCATTTGTATGTTTGAATGTGTCTCAAAATTTTGCTCTATTGCTCTAATAAAATTTTAGGCTTTAACAACTGATTGAGTACTGATTACGAAGAAGAATATTGAAATTAAAACAGTAACAACTTTAGCAAAATAAATGTTAAAAGATTAGAAACATTTTAGCAAGAATTTATAAATGTCTTTTATAAAAACACAAAGCAAACATAATGTTATTACCTAAGTCAATAGAAAAGAGCTATGAACAAAAGTATTAGAACTGAAATAATTTAAAACACTTAAAAATTGAAAATGAAGGGTAGCAAAGGGTTTCGCTTAAATATTAGGACTTTTTCAAGATCTTTTTCTAGATATATCGGAATTCATGTCTTCTTAAGATATTTTATAACATAAATTTCTCTATTGAAAAGACTGGTCTTTAAAACAAAAAATTTTCTAGTAAAATAATGTTTTAACATTAATTTCTCTTTCCAAAAGATTTTAGACGAAAAGATTGTCTATAACAAAAAAAATTAAATATTTGTAAATTAAAATATTTTATAAAGAAAATGTGTATTTCTACCCCCTAATTCATAAACCAATTATAAAACTATTATTTTTCGTTTATGAATTAGGGGGTTAGTTTATAATAGAAATATTTTCAATGGAAACATTTTATGATTAAAATTTGTCTATCAAAATAGTATTATAACGAAAATTTCTCTTTTTGTAACGAACATTTTTCAAAAAAAAAAAAAATTACGAAAATTTTTTTCTATCAAAGAATTTTATAAGAAAATCATATTTATCAAAAAAAAATCTTATTTATTACAAAAAAACAAAATTTGAGAAGTTTATGTATTAAAAATAACTTCGTAAAGAAAATTTTTATAAAGAAAAAATTTCACAACTAATATTTTTCTATCGAACGAATTTTACAATAAATTTTGTATTGGAAAGAATTTATAAAGAATTTATATTTTCCATCGAAATAATTTTTTAATTTTTCTAGACAAATATTTTGTATAAAAACAGTTTTTGTAATTATGTAAATTTCTACTGAAAAATTTAATTTCCTATAAAAAAAATATATCGAATAATTTAATTTTCTAAAAATATTTCTATCGTAAAAAAATAAAAAAAAATATACCGGTATGTACTGGAAACCGATCGATTTCAAATCGTTCGATTTCTGATATATTTTTGAGATCATTTCCCCTATTTCCACAAAAAAAATTCAAACCAAATGAATGATAAGAAATCAGTCAAAAGGATTAAAGCCCAAATTTTCATTTGTTTTAGGGAAAGAACCGATAATTATCTCAAAAATATATCAGAAATCGAACGATTTGAAAACGATCGATTTCCAGCACATACCGGATAAATTAAAATTTATAACGAAAATGCAGATCAACAAGAAATTAAAAACAAAAATGTTTCTATAAAAAATCTTACAAAGCAAATTTTCTATCGAAAAAAAATTTACATAAGAACTTGTTCAACTTCAAAAAACGTTTCTATAAAAATATTTTTATAATAAAAATATTTTTATAATAAAAATATTTTTATAATAAAAATATTTTTATAATAAAAATATTTTTATAATAAAAATATTTTTATAATAAAAATATTTTTATAATAAAAATATTTTTATAATAAAAATATTTTTATAATAAAAATATTTTTATAATAAAAATATTTTTATAATAAAAATATTTTTATAATAAAAATATTTTTATAATAAAAATATTTTTATAATAAAAATATTTTTATAATAAAAATATTTCTGCAAAAACAATTTTTTAATAAAGATTTTTCTATAGAAATAATTTCTTCAATTTAGGATCAAAAGGTTGATCTAGGATCGGGGGGTCTAATAATACATTTTCTATCCCATCTTGTCTTATTTGTCTTATTTGGACCTTTTTAGTATATTTTTTCTTATTATTTCTTGTTACATGCCCTTAGGGCAATGTTGTAGAAACTTTTCTTTCGATAAGTCTTCAATTTGATTAAATGATTTTTAACTGAGAAATATATATAAAAATAATTTCATTAATTTAGGATCAAAAGGTGAAACTAAGATCAGGGGGTCTAATAATACATTTTCTACATCCATCAGCTATAAAAGTCCATCTAGTCTTACTTGGACCTTTTTCTTATTATTTCTTGTTACATGTCCCTAGGGCAATATTGTAGAAACTTTTTTTAAACTCTTTCGAAAAGTCTTCAATTTGATGAAATGATTTTTAACTAAAAAATATAAATAGAAATAATTTCATTAATTTTATCAAAAGGTGACCTAGGATCATGGGGTCTTATAACACATTTTCTATATCCACCAGCTATAAAAGTCCATCTAGACTCAATTGAAACTTTTTTAGTATATTTTTTCTTATTATTTCTTATTACATGCCCTTAGGGCAATATTGGAAAACTTTTCTTTCAAAAAAGTCTTCAATTTGATAAAATGATTTTTAAATGAAAAACAAACAACAAAAAAATTATGTATAAACAATATAACTTACCTTACCACCACAAATTTTCAAGTACAGTAATTGAATATTGACTACATCTTAAGAGAAATCTTGCTGAATTCTTAGGTATCTTAAGTTTTTTTTTTGGTATCTTGCTATTTTAATCCCAATTTTTACGTAACTAAAGTCCTTTGGTTTTAGTAAAAGTTCCTGAACCCGTGAACACTTCTTGAATTTATGTTATGATTTTGTTGTAATATTATGAGTTGTGTTGTATGATGATGTGATGATTATTAATTTTTTAATGAAGTGGCAATTGTTAGTTTTGTTAATTGTTGAAGTGTTGAATTACTATATATTGTAGTTTTGAATACTCTGCAATTATTTAATTTGTATATTTCTATTTAGTAACCAAAAAAAAAAACACTCGCGACGTACATTTCCCACAAATCTAAAGTCTATAATTTTATCAAGTTTTAAAAGTTCCTGTAACCGTAACTATCACTATTTTATTTAAAAATCGAACGAACACTACCGTTTTATTTTTCTTAAATACGTTAATATATTAAATTTTGCTGTTTAGGTGTCATGTGTTATTTCTTGTTAAAATTGTTAGAAATAATGTTGGATATGATTAATTGTGTTGGAAACTGTTGATTAATAAATGTTGTTATGATTCTCATAAAACTTAGAAGATATAGCGAACGAACGGACGATCGAACGCGTACCGAATATAAAAACCGAAACCGTAAGTAAAGCTGTTAAGTTTGGAAATTTTCTGTAACCCCTTATATGTATAAATTGTATGTACTTTAATGTGGTGGCATCATTTGACCATTTTGTCATAAGTCAAGAGATTTAAATTTATGTAACAAATTTTTTAATTTTTATTTATAACAACTTTGGTCTCACAGCCGTGATTTTTAGATATAGGAACCCCAGCCTATATACATTGAAGCCAAATTATCAATATCTGTAGCTTCATTTATAAGGAAATTTACTTGGCCTTCAGTGGACAAAGGCATGCTATTGCCTAAGGTTCTTTTAACCTAAAAACATCAAAAAAAATATAATTTTATTTAAAAGTTTTTGTTATATTAATTCTATAAAACTTACATAACCCTGCAATCTTTCTTCTATACGCTTAACGTCAGTAATAGCTTTCGGATCAGTTATTTCCAATCCAGAAGTTGTTTTGCCTTTCAAACGATTTATAGCACCCAAGTCATAAACAAAAGGCCGAAGAACTGACATTAACGTTTTCGATTCATCCTTTAGAACATGTAAAGTGATTTCACAGCATTTACGGAATAAACCTTCCACTCCCAAGGGTCCCATAGCGAAGACCATATTGTGTGTCAGGCGAAAAGGTACAATTTCTGGATAGGCAAATGATTCTCCTTGATTGAAGAGACAATTAAAATCAACATGTACTGCATCACCATTTGTTTCGTCAAAGAGTATATTTTCACCATGACGATCACCTAAGCCCAATATATAACCAACCATTGACATTACAGCTATAGTTTTAACGTAGGAACTTCTGGCTTGATACCAACTGTGCGGTGAGGGAAACCTTTGTTTAAACCATTCATGGAAGATGGGTGGATGTCTTGCCACTAAGACATCTGTGAACATAGATCTTTTCTTTTCGATGGGATCCGTTTTTGGTAGGGCACATTGTCGCAGGGCTCGATCTGGTATTCCTAAACCTCGGATACGATACATGGAAACACAAATTCCTCTGAAGGAGTTAAGGTTGGGCAACCATTCGACCAAACCACATTCTTCATTAAAGGGTATAGCGGCGTAAGTGCGGATGCGTAGACGACGATGACGAGCCTTTTGGAACGAATATAAATGTTTAATAATAAAAAGTTTTTTTTTAAACAGACAAATTTAGTATTAGAAATTTAAATATTTCATATAAATTAAAACTTATGTTGCTTTACCAAAATATTTTAGTTTGAAATAAAGTAATTTCTCATTTACGAGATCTCACCTTAGAATCCTTTTGCAGATAACGTTTTACCAAACCATTAAATTCCATCAAACGGAAATCTTTGCGCAAATCATCTTTAGGTTTGACCATAACATTATACGAGACACCATCACTACACTCAATAGTGATTTTCTTCGGCTTAGCAGCAGATCTTAAAACCACAACTTCTTCTCTAATGCCAGACAAATAAACGCAACAACTTGGAAAAGGATTGCTGGGTACAGATGATGAACTCATTGATGTGTCAGGTGACATGGAATTATTCAAATTCAGTGATTCCGCAGTCGATGAAATGGGAAATGAGGGTTGCATGTATTTTTCAAAAGGTAACATGATTTTCGAAAAATTACTATCCTCAAAAAGTCTGGGAAGTTGACGCACCAATGTACTTAACTCATAGGAACGATCAAAAGTCACCTCTTTGTTGGTCAACTCGATTAGACGTTCGGCTAACATATTAAAATCGTTAAGTAATTTTTGAAAGGCGGGTTTATTAAGACGAGCGTCGGTAAAAATGAGACGACAGCGTTTAATGCGTGAGTTATGACAAGACTTGAAAATAGGCAAAAGCATCCATAAAGATTGTTGAGGAAAATGTTCGATAAGTTTAATGAAAATATTTCTTAAATTATTGAAAACCTCAGGTGAGGGATGACAAATTCGTGAAAGCAATTGAGAAAATGCAGTGTAAAATATAGAAGTAGGCAGCATGTTGACACAATTATTTATCATATCATTAATTTTCTTGGCCAATTCTTGAAACAGCTGTATCTTGGTTGCTTGACCAGGATCTGGCGTTTGATTGGACTCGGTCATTGACGCCAATTGCGAGGTAAAGTCTAACCATATACTTAGCAAACGTGGCAGGGATTGATAAACATTGGCATAGCCATATTTCAAGGATTTGGCATAGTGCAACATTATGTCAATTAAAAGACGACAGCCATTCTCTGATTCTTTTTGCTCGCGGCTAAAGGTATCGTAAATTTTTTCCATATACTGGGAATAATGTACTAAATATTTCTCGTTAGTACGATTACCGGTGACAGCTTCTTTAAAATAACGCAAATTAAGCTCCGAACATATATTCATGGATTCAGCATTATAAGAAGCTTGCAGGAATTTTGTTTCTGCAAAGAGATGACGACTAGCAGTGTCTAGTTTTCTTAGATCTCCTTCACATTTATTCTCCAAAACTTTAATGTTTTCCTCTAACAACTTAAAGCAGTTACTTTGATCACCTTTTTGCCACAAAAGTTTGGCTTTTTCCAAAAACAAAGTAACCGGTTTATATTGTTCTGCCTTCATAATGGATATTTGAGCTTGTTGTAAACAACCGGCCTCACGATTCATGTGTATAGTATGCAACCATAACTTCACCAAATGATCGTTGATTTTTTCATTGACTTTTCCTATAATATTATTGGCACAGGATAAATCTTGTTGCATAATTCTTTGAGTTTCCAAGAGCAAGTTCCGGCGAAAACAAAATACAGGCTCTAAAACACGAGCAATTGGCTGTAAAACTTCCAGGCGTGCATCCCAATTTGCAAAAAAGTCTTGAACTTCTTTTAGACATCCTTCCGGTCGGTTTGTGCTAATAGATTTCTTTACTTGATTAATTAATTGTTTATTATCCTCCAAATCATTTAGAAGATGTAAGCGTATGACTTCATCATAGGAATGTGTATAGGAATTGCCAGTTACCACAGAACAGGATCTCATAGAGCTTACCACATTGGAACGTATAATATCCAATTGTTCAAGGAAATTTTCAAAAGTTTGTTCTTGTGGATCATTTGGTTGGCGGAAGAGCAAAAAAGATTCAGCACATTGTATATTCCAATTGGTTGTTTTACGTTTGACCACAGAATCCTCTAGTAGTTCTTGTAGTTCATCGTAACGACCCAAACGCCATAATAATTCTGATTTGCATTCTTTAAAGTAATCGTCTGTGTATTGATCGGCCAACTTTTGCCACAGACCATCTGTGATAAGTAGCGCAGTTTCGGGATTGTCCATACGTAGATAACAGTCAATCATACCTAAAATGTTTTTTTTTTAATTATAAAAAAAAATTGGGTTTCAACTTGTATCTTAACAATTGCATTAATGTCCTAACAATTTTAGGTACAAATTTAAAAAAATGTAAGCTAATGTTTTTTTTTTTTAATGCGTAATTAATAAGATTCTACATACCTTTAATATGATCCTGGTTAATTTGTTGATCGTCTCTCGACAACAATTGTTCATAGCAAGTTATAGTCTCTTCGGGTTTATCAATCAAACGATTTACTAGAATTTCTTCTTCCAGTGACAAATTGGATTTCTTCATATAAACTGCACCCTCTACTGAGTCTGAGTCCGTCAATTTACCATGTATTTCAATAAGAAATGATAGCTGCTCTTGCAGCCTAGACGCTGGTTGTTCCTCAATATATTCTTCCAGATACATTAAAGCTCTAGCATACTCTCCGGAATTATAGTTAGCTTTTGCGATCAATGCCTTATTGAATCTCTTTACAAAGCCATGTATGTTTTTAAAACGATCATCAGTTTGGGTTAATTTGCCACCAACCATATTGACTTTTTGCCACTCTCTAATCCATCTTTGCAAGAAATCCACTTGTTCTGAACAGAGTTTTGTGCATGTTTGAGTATCGAATGTAGCAAACGTTTCAACTTGTTCAGAATTCCTAGATTCAGAGGGCATTTTATCTGCATAGTATTTACTAGAATTAAATTCTCTATAACCAGTTACTACCATTTCTTGTTGTGAGGAATTTTCACGGCTACAAAAATTAAATACTGCCATGAATTCTTCATAAATTTGTTGAACTTTATCCAAGGGACACTCTTGAAGAGCATGTAATAAAATATAGGGAAAGAATATAGCCAAAAGATTAGTATCCCTTTTAATACTGGGTCGGTATGAATTTAATAAAAATTTAGTTTCATCAGTTTGTATCATTTGTATAAGACGACTGGCCCAAGCAAATGACCATTCCTCATAACTCCGACAAAGGCTACTTTCAAACAAAGGATGTTCGGTTAGTTTGCTTTCTCTTCTTGATCCTGTATAGCAAGATGTTAGAAAAGGTTCCATTACTTGTTGCATTCTGGTGGGTAGAGCATCCCAAACATTTAACTTTTTATTTTCTTTAGGTGATACACCAAACACAGATAAAGTTTCTTGTATAGCCAAAGAAAAATTATCCAAAAACTTTGTGTCTTTTTGGAACTGATAGGCTTTACATAATCCCGTCAAAGCCATAATTGCAAAATCATCTGTGTGTATGCTTAAAGAGATTTCTGCTGAATTCATAAATGAAAAATTTGAAGACATATAACTGGGATCAATAGCCCCTAATTCACCCAAACACTTGGCAGAAGCCAAATTCATGTTACGATCATCATGTCTACAGCCTTTCATTAGTTCATCTACAATTTGTTCTATTAACTGATGAACGGGAACAGTATCCAAAATCATATTATTTATTTCCGAGCGATATTTGGCTATAAAAGATCTCATATGATTTAGACCATAAATACGAACTTGTAGATTTTCATTGCAAACTTGCTTATAGAGAAAGCCCAATTTGTCTGCCACGCCATTACGTTCCGTGTTCAAGATCTCTGTTTGACGGGCCACATATTGTCTGATATTTGCCTTAACTTCAGGTATATCCTCCAAGAAATATAAATCCGGTATATAAACACCCAATAAACTATCGTTTTTCAAGATCAAATAGTCATATATATCATTGACCTCTTGAGCATTTATAGACATCAGAGGTTGCAACGAGGCCACTATGCGACTTAAGGAAGGACCCAATTCTTGCGTGTTTACTATATGCAAGAATATATTCCATATTTTCAAGCAAATATTTTGCAGATTACGATCGTTAAGCGTGAGAACAAAACTTAACATGGCTATGATCTTAAAACGAAATTGGGTCACATTGTTGGGTCCAATTAAACGCATTATTTGTCCCAGACTATAGAGGGTTTCTTCTTTGAGAGGTTTTTCAAAATTCGGCTCTGCTAAACAGGTTTGAAAATACGTTATAACACCCAAAAAACGATCGGTTATAAAACTGGCAAATTCATGAGTAGGACTTTTAAGAGATTTTTTAACAGCAGTAGAGGTGCTAGCGCCTACTTCATTGGGTAGGAGGCACTGAAAAGCTTGCATAACAAAAGTGGGACTTCGGTTGAAGTATACAAGAAATTCTGAAACTGTTTGCTGTTAAACAAAAAGAGTTTCATTGTTATATCCCAAAATAAAATAACATTATTTTCAAGATTTCTTACCTTAACATCAGTATTCATTAATTTACTCAAACTGGCTCCAGTACATTTGCCTATAAATTCAATACAGGCATTACCAATCTCCGAGTCTTCAGTTAAATAAATGTGTGTGTAAATTCGAAGAAATGATACCACAAACAGGTTGTTTACAGGTCTACGTGTTAATTTGGAAATGGTGACAATGAGACCTTTACACAAAGGAGCCTTAACACAGTAGGGTAGAATCATAGTGACCAATAAACGATAATATTTGCAAATAAATTCCTGGGTACAAGAAAAACCAAGCATTTTGGTAAACTGTTGGAAAAAGAAAGATGTGAATTTTTAATGTATTTCATTAACAAAATTTGATTGTTTTTTATACATTTTATCAAAAGCAATATCTTTTTTCGAAAATTTACTTTTTTTCGAAAACTGACTTTTTATAGGAAATTTTTTTGAAAAAAATTCGAAAATTGACTTTTTATAGGAAATTTTTCGAAAATTGACTTTTAATAGGAAATTTTTCGAAAATTGACTTTTTATAGGAAATTTTTCGAAAACTGACTTAATAGGAATTTTTTCTAAAATTAAGTTTATAGGAAATTTTTCGAAAATTGACTTTATAGGAAATTTTTCGAAAATTGACTTTATGGGAAATTTTTCGAAAATTTACTTTTTTATAGGAAATTTTTCGAAAATTGACTTTTTATAGAAATTTTTTGAAAATCGACTATTTAGAGGAAATTTTTCGAAAATTGACTTTTATAGGAAATTTTTCGAAAATTGGCTTTTTATAGGATTTTTTTTTAAATTGGCTTTTTATAGGAAATTTTTTCTAATATTTACTTTTTATAAGAAATTTTTGGAAAATTGACTTTTTATAGGAAATTTTTTGAAAATTTACTATTTGTAAGAAATTTTTCGAAAATTGACTGTTAATAGGAAATTTTTTGAAAATTTACTATTAATAAGAAATTTTTCGAAAATTGACTTTTATAGGAAATTTTTCTAAAATTTACTTTTTATAGGAAATTTTTCGAAAATTGACTTTTTATAGGAAATTTTTCGAAAATTGACTTTTTATAGGAAATTTTTCGAAAATTGACTTTTTATAGGAAATTTTTCGAAAATTGGATTTTTATAGGAAATTTTTTGAAAATTGACTTTTTAGGAAATTTTTCGAAAATTGACTTTTTATAGGAAATTGACTTTTATAGGAAATTTTTCGAAAATTGACTCTTTATAGGAAATTTTTCGAAAATTGACATTTATATGAAATTTTTCGAAAACTGACTTTTTATAGGAAATTTTTTGAAAATTGACTATTATAACACATTTTTCGAATACATATTTAGTTTTTACAATTTTTCCAAAATTTAGTTTTTATGAAAATTTAGTCTTTTTTTCGAAAATTTACTTTTTTTATAGAAAATTTTTCGAAAATTGAATTTTTAGAGAAAATTTTTCGAAATTGAATTTTTATAGAAAATTTTTCGAAATTCAATTTTTATAGGAAATTTTTAAAAAATTTTATTTTTATAGAAATTTTTTTTTATAGGAAATTTTACAAAAATTTAATTTTTATCGAAAATTTTTCTAATATGTATTAATTTCAAAAATTGACTATTTATAGGAAATTTCTTAAAACATAAAATTTATAGGAAATTTCTCGAAAATTTAAAATTTATAGAAAATTTAATATTTATAGGAATATGAAATTTTTCGAAAACTGAATATTTTTAGGAAATTTTTCTGAAATTCATTTTTTTAAGAAAGTTTTTGGAAAATTTACTATTCATTAGAAAATTTCTCAAAAATTTAAATTATGTATTGTAAATTTCTCGAAAATTTAAAATTTATAAGAAATTTGTCAAAAACTTACTTCATAGTTATAGAAAAATTTTTGAAAATTGACTATTTTATGGAAAATCTTTCTTAAATTTACTATTAACAAGAAATGTTTCAAATATTGGCTATTTAAATTATTTATTAAAAATTTACTAAGATTTAATCGAATAGAAAATGACATATATAAGAAATCGATATAACCGAACTTTTGACAAAATAATAAAATTAAAAGCACTTACCGCCTTTAACGATCTGTACATTCGTATGCCTTTGGTAAGATAAATATAAATCATGAGTTTAACAATTAAATTCAAGGCATCTCTTTTATACCAATTCCACAATTGAATAGGCTGAATATTATATGCACTGCACATCTCACAGCCAGTTAAAATAGCTTCATGAACGACCTTCGATTCAGGATGCATCAAATAAAAGAAATTCATTTTGAAGAAATGGAACAGCCAATGTTCTGTTAGTAATTTACTTTGTGTGATGCAATCAATTATTTCCAAAATAATTTTTTGATGTTGAGACGTTTGAGTTGGTTGTAAAGATTCTACAACTTTTACTAAGACTTCAGCCGAAAGTTTATGAATAAATTCAGGTTCATTTTCGATGAATGTGGCCAGCACAGAGGAAACTGTAGGCAAATGTAGTTTAGTCATATCCGTGTTGGAGAATATAGCTTGGAGACATTCCTCTGAGGTAATATGACAATAGCTTAAATGATTGTTTATAAGGTGTAAATCCTTATTTACAAAAAGTTCTTGCAAGAGTGAATTCTTCATATCTGTTGGCAGTTTCTTATTAGTTGAAACCACTGTTGATATATTTTTCTTTACGTTGATAACCTTCATTTCATTTTCCATAAACTGTTTTATATTTTCTGAAGCTTTTAGTGAATAATTGGTACATTTTAAGCAAAGGACTTCATTTTTAAATATTTGTGTGCAATTTATTTTACAAATACATTTTGAGTAAGGAAATTTCTTTATCACCACAATCTCTGTTGTTTCATTACTGAAGCAACTTAAAAGTTCCAAGCAACTTGTGGATATTTCCTTATTTTTAAGACCAGCTGCAAGAAACTCTTTTATAATCAAATCCATAGTTAGCCATTGCTTTGCAACAAAGTTAGGAAGGTACGAAGTAAACTTTTGTATTAAATTATGTTGTTCTTTGTTAGAGGAAAATATTTGCTTGCCTAAAGATTTTAATGAAGTTTTGATATTATTAATGGCACTTTCGCTTTTCAAATCACCTATGAAAACCAACATTTCCAAAGAAAGTTCACAGGCCGTGTTATCAATTTTAATATTTTTGGTTGCATTCAAAATAATATCCAATAATTTAGATTGAATTTGTGAGGGTAATTGTATGACAATTATGTCTGATTGCAGTAGAAAAGATGCTATTGTTATTTCTCCAACTTCATTGGGCGATATACGATTGGAGTAGTTAAATTTTGAGCACCACTTCTCCAAAGGTTGAATCCATTTATCGAATTTCATATTTTCAGGTGGTTTTAATTTTACTGATGAAATCTGGGAGAGATTATTTTTATCTTTAGACTCCTCTAATTGGTGTTGATGTTCATTAAAATGTTCCCATAATTTCAAGCTAGTCAAACATTCTTTTGCCATTTCGAATTGTTCATTTTTCCAGGATTCCTGTTTCAAAAATTCCAAAATTTTTGTTTCTATAAACTTGAAATATTTTTCAAGATTTTTAGTTTCTTTATTATGTTGCAAATAAACTGGCAATAGGCGTAAAACAAAAGGATAATCTTCCATTACTCGCCAAAACAGACTAAAATATTTTTCTTGAGGATCTTGAACATTAGTAGATGAATTTATTAGTTCAAATAAAAATTCAGTTAAAGTTTTAAACACCTCCAACAAGTTTTGGGGTTTTTGTCCTGAACGAAAACGTAGCCATTGATGAATTTCATAAATGAACTCCATTAATTGAAAACAGTGATGTATTAGAACATCATTGTATTGCTCCATTTGATTGAGTAAGTTTTTTAATGTCTTCAAGAAACTGCAAGATTCATCCACAAACTCATCTAAGCCATCCAAAGCAAAGCAATTATTATTTAACCATATGGGCATATAATTCCACATCATTGTCAAGGCCCTTAGACTTAATTCATACATACTCTGCAGGTTGGTATTGAGAGACGGCACCTTTTGGAAAACTCTTCCTACATATTGAAGACAAAAGAGCTTTGTGGAAAATTCACACTCCTTTAAAGCTATCAATACTATCTGTACGGAGTTTTCAAATATTAGAGAATAGTTGGTGTAACCGACAAATAGTCCATGATGTAATACTTGCAATAATGCTTGTACATAATCATCGACATCATCTATGTCTACTTCGATAATGGGGAAATAGAAATCTGGATCAATTTCTTTTAAGCAATCATCTTCGGAAGTGAAAGCATTCAGTTTAAGATTTTGAAAATGATCCTGACCGGAGAGGTCAACTTTAGAATATTCCTCACATAATTGTTCAATGGCTGCTATGTAAGCCTTTATAAGGGTTTCAAATAAAACACCACGATTTATCAAACAAGAATTCAGTAATTTGCGCTGAACTTTCAGGTTTTTTTCGTGAATTCTACAATGAAAAAACAAAAATTGTATTTAAAGATAGTAAAACTGTAATTAGTAATAAATGTCCTCTAATTTTAGTTTAGATACTTAATTAAACATAATATAAAATCTTCTATATTCAAGTAGTGTCAAAAATTGAATTGGACGTGCTTGAAATAATGACCCAAAAGTATCGTTTTGTTAGTATGTACAACTTCTGACGGAATTATGCTTAAAACAATACCTGTGCTTTTAGCACAACTTTTTAATTGACAACGAGTCATCCGGACTGACATAGGTGAATCAAAAACTGTTTTTTAGTTGACCGGCAAACTTTATGCCGGTATCCGGCCAATATTTTTGTGCGTAGCAAACATCTGTACAAGAGCAATACAACAACAGTTCCTCCAATGATAAGATTCAAGAAATTTGTTACTCATCACAACCAAACGTGGCTTTGTTCAACATATCTATGAACTACGCATTACTTTAAATAACACCCTTCCCGTATTAACTATGGCGATATAGCAACAAGTAGTCGCACACCTAGCAATTACAAGGTACTTACTCATAATCCTGACCACTCTCGACTTTTAAAGACTTTACTAATTTATTCACCAGCCACAAGATGAAGGTATCCTGGAAACGGTTAGTGCTCTCCTTCACCGAGTACCGTATCAAACTGGGTTCCTTGCACAAGATGTCATCGACAAACACAAAGACATCGTTCAATTCAATTTCATTGCGATTTACCAAACTGTATAACAGTTTCCACATATCCTTGCGACGATCCGTCATTGTTTCAATTAACTTTATCTCATTAATAATATGTATTTATAATTAAATTCTTTTTACTTCACATTTTTAACAAATTGGCTTCATTCGATGTAAAACGCGCGCGACTGAATGAGAAAAGCAGTTTTGTTTTGCAACAAGAAAAAGCATGAATGATAAAGTGCGACCAAGTTTGAAGAAATTCTTATTAGTTTGCTTATTGGAAAACGCAGTTATCATTGATAAAACAGTTTTGCAGACAATCTGTGCTGCCAATATAGGGGATTTATCTCTTACATTATTAACATCTTATGAGCTTTTTTTCCTAAAAAGAAAATTAATTTAAATTTTGGATTTAGGATTTTCAGGGAAATTATTAATTACATAAATTTCTTAGGGATTAATTACAAAATTTAAATCAAACAATAATTTCAAAGCATTTTTAAGAAGTATATTATTTTTTAATGCGAAAAAAATTTAGATTGAAAAATTATTTATCAATTAGAAAGAATAATCATGAAATAAATAATATAAATAATATTTATTTCATGGGAATAATTACAAAATTTTATTATAAATTGACTTTTAAAGCAATAACTTTTTTTTGTTTTATTTTTTAGTTAAGTTAAAAAAGCAATTAAAAGCAATTGTATATCATCTGTTTTATTAAAATTAAGCCAAATTTTTTATAGAAAATTTATCGTTATAAAATTTTGTTGAAGACAATACAGTGAAAGCTCGGACAGACACCTCTGATAGGCGGATTTTCTTAGTCTCATGAATTAGGTCGTATTTTTAGAATAAATTCATCTCCCCTGGGTGGACGCTCCCTTGGACGGACGCGGACACCTGTTTCTCCAAAAACATGTCTCATAGGCGTATAAATAAATAATACAAAAATTTTTCTATGGAAACATTTTTGATAAAAAAAATTTTCTATAGAAAATTTTTAGAAAAAAAAATTTTCCTATAGAAAAATTTTCGATAAAAAAATTTGTCTATAGAAAAACTTTCGATAAAAAAATGTTTCTATAGAAACATTTTCGATAAAAAAATGTTAGATAAAAAAATTTTTCTATAGAAAAAATTTTTCTATAGAAAAATTTTCGATAAAAAAATTTTTCTATAGAAAAATTTTCGATAAAAACAAATTTTCTATAGAAAAATTTTCAATAAAAAAATTTTCGATAAAAAAATTTTTCTTTAGAAAAATTTTCGATAAAAAAATTTTTCGATAAAAAAATTTTTCTATAGAAAAATTTTCGATAAAAAAATTTTTCTATAGAAAAAAAAATTTTTCTATAGAAAAATTTTCGATAAAAAAATTTTTCTATAGAAAAATTTTCGATAAAAAAAATTTTTCTATAGAAAAATTTTCGATAAAAAAATTTTTCTATAGAAAAATTTTCGATAAAAAAATTTTTCTATAGAAAAATTTTCGATAAAAAAATTTTTCTATAGAAAAATTTTCGATAAAAAAATTTTTCTATAGAAAAATTTTCGAAAAAAATTTTTCTATAGAAAAATTTTCGATAAAAAAAATTTCTAAAGAAAAATTTTCGATAAAAAAAATTTTCTATAGAAAAATTTTCGATAAAAAAATTTTTCTATAGAAACATTTTCGATAAAAAAATTTTTCTATAGAAAAATTTTCGATAAAAAAATTTTTCTATAAAAAAATTTTCAATATAAAAATTTTTCTATAGAAAAATTTTCGATAAAAAAATTTTTCTTTAGAAAAATTTTCGATAAAAAAATTTTTCTATAGAAAAATTTTCGATAAAAAAATTTTTCTATAGAAAAATTTTCGATAAAAAAATTTTTCTATAGAAAAATTTTTGATAAAAAAATTTTTCTATACAAAAATTTTCGATAAAAAAATTTTTCTATAGAAAAATTTTCGATAAAAAAAATTTTTCTATAGAAAAATTTTCGATAAAAAAATTTTTCTATAGAAAAATTTTCGATAAAAAAATTTTTCTATAGAAAAATTTTCGATAAAAAAATTTTTCTATAGAAAAATTTTCGATAAAAAAATTTTTCTATAGAAAAATTTTCGATAAAAAAATTTTTCTATAGAAAAATTTTCGATAAAAATATTTTTCTATAGAAAAATTTTCGATAAAAATATTTTTCTATAGAAAAAACTTATAATCAAAATATTTTTTTGTAAAAAAATTTTCTTTCTATAGAAAAATTTTTGATAAAAAAAATTCGATAGAAAAATTTTTGATAAAAATAAAATTCCATAGAAAAATTTTTGATTAAAAAAAATTCTATAGAAAAATTTTTCATAAATTTTTTTTCTATAGAAAAGATTTCGATAAAATCATTTTTCTATAGAAAAGATTACGATAAAAATATTTTTCTATAGAAAAATTTTTGATAAAAAAAATTTTTTATATAAAATTTCTGATAGAAACATTTAAAAACGTAAATAGAAAACTTTTTTTTCAAAAATCAGAACTAAACCTTAAGAAAATACACATTTTAGTAAAAAGTATAAGAATCGGCAACTCTGCCCACAGTTTGTTCTGTTATTTTTTGTATTTATGTTTTGCAACAAAAAAAACAGGAATGATAAAGTGCAACCAAGTTTATAGAAGTTCTTATTAGATAGGTAAGGCAGGATTTTTATAATACAGTTTTATCAAGTCAAATTTATTTTCCTTTTTTCAATAACTACTTAAGAAACTACACCCAATCCAATTTTAGTCTCTTGATATAAAAATGAAAATGATTCCCAAATTTCTTTATTTTAACATTGTTAACATTTTATATAAACAATTAAAATGATTTCCAAATTATTCTATTTTCTCTATTGAAAGTGTATTTAAAAATAATTTTAATTTTAGTATGTATCAATGTTACGTTTTTGAAAAAACTATCAAAAATTATTCCATGGCGGTACTTTGGGTAAAATTTGATAAAATTTTTATAACGAAAGATTTTCTATAGAAAAATTTTAATAACGAAATGTTTTCTATAGAAAAATTTTTATAACGAAAAATTTTCTAGAGAAAAATTTTTATAACGAAAACTTTTCTACAGAAACATTTTTATAAAGAAAACTTTTCTACAGAAAAATTTTTATAACGAAAAATTTTCAATAGAAACATTTTTGAAACGAGAGATTTTCTATAGAAAAATTTTTATAACGAAATGTTTTCTATTGAAAAATTTTTATAACGAAAAGTTTTCTATAGAAAAATTTTTATAATGAAAAATTTTCTATAGAAAAATTTTTATAACGAAAAATTTTCTATAGAAAAATTTTTATAACGAGAAATTTTCTATAAAAACAAATTTTTTAACGAAACATTTTTTTATAACCAAAAATTTTTGTTATAAAAATTTTCCTATAGAAAATTTTTCGTTATAAAAATTTTCCTATAGAAAATTTTTCGTTATAAAAAATTTTCTATAGAAAATTTTTCGTTATAAAAATTTTTCTATAGAAAATTTTTCGTTATAAAAATTTTTCTATAGAAAATTTTTCGTTATAAAAATTTTTCTATAGAAAATTTTTCGTTATAAAAATTTTTCTATAGAAAATTTTTCGTTATAAAAATTTTTCTATAGAAAATTTTTCGTTATAAAAATTTTTCTATAGAAAATTTTTCGTTATAAAAATTTTTCTATAGAAAATTTTTCGTTATAAAAATTTTTCTATAGAAAATTTTTCGTTATAAAAATTTTTCTATAGAAAATTTTTCGTTATAAAAATTTTTCTATAGAAAATTTTTCGTTATAAAAATTTTTCTATAGAAAATTTTTCGTTATAAAAATTTTTCTATAGAAAATTTTTCGTTATAAAAATTTTTCTATAGAAAATTTTTCGTTATAAAAATTTTTCTATAGAAAATTTTTCGTTATAAAAATTTTTCTATAGAAAATTTTTCGTTATAAAAATTTTTCTATAGAAAATTTTTCGTTATAAAAATTTTTCTATAGAAAATTTTTCGTTATAAAAATTTTTCTATAGAAAATTTTTCGTTATAAAAATTTTTCTATAGAAAATTTTTCGTTATAAAAATTTTTCTATAGAAAATTTTTCGTTGTAAAAATTTTTCTATAGAAAATTTTTCGTTATAAAAATTTTTCGTTATAAAAATTTTTCTATAGAAAACTTTTCGTTATAAAAATTTTTCTATAGAAAACTTTTCGTTATAAAAATGTTTCTATAGAGAACTTTTCGTTATAAAAATGTTTCTATAGAAAATTTTTAGTTCTAAGAATACTTCTTTAGAAAATTTTTCTTTCTAAAATTTTTTCTTTAGAAAATTTTCGTTATAAAAATTTTTCTTTGGAAAATTTTTTGTTATAAAAATTTTTCTATAGAAAGTTTTTCGTTATAAAAATTTTTTATCATGAAACATTTTCTATAGGAAAATTTTTATAAAAACGTTTATAATGAAAAATATTAAATACAAAAATTTTTAAAACAAACAATTTTCAATAGAATAATTTTTTAACCGAAAATTTTTATTTAAAAACCTTTTTTATAACTAAAAATTTTTTACAAAATAATTTCCATAACGAAAGTTTTAATCGAAAAATTTCTATAACAAAAAATTAAAAAAAAGGGAATATAGAAAAATTTTTCATATATAAAAGGTTTATAACGAAATATTTTCTATAGAAAAATTTTTATAACAAAATATTTTCTATAAAAAAATATTAAAACGAAATATTTTCTAAAGAAACATTTTTGAAACGAAAAATTTTACATAGCAAAACTTTCATAACGAAAAATTGACCATAGATAAATTTTTATAACAATTTTCTAAAAAAAAATGTTTGTATCGAAAAATGTTTATAAGAAAAATATAAAAATATTTTTATTTCGTTATAAAAATTTTTCTGTAGAAAATATTTCGTTATAAAAATTTTTCTGTGGAAAATTTTTCGTTATACAAATTTTTCAAACATTTTCCAAAATATAACAAATAACATAACATTTTCCTATAGAAAGTTTTTTGTTACAAATAAAATGTATGTATAGCCATATTAATAAATATTTACCGGTATTTATACAATAAATTGTTTTATTTCCTTTTAAAAAAATTCCTTTCCTTATCACATACATACTTTTTTTCTCAAACGAATTCAAAACATTGGTAACTCTTTCCGGGGCGATTTCGTTGAGAGATTGATTTTGCCTTGTGCTCCTTTTTCCCACCCAAAAGCATGAGAAAATTTACCAATTCGCTTTTAAGCGAAATTTTGAGAATGAGTTAGTATAAAAAGCTAATATTTTGTTGCTGCAACTTCCGTTGGTGTAATAATTACGGCGAATAATTGCATCAGTTTTCTTTATCTCTCTAACACGTGCGCATCTTACTTAAGAAACGTCTCTGGTTAATTCGTGTTAATCTGATT
Organism: Stomorhina lunata; assembly: GCA_933228675.1. Lineage (NCBI taxonomy): Eukaryota > Metazoa > Arthropoda > Insecta > Diptera > Rhiniidae > Stomorhina > Stomorhina lunata. The sequence goes on from OW121743.1 coordinate 110,275,264, forward strand.
AAAACAGTAATAATTGTAATAAAAATTAAATAAAAGTATAAAAAAGTGTTTAATTAGTTAATGTTTTATTAAATTTTATAAAAAAAGTTGAAGGAAAATCTGAATTAGGTAAAAGGCAATCAATCGTAAAATTATTCAATGTTTGTTAAAGGTTCTATTAAATTCTGTGCTTTATAATATGTTTGTTCCCGTACTCTAATGAAACTACCCAAAACAGTCCGAAGTTGTCAGAAATTACCCAAAAAAACAACAATTTGTATTGAAAAGTTTGTACGGGAACACGTTTGAGTAAGTTTGGGTTGTTTCGGTAAAGTACGGGAACAGACAAAATGTTGAAAATTAAAAATTAAAATCCAAAAAAAGCGAAAATAGAATAAATTTTATTACAAAAAATCTTCAAGTTTCAGTTAAAAAAAGTTTGGTAAGTTTTTTTTATATCAACATTGACTAAGTTTTATTTTTTTTAAGCTTTTAAAGTTAAATATATCTTAAAAGCAAAGCTTAAGTTTATGGTTTGAAGACTTACTAATTTGTAGAAAAAATGACCAAAAAAAATCATTAATTTATTCAATACTGTTCTATGCTTTCAGCTTTGAAAGGTAGAGTACATCTTGATATTAAAACTTATTTATCTGCTTTGAGTTGTAACTCATTTATGAAGAAAATCTAAATTTATATTTAATAACTTATCTCTAAAATCATCCCCTTCTGCTACTGATTTTAACCAAATGATCTATTACATTTCATGTTCGTGTGTATTTACATTTCTTTGACATTTATTCATTGTATAAGTTAATCAGACGTCATATCTTATGACAAGAATTCGAAAAGTTTATTTTCAAACAAATTGCAAATTAACCTTTCAAAACTTAAACTTTGGTACTTACTAAATAATAGACTAAAAAGATGTCCAGAAAACTTAAATTAAATTTGCCTTGAAACTACTTTGGGCGAAAATAAAGTATCTGGTTTGTGTCTTCACTAATTAGCGGAGCTGTCTAATTTCATAATTGAATTGGTTTCGCCAAACGGCTACTACTATAAAAAGGAAATTCAATTCTCTTTAAATATGATTCGCTAAACCAAAATAACGAAAATCTGTGATCAGTCATATTTTATACCAGAATTTTTTTTTGAAATTTTTTTGTATGAAAAACATTAAACTCAATTATATCGTTAAATATGATAGCTAGAGCCAAAAAATTCAAAAATTTACTTTTTATAGGAAATTTTTCACAAATTTCCTTTTTATAGGAAATTTTTCAAAAATTTACTTTTATAGGAAATTTTTCAAAAATTTACTTTTTATAGGAAATTTTTCAAAAATTTACTTTTTATAGAAAATTTTTCAAAAATTTACTTTTTATGGAAAATTTTTCAAAAATTTACTTTTTATAGGAAATTTTTCAAAAATTTACTTTTTATAGGAAATTTTTCAAAAATTTACTTTTTATAGGAAATTTTTCAAAAATTTACTTTTATAGGTAATTTTTCAAAAATTTACTTTTATAGGTAATTTTTCAAAAATTTACTTTTGATAGGAAATTTTTCAAAAATTTACTTTTGATAGGAAATTTTTCAAAAATTTACTTTTTATAGGAAATTTTTCAAAAATTTACTTTTTATAGGAAATTTTTCAAAAATTTACTTTTTATAGGAAATTTTTCAAAAATTCACTTTTTATAGGAAATTTTTCAAAAATTCACTTTTTATAGGAAATTTTTCAAAAATTTACTTTTTATAGGAAATTTTTCAAAAATTTACTTTTTATAGGAAATTTTTCAAAAATTTACTTTTTATAGGAAATTTTTCAAAAATTTACTTTTTATAGGAAATTTTTCAAAAAATTACTTGTTATAGGAAATTTTTCAAAAATTTACTTTTTATAGGAAATTTTTCAAAAATTTAGTTTTATAGGAAATTTTTTAAAAATTTACTTTTTATAGGAAATTTTTTAAAAATTTACTTTTTATAGGAAATTTTTTAAAAATTTACTTTTAATTTTTCAAAAATTTACTTTTTATAGGAAATTTTTCAAAAATTTACTTTTTATAGGAAATTTTCCAAAAATTTACTTTTTATAGGAAATTTTTCAAAAATTTACTTTTTATAGGAAATTTTTCAAAAATTTACTTTTTATAGAAAATTTTTCAAAAATTTACTTTTTATAGGAAATTTTTCAAAAATTTACTTTTAATAGGAAATTTTTCAAAAATTTACTTTTTATAGGAAATTTTTTCAAAAATTTACTTTTTATAGGAAATTTTTTTTTATAGGAAATTTTTCAAAAATTTACTTTTATAGGTAATTTTTCAAAAATTTACTTTTTATAGGAAATTTTTCAAAAATTTACTTTTTATAGAAAATTTTTCAAAAATTTACTTTTTATAGGAAATTTTTCAAAAATTTACTTTTTATAGGAAATTTTTCAAAAATTTACTTTTTATAGGAAATTTTTTCAAAAATTTACTTTTTATAGGAAATTTTTCAAAAATTTACTTTTTATAGGAATTTTTTCAAAAATTTACTTTTGATAGAAAATTTTTCAAAAATTTACTTTTTATAGGAAATTTTTCAAAAATTTACTTTTTATAGGAAATTTTTTAAAAATTTACTTTTGATAGGAAATTTTTCAAAAATTTACTTTTTATAGGAAATTTTTTAAAAATTTACTTTTGATAGGAAATTTTTCAAAAATTTACTTTTTATAGGAAATTTTTCAAAAATTTACTTTTTATAGGAAATTTTTCAAAAATTTACTTTTTATAGAAAATTTTTCAAAAATTTACTTTTTATAGGAAATTTTTCAAAAATTTACTTTTTATAGGAAATTTTTCAAAAATTTACTTTTTATAGGAAATTTTTCAAAAATTTACTTTTTATAGGAAATTTTTCAAAAATTTTTTGTTTTTAATAGGAAATTTTTCAAAAATTTACTTTTTATAGGACATTTTTCAAAAATTTACTTTTTATAGGACATTTTTCAAAAATTAACTTTTTATAGTACATTTCTCAAAAATTCACATTTTTTACAAAAAAAAAAATTTTTTTTTGATATTTTTTGTATAAACTCAATTATTTCGTTAAATATGATGGCTAGAGCCAAAATAACGATAGTTTTTTTTTATTTTTTTTTATAAAAAACTTTAAACTCAATTATTTCGTTAAATTTGATAGCAACAGCCAAAATAACGAAAATCGTTGATCACTCATATTTTATACCAATTTTTTTTTTATTTTTTTGTTTGAAAAAAATAAAATAACGATCTGTCATAATTTAGCAAATACACCAACCAGTATTGATTACGGAGCCACAATTGAGTGAGATTTGGGTAACTATGGACTGTTTTGGGTAGTTTCGTTATCGTACGGGGGAACACAACTAATATTTTTGATATAAAAACTCAGTCTTTTCGTTTATATTTTTATAAAAATATGTATATAAATTTATTTATTTCTCTTTCATTTTATTAAGGTAAAATAAAACATTCAATCACTAATAAAAAAATTCATTGCATTACAAAAATAGTTTCATGTGTACTTTACACTTTTGTTGTTTTTTCAGATTTATAATTAAAGCAAATATTTTTTTTAATTAAATATTTTTTTCTTTCATTTCTTTTATAATCATTTCAAAGAAGTGGAAAATATTCCCAAACCGGAAGAACTTTGTTTATAACATCTTATTTTACAATAAAAATATACACTTAAGTTTAAATTAAAATTATAAAAAAATTGTTTTAATAGTTTTAAATTGTTAAATAAAAGCACACACATACAAATTTGAAAGTCTAGTTATAGAGTAAAGTTTGTTAAAAAAAGAAAACAAAAAGATAGATAAGCCCAGGCTTATTAATGGCTCCTTAAACATTATTATCATAATTATTATTATTACAATATTATTAGGAATGATGTGTGACTTTTGAATTTTTGCAAAAAGAGCCAAAAAGAAGACAAGATACTACTACAAAAAGCTGAGACTTGTCTAAATAAATGATTTAAAAACAAATGATAAAAGTTTAAATATAATAACTTTATTTAACTCCAGACATCGGCAGAGTAACGTTTTTGTGCTTCCATTTTCTTAAGATATTGCACAGCATCAGCTTCGCTCATATTACCTTTGGTTGATAAAATTTTAACTAAAATGTTTCTAACATCTACAGCCATATTTTTAGCATCACTAGAATAAAACATGAAAATAAAATTATTTTCTATCTGTCTGGTTTTCTTTTAGTTTCACGAGTACTTACCCGCAAATATAGAAATGACCCTTATTTTCCCCTAAAACCTTCCATAACAAATCAGCATCATCTTCGATAAGATGTGTAACATAAATCTTCTTTTCTTGATCCCGTGAAAAGGCTGTCTTCAATGTCAAAGTACCCTTCTCGACATATTCCTCCAATTCGTCTTTGTATATGAAATCTTCACTCTTCTTTCTGCAGCCAAAATAGAGTATGGTATCACCGACAACTTTGCCTTCATCGCGCAAGAATTGACGTTCCTGTATGAAACCGCGGAAGGGAGCCAAACCGGTACCAGGTCCAACCATAATAATTGGAGTTTCAGGTTTAGTAGGCAAACGGAATTGGGATTTGCGTATAAATACGGGCACTTTAACTTCACCGTCCGAAGGTTTCTTCTCCTTTAAGAAGGTAGTGGCTACACCTTTGTTAGTACGACCAGTTGATGTTTTGTATTCCACCAAAACGGCAGTAATGTGTACATTTGTGGGATAGAGCTGGAAGATGGAAAATAAGTTTTAATTAAATTTTTGAATTAAATTTTCTATATAAAATATTTTAATGAAAAATTTTGTATTGAAATTTTTTAATGAAAAATTTTCTATATAAAATTTTTTATGAAAATTTTTTTTTATATAAAATTGTTTATGAAAAATTTTCTATATAAAATTATTTTTTTTTAAAATTTTTTATATAAAAGTTTTTTATGAAAAATTTTCTAATAAAATATTCTATATAAATTTTTTTTGAAAAATTTTCCATATAAAAATATAACATTTTTTATGAAAAATTTTCTATATAAATTTTTGAAAAATTTTCTATAAAATGTAAATTTTTGAAAAATTTCCTATAAAAAGTAAATTTTTGAAAAATTTCCTATAAAAAGTAAATTTTTGAAAAATTTCCTATAAAAAGTAAATTTTTGAAAAATTTCCTATAAGAAGTAAATTTTTGAAAAATTTCCTATAAAAAGTAAATTTTTGAAAAATTTCCTATAAGAAGTAAATTTTTGAAAAATTTCCTATAAAAAGTAAATTTTTGAAAAATTTCTTATTTTTGAAAAATTTCCTATAAAAAGTAAATTTTTGAAAAATTTCCTATAAAAAGTAAATTTTTTAAAAATTTCCTATAAAAAGTAAATTTTTGAAAAATTTCCTATAAAAAGTAAATTTTTGAAAAATTTCCTATAAAAAGTAAATTTTTGAAAAATTTCCTATAAAAAGTAAATTTTTGAAAAATTTCCTATAAAAAAATTTTTGAAAAAATTCCTATAAGTAAATTTTTGAAAAATTTCCTATAAAAAGTAAATTTTTGAAAAATTTCCTATAAGAAGTAAATTTTTGAAAAATTTCCTATAAAAAGTAAATTTTTGTAAAATTTCCTATAAAAAGTAAATTTTTGAAAAATTTCCTATAAAAAAATTTTTGAAAAATTTCCTATAAAAGTAAATTTTTGAAAAATTTCCAATATAAAGTAAGTTTTTGAAAAATATCCTATAAAAAATTAATTTTTAAAAAATTTCCTATAAAAAGCAAAATTTTTGAAAAGTCTGCTATAAAAAGTAAATTTTTGAAAAATTTGCTATTTCTATATAAAATTTTTCATTGAAAATTTTTCTATACAAAATTTTTTAATAAAAAATTTTCTATATAAAATTTTTTATTGAAAAATTTTGTATATAAAATTTTTCTTTGAAAAATTTTCTATATACAATTTTTTAATGAAAATTTTTCTGCATAAAATTTTTTAATGAAAAATTTCAATATAAATTTTTTAATGAAAAATAAAAGTTCTTTAAAAAAATGTGTAAAACTTTTCCATAAAAATTTTTTAATAAAAAATTATTTATATAAAATTTTTTAATAAAAAATTAATTATATACAGTTATTTAATAAAAAATTATTTATATAAAATTTTTTAATGAAAAATTTGCTATATGTACACATTATTTTAATTAAAATTTTTTTAATTAAAAATAAAAATATAAAAAATTTTTAATGTAAAATTTTCTATTAAAAATTTATATAAAAAATTTTGACCAAAAAATTTGTATTAAAATTTTATGTCGTTAGATACTGGTTACAAAATTTGCTAATAAAATTATTGATTTCTTTTAACAAAACTGTTTCCTGTTCCCTTTAAACCGTCGATAGAAGTGTAAATTTTTAAAATTTCCATTTCCCTTTAGCACGATTTCCTGTTACTTATGAAATGTCGATAATAGTTCAACTACTCATTATATGTTATCATTTGTTTGCCATCTCTAAGTTGGTAACTCTAACAATTGTAACTGCCATATCGACAAAATTTCCCTCTTGTTTAGTCTGTTTACAAAAGAAAAGCGAAGATCAGCTTTTGTTCAATTTTATTGTAGAAAATTTGTTAAATTGTGATTTTAAAGATGAAAGTCATTGAAAATTATAAAAACAAGTGTTATTTCCAATAAAAAAATAAATGTTTCAGCAAATATTTTTGTCAAAATGAAAAAATAAAGAATATTGTCAGTCCTTGAAGAGGCGTAAGCTCCAATTGCAAACATGGCTTTAAGTGTCTAGCGAAGTGTCCCAAAGAGGTATAATGGAATCATTTGTAGAAAGATTGTTCTAATTAAATAGAAAGTGTTAGAAAACTATTAAACCCAAGTTAAAAAAAATCGTGTAATCCAAACTGACGCCAACTTTTCAACCTAACCTAAACTGTTACCAAAGGCTGAGTAGAATATCAAAATTACACCAGGTAAGAACTTTCCAATCTCTTAACAAATTACAAGTTTTTGAAATATAATCACAACTTACCTTGGACGACGATGAAATCGAATAGTAACGTGGCTGCAAACGTGGCAACAACTCGCAAACATGATCAATTGGTGGCCTGCATGACTTAATGTCCTCTAGAATGTGAACAATATTTCTGCACGAGTCTTGAATCCAACTTTGATATTTCTCCTTGCCTTCGGGCGTAATCGAAGCCATATTGCGCAGGAATTCCTTATCAGCCTCATCTGAACAGTATTCAGCCAACTCCTTTAATATGTGAGTTCTAGGTATTGCCGTTATTTCCAAATAGTGCGTCAAGGCTGTACGATAGGTAGTGGGACAGGGGAAGGGATGTTTCTTGCTACTATCCGTATCGGTATTAATCAACGAGAAGACAGTATCCAAATTGGCTTGACACAATTTTCCCAATCTTTCTACCAAATCGGTGTCATTGATGGGATACATGGCCACATGATCGCCGGCATCATAACGCATTTTAGAGCCATCAATATTCAATTCAATATGCATGCAAGAGCGACCACCGGCCTTGTGTAGTTCACGATTGACGGCGACGGGGGCAAGGAAGGGATTTTTAGCATCAAAGGGTGGGCGTTGGTTTTGCATTGAGTGTAGACGGGCAATTTCACCGGTGTAGATGCGATCGGGTTGTACATCAGGTTGTTCCAATAGACGGAATTGACGTATGAGTACTTCTTCGCCGCCGCCTTCAATGCCAAAGAAGTCACAGACTGTTGGCCAGAAACGATCCTTCCAGGTGATGAAGTCATCTTCAATGCTTTGATAAAAAAAAAAAACAAAAATTATATTTGAAAATCTAACATTCAAATTTCTATACAAAAATTTTTATATCAACAAATTTTCTATTCAAAAATTTGTAAATCGAAAAATTTTTACAAATATTAGCTATAAAACTTTTGAATAAGGAATGTTCCGAATAAAATTTTATTCAAAATTTATTTGTAATGTAAAATTTATTTGTAGTGTAAAAGGTAGATTGTAGTTAGCTTTATACTTACTTGGCATCATCATCACCCAAACCCAATTCAAAGACTCTAGTGGCACCCAATTCCTCCAAACGCTTATCAACATAAATGGCAACTTTGTTGTAGTGTTCATAGGTTTTATTACCTAAACCAAATACCTGTAAGAAAATAAATAAAATATTTGATTAAATTACTTCCGGCTTTAATTTTATTCAATTAATCAATTTAAAACGTAATCGTCAAGGTCAGATAACCCTTTAAGTCTCAAGCAATTTTTTTCTTTAGTTTCAAAATTTTAGCTCAGGGTACTCGTACCCGTTTCTTAAATTGTTCAAATATTAGATTATTATTACACAATTTATCTAATAATATAGCCGAGGCGGCATGATGTCTCCTCCATATCACACATTTGTTCCGGGTTTGTTTATTACAGCATTTTATTAATAATGAAGTTGAAAGGGATGATGAAGTTGGTCGCGATGGAGGCGACGTTGTTGTTGTTGACGATGATGATCTTTTTACTATAATTTTGATTCCCATTTGAAGGGAAAATGACCGTTTTAACATTTTACTTTATTATTATTCTATCAAGTAAATATTTTTTTATTGTTACGCAATTCTACACATGTTCGTCTTTTTTAATTTCTAACGTTTCGCAAACTTTTTAATTATAGTTATTGTATTTTGTTCATGATTATTTAACTTTTTTAATAGTTTTGTTTATGCAATGTTCTGGTTATTTGTTTTTGTAGTTTATTTAAAAGTATCCAGATCATTAAGAACATGCAAAATAGTAATTTGTTTTTATTTTTAGTTACTCAATTAAATGCACGTTGTTGTAAATAAAAGCACGGGGTTGATTTTTATGGTATGTAAATAACATTTCTGTTAAAGTTTAACATTAGCAGAGTCGCATTTAGTTGTAGGTTCTTATAAGGTTGTGTTTTGTAGCTGTCTACTCTGTTGTTTTTTCTTTTGTTAGCATTTGACCGTTATCTGTATGATTTTGAAAGTTTTTAATCGCATATCGAAAAAATATAAAGAAAACATTTTCTACAAAAAAAAAATATTTTACAAAATTTTTATATATAGAACATTTTTTTATATAAAAAAAATATTCTATACCAAATTTTTAAAAAATTGAAAGAAAAAACATACACAAAATGTAACGAAAAATGTGTCTAAATACATACGAAGACTTTAAAATTAATGATGGGAAAGGTTCTGCAAAATTAATATATAAAATAAATTTTTCAAAAATTTACTTTCTATAGGAATTTTTTCAAAAATTTTCTCTATAGGAATTTTTTAAAAGAATTATTTTTTATAGGAAATTTTTCAAAAATTTACTTAATTTTTATTGGAAATTTTCCAAAAATTTACTTTTTATTGGAAATTTTTCAAAAATTTACTTTTTATAGGAAATTTTTGAAAAATTTACTTTTTATAGGAAATTTTTGAAAAATTTACTTTTTATAGGAAATTTTTGAAAAATTTACTTTTTATAGGAAATTTTTGAAAAATTAAATTTTTTATAGGAAATTTTTCAAAAAATTTACTCTTTATAGGAAATTTTTTAAAAAATTTACTTTTTATGGGAAACTTTTCAAAAATTTACTTTTTATAGGAAATTTTTCAAAAATTTACTTTTTATAGGAAATTTTTCAAAAATTTACTTTTCATAAGAAATTTTTCAAACTTTACTTTTTATAAGAAATTTTTCAAAATTTACTTTTTATAAGAAATTTTTCAAAATATACTTTTTATAGGAAATTTTTCAAAAATTTACTTTTTATAGGAAATTTTTCAAAAATTTACTTTTTACAGGAAATTTTTCAATAATTTACTTTTTATAGGAAATTTTTCGAAAATTTACTTTTTCTAGGTAATTTTTCAAAAATTTACTTTTTATAGGAAATTTTTCAAAATTTTACTTTTTATAAGAAATTTTTCAATGTGAAATACATGATTTAATTTTTTAATTAACCCAACATTAAACTATAGAACGTACGCTAAAATAAAATCTAAACCAAAGTAAAATTCAAAATTTTGAAGAACTTTAAAAATTATATAGACTAGGAGAATACATAAACTAAATTTCATCAAAATCGGAGATGGTGAGGTTAAAAATTCGTATTTTTTGTCTGACAAATTTTGATTTTACCCACATTTTTCCTACAAAAAGTAAATTTCTGAAAAATTTCCTACAAAAAGTAAATTTCTGAAAAATTTCCTATAAAAAGTAAATTTCTGAAAAATTTCCTATAAAAAGTAAATTTCTGAAAAATTTCCTATAAAAATTAAATTTTTGAAAAATTTCCTATAAAAAGAAAATTTTTGAAAAATTCCCTATAAAAGTAAATTTTTCAAAAATTTTCTATGAAAAGTAAATTTTTGAAAAATTTCCTATAAAAAGTAAATTTTTGAAAAATTTCCTATAAAAAGTAAATTTTTGAAAAATTTCCTATAAAAAGTAAATTTTTCAAAAATTTCCTATAAAAAGTAAATTTTTGAAAAATTTCCTATAAAAAATAAATTTTTAAAAAATTTCCTATAATAAGTAAATTTTTGAAAATTTTCCTATAAAAAGTAAATTTTTAAAAAATTTCCTGTAAAAAGTAAATTTTTGAAAAATTTCTTATAAAAAGTAAATTTTTTAAAAATTTCCTATAAAAAGTAAATTTTTTTAAAAATTTAATATAAAAAGTAAATTTTTGAAAAATTTCCTGTGAAAAGTAAATTTTTGAAAAATTTCCTATAAAAAGAAAATTTTTTAAAAATTTCCTATGAAAAGGAAGTTTTTGAAAAAATGATATGTCTCTAAGACTTAAGAAAAACTTGTAAAATTGTTGGTCTATATTTGACCTTAGTAGTGAATTGTATCATATAGTCGGGCTTGACCGACTATATGATACAATTTTTTAAGATTTTTGTATTTCATATGAATACAAATTTTGATTATATTCTGGGATGGGCTAAAAACACACACCCCTAAGCGGTCTATGTGCTATTCAATTTTTGTTTTTGTTTTGTTTGGAAAGTTTATCAATAAACAAATGAGTTTAAAATGTATAACAAGTTGGAGACTAGACGACGAAATTTGTTCATTAAATATTTGCCTTGACCTTTCTTTATGCCCTACACCACTATAGGAGGGTGTATTATATTTGCGCTGATGTTTGTAACGTCCAAAAGTATTAATGTTACATATCATAGATCATAAAGACTAATACAAGCGATGTAATCTATTAACATATAATTTGTCAAATAAACAGGTTGCGCAAAAAGGTTGCATTGTGTGTACCCAGTAAGAAAAAAGGTTTATTCTCAAATTGAGGATGATTTGAAAATAAATCTTTTTTCAAAGGTCAAACGTTTGATACTGATTTGAGAATAATAGTGTTCTCAACAAAAAGGGGACTTTATTCTCAAATTGAGAAATGCCTTTATTCTCAAATCATTATCAAACCTCATTCTCAAAGGTTTTTCAAATGTGGATATCATCTACATGTGGAACGTAAATAAAATGGCGTTGTATTTTTGAGTTTGTTTATTTTGTTTTTGAAAACGGTGCATCATATTTGAATTATTTTGCTTAAAATATATTTTTTTATTGTTAGGTAAAAAAAAATTCAAGAAACAAAGAAAATTTACTTATGCATATCGTTACTTTAATATAGAAAAGCCCCAACTAATATTTTTCTTACATGACAGGAGAGGGAAAATAAAGTAAATAAAACCTCAAGTTTTGAAGATACAGAAATTTTTTAAACGCAGTTTCTTACTAAATTCTCTGAAGGATTTAAGGCCATAATAATGTTTTTTGAATGTAAAATATTTTTATAAAATTACATAAGATCAAGCTTTAAAAAGCAATTTGAATAAAAAACGACTTAGGGCCTTTCTATATTAAAGTAACGATATGAATATTATTGAATTTTTAATGTTGATATTTTTTAAGCAAGGTTTTATATTCAAATATGGATCATTTTAAAAAAAATCCGAAAGAAATAACGAATTTCTTTGAAATGCAATGCCATTCCATTAAAATATCTTAAACATTATTTTTTTAACATAAAATTATTTTTTTTAATGTTTGAAAAAATTTGAAATAAGGTTTGATATCAAATTTATATAACACCATTTTTCAAATTATTCTCAAATCATCTTAGGGTTTGATGATGATTTGAGAATAACCTTTATTCTCAATTTGAGAAACTATCATTTTTCAAACGTTTATTCTCAAATGAACCCTCATTTGAAAATGAATGTGAATCTGAAACATCTGTTCAGGTTTGAAAAAAGTTTGAAAAAAACGTTTGATATCAAATGTAAAAGTCATCATATTTCAAACGTTTGACACTGTTCTTACTGGGTAGATGACATAATTTTAAGTTAGCTTTTTAAGAATCGATTTGCATATTGTCATAGCTCCCATATAATACTTTGTTTAACACTATAGTGTATCATATTGTCGGTCTTAATCGATTATACTTTCTTAATTGTTTTATTTTACACATTTGATAATTGTATTTTATTCAATGTTTTCATCATTATTGATTTGAAAACTACTGCTTCAACATCATATTAAAAATAATGTTTGTTTATTTCCCATTTCTAATTCAATTGAATTTAATAGAATTATTTAAGTTTTGAATAAATAAAATTTTAGACTTTGACTTTGTTTTTGCCTAATAAATAGACGCGACACGTACTTGAAATCTATACATAATAATTTATTTTATATTTTTTACATATTAGATAATGGTTATCGTGTACTTATATTCTTCATACGAGTAATTTACTTCTAATCTTATCAAAAAAATATACGAATTCTATAAATTGTTTGCTTAATATTAAAAAAAAAAACTAGTTTCGAAAAATTTATTTTTAATTATTCCGGAACAATGACCTTTTTATAAAAAATATCGAGTATATCTTATTATATTGTTTAATACGTAATTATTGTCGCTGGTATGAGAAATTATGAGTAATTAACAAAAATGTTATGGAACGAAATAATTTCGAAAGTTCAAAGGTCTAAATAGTTTCAGATTTGGCGCTAAATTTGTAAAACATTTTTTTTTTCAAATGAGTTGATAGGTCATTTTTGGGTACTCATTTTTTAAACTAACTAAATTGCCTCAGAAAATTTCCAATTAATTTTAAATGCTAAAGTTTATAATAACTTTACGAGTAGATATCAAAAAAATTTCTAAAGTTCAAAAGTCTTTTTACCTTTTAATTTGGCCCTAAATTTACAAAACATTTTGTGTTTGACAGGTCATTTTTTGGATACTAAGATTATTTTTTTAGATTTGAAAGGGAACTTTGGTTCTTGCTCATTAAAATCTGAGTTAAAAATGAATTTTAAAAAGTCATAACCTATTTTCTAGCAAATAGTAATTAAATTATTTAAACAATTTCCGGAAAGAGTTAAGCTCCAGTTCAAAAGTTGTTAAATTATAGGGGTTTACACCATGAGTTTTTCTATGACTTTTCCAATGAAATTTGTCTTCTGACTTTTTGGTTAAAAAATTTGGAAAAAAATCTTACTCAATGTCTTTTTTGTTTAATTTTTTGAGGTTCATTTGACAATTCAATTATTTAAACAGTCTAAGCTTTGCCTAATTATTGCTGATATGCTAATTAACCAGCAGCTATCGGTCTATTTCTTATGGAAATTAAAAATAATTTAGTTTAGTTTAAAACAAAAAATTGCATTGTTAATATTTTTTTAAAAGTAAATGTTTACACTTTTAAGGTCAAGGTTCAGATATTGACGAGTTTAAATAATTACAAGTTAATGAGTGGAAAAGAAAAAATATTTTTAAATTTAAATAAAAGTCTTTGATGACGTATTAAAAAGATTTGCATTTTGAAATTTTAGAATTTAAATTATATATTTTACAAGTGTTTAGATTATTTTCAATGCCAAAACTTTGACCATAATAAGGGTATTCATCTCACAAAGTATCTTTTGCAAAAGTGTAAATATGTACATACATCAGATGGCTTAGATAGCCAGATCTCTCTCTCTAGGGTTGCGTTTTAAATAACACTTCTCTTCGACTCCCCTTCTCTATCTCTAACACTATCTAGATACTTCACCCTTCTCTTTCTTTCTCTTTCCGCTATCGTTGCATACTTTCAGAAAGGATCACAATGGATCCAAAGGTCTCCGAGTGAAAATGCCACTCTCCTGACTTTTCAACCTAACCTAAAGTCAGAGAACAGTCTTTGGGAAATTCGGAAGTTAATAATATAAATTCGGTAACTTTGAATCTTTTAAACCATTAGAGTTTTATCTTTATAAAATTAGGTGGTATTTGTTATAACTTAAAAAAAGTATGTACCCTTAAATAGTATCGTGGGGTCAAAATGCACCCCAGTTTCAATATTTTGTTACTTAAAAACAAAATGTATCGGGTTATCCATTTCGTGGTTTCAAAAGTATAGGACTGGAATTCGACATCTGTCAAACTGTCATTGACGAAAATGGATCGCTTAAGTATCACACAACGCATAAAAATTATCAAAACATACTACAAAAATGGTGGTTCTGCAACAGCCACATATCGTTCTTTAAGAGGAGATTATGGTTTACGTTATCGTCCAACTACGCAAGCAATTGGCAAAATTGTAAAGACATTTCAAGAGACTGTAGCGGTTACAAATATTGTAAGGTCTGTGCATTATCGTTTCGCTCATTTCTCTGAAAATATCGCTTCTGTAAGTGAAAGTGTTTCCGAAGACACGAATGTGTTGATTCCTCCTCGTTCTCAGGAATTAGAACTGTCTTACGGCACATTATTGAAGAATACGACTTGGAGAATATTTGGTTTCAACAAGACGGTGCCACATGCCACACAACTCGAGCGAATATGGCTTTATTGCAAGAGACATTACCTGGCCGTGTAATTTCTCGTCGTGGCGATATCAACTGACCAACAACTGACCAAGAGCATGCGATTTGAAACCATTAGACTTTTTTTGTGGGGCTACGCGAAAGACCGTGTTTATGCAGATAAACCTTTAACTCTTGAGCACTTAAAAACCAACATTCGTCAAGTTATGGCTGAAATACCGCCCAATATGTGTAAAAAAGTTGTCGAAAATTACCTCTAAAGAATCTTAAGCTTTTTCGTCACTGCGACTTATGAGAGCTTGGTTCAAATGTAGACCGATTATCCCGAAATTTAGCAAGTTGACTTCAGTTTTTTTCTACACTTAAATGTTTACGAATATTTAAGTTATTGAATTTTATATGGAATCAAAAGTGTATTTTGCATATAGTTGCAAAGTTTTATTATACATTAGTACCTGGTGGACCGAGCATGTTTTATGATAAACGTTTCGAGGCAAGATTTAAACTTTTCATACATTTTCGAAAAAGTACTATTTACTAGTCTTATTATTTTTTTCAGCAAATTAAAACGCAATTTTCCCCCTTTTTATCCCTTAATTTCAAAAAGTTCTATATGCATATTTATAACTTTTTTTGGTACCAATTGAATTCGGTACATTTTATTCAAACGCAGTTAACATTTTGTTTCTATTTATATTACATTATGAGATGTTAAGTTATAATTTTATTCCTTTTTCCCCCATTTGCCCCCCGAAATAAAAAATACCAAATACGCAATTTAAATTTTGTTTCTATATCTATTACTTAAGGAGATATGACGTTTTCGATTTCTCTACTTTTCACCCCTTAGCGGCAAAATTTCCAAAAGTTCCTTCTTATTCGACCTAAACAACAAAAATGGTACCCTCGTCCAAACTTTATCAAACTCATTGGGGCCGTTTTCGAGTTAGCCATTCTAAATAATCGATGACTTAATATAAAAAAGGCCTAACTCGATTTTTTGTTACTTTACAGGAGAAGCAAAAACTTAATGAAAACTATAAAATTGTAGAATATTTAAGACTTACAGCATAATTGAGACCAGTTAAATCAGCATCACCATTTGTAATCCATTCATAGAATTCCATAGCATTATCGGTGGGATCACCCTCACCATAGGTGGCCAACAAAACACAGCCAAAGAATTGGAAATATCTTTTAATTGTAATAATTCTTCCTGTAATTAAAAAAATATATATAAAATATAATTAGTTGATATTAACATTAAATAATAAGATCTAACACTTACCATATCACATTCTTCAGGATCGGCTACCATACCCTTCATACGATAGCGTATACCTTCTTTAGCCAAACGACCAGCGAATTCTTCCGCTGTGCCCGTTTGTGAGCCATAAAATACGACTAGACTACGACCAGAGGCTTTTAATTTCTTAATAAAGGAATTATCTACACTTGTGGTAGTGCTGACTGTGGTAGGTCTAGAATAAAAATGTTATTTAGATTTGATATTTAAACACTTAAATTATAGATAAAATAAAACTTACTGTATAGAATAAGAACGTATGGGTTCCTCTTCCTTCTTACGGCTACGCATGAAATACCAAGCCGCACCTACTATTAATACTACCAGCAAAGCTATATCGAGTGTGCCCAAAAAGGGTTCATCACCGGTAGCAATAACTTCTTCTACCTTCTCACTGGCCATTTTATAATTTTATATTATAATATAAGTTATTTTAAAGGGTTTTGAACTGAAAAGCAAAAAGAAAGCATTAATATAAATCATTTTTTATTTCAAAAACAAATTCGTTAAAAAAAAACTACAGAAAAAATCGGCATTGTCAATGAGTGCCAGTGCCTAATGTAAATGTTTGCAAAAACATGTTAATTTTTTGAATTCTGAATTAAATTTATTTTTTCTTCGTTATGTTCAGTTGACAATACCCCCAAATGTCTAAGTATGCGGTTCGTTTAATACATAAGTACGTCAAGTTTATATCTGTTGGACTTGTTCTACGTGCGCTCGAACGGACTGTCATGCTTGTACGCATAAATAGTGCCACGTCAGCATTTTTTTTTCTGCATGTTAAAGTCCTAATTTTCTAATACTTTTGCATTTTGTAAATTTATTATAAAAAAAAGTTTTATTAATTTACTTTTGTAGAGAACTTGTGGAACAAACACTTGTTTTATAAGGAAGTGACGCTACATAC